>JACAXG010000167.1:1031122-1427040 GCA_018881555.1 Amblyornis subalaris | reverse complement strand
AAMMAWTWWWAAAAAAAMSRARSMAMCSRAAMCCYWAMYKGSMAAAARGRAAAAAAAAAAAGGGAAAATATGGAGAATGCAGGTGCTGCATTTACCTTAGCAGAACTGCACTGGTTTGGTTCCAGGTCATCACAACTGATTGAAAAGTAAATGCAATTATGAATCAATTTTTARAAAAGAAATTCTAATTGATTTCGAAGCAAAATCCTTTACATTTTTAAGATATACTTTGGAACAGAAGATCCTCTGAATGCTCTGGTGTCTGTGTGATATGATGTAGGCAGCTGATGCTCAGCAGGTACCCAGACAAGGCACCACATGATATTTYGAGGCAAAAAGGGCATATAGTGATTGGAAAAGGGGGGATGGCCTGAAGCTGAAGGAGGGTAGATTTAAGTTAGATATCAGGAAGAAACTCTTTACTRTGTGGGTGGGGAGGCCCTGGCACAGGTTGCCCACAGAAGCTGTGGCTGCCCCAGCCCTGGAAGTGTTCCATGCCAGGCTGGATGGGGCTTGGAGCAACCTGGGATAGYTGGAGGTRTCMYTGCCCATGGGAGGGGTTTGGAAAGGGATGATCTTTAAGGTCCCTTCCAACCCAGATCCATCTGCGATTCCACAATTCTACGAAAAGTCAAACTCCAGCTCCAAGTACATTGGCTGCTTTATGCAGCAGTGCCACAGGTTTGCAGCTTATCAGCATGAGAAAGGGACTGGTCCCTCAACATCTTCACATTACAGCCCCCATGCATGAGTGAAATACCAGGCTTAATTTTGTCATTGCCCTGAGCTTCAGCTTATGACCTATAAAATGCAGTTTGAGGGATGCCACAGGTCACTGGATTATATCACCTGCAATCCTTTAAAACCTAGGCTTGAAGAGGGAATCAGATGAGATTTTAGAATATTTACACTGAGCCCCAGAAAATCTGAATAAATACAAGTAAAAAATATAAATATTTTACTGTCTCCATAGGAAGTAATGCTTTCAGTAGTGATCACGTCATTTTGAATAAGTTTTTCTTTCCCTTTCTGCAGTAAAAAAACAACTGGTGCTGGAATTTCACTGAAAATCCCCACTGCTGTGTTCAGACCAGAGGAGGGGCTTGGTACAGGAACACACCCTGAACCTCAGCAAAATAAGTGCATTTAAACACAAAGATCTTGTCAAAAGGGAGGCTTTATTCTTTTAACTGTATGCAAAGTGCAAAGTAGTTCCCTCCAGAGATCATCCATACACACCCTGAGCAAGGCACAGCAGTGGATTCTCCTGAGGACTGGACAAGGGAGATGTGAGGATGTAGAAAGCTGTGCAGATTTCRTGATTGGTGCAAAACATCAGCAGCACAGGCACCAAGGGGAGGCTAAAAAGGGAAGTTTTCTCCCTTTGCAAATACCTTCTGTGGCAAAAGCCTCAGCACAAGGTCACAGCAATGTCACTGCAGCAGGGAGAGAGCTGTATCCCTCTGTGACACTTACGGATGCTGCAGGAGGAGAAGAACTAACTCAGCCTCTTGGAAGTTGAAGGAAATTGCCAAGTGATCCATATGAAAAGGATTGTGCAATATGTGGCATGGAACTGGCCTCCAGAGGAGAATTCCTTCTCCCTGAGCATGGCACTCAGCAGGAAACCCTGAGAATGCAGGGCAATATGAGCCTGCTTGGTACAGTTTTCTTTAAGTATCAACTGTGTTGTCTTGTTTCTGTATTTCTCCATCTGATTACTTGGATTGCAATTCATTTAGATGCCTCAAAATATCAAATCACACTCCAGGAATCCAAAAAACAAATCAGAGTTGTGCTTCACCTGCTTGTAATTCCTGTTCTTCACACCTTTAGCACACATAAGTGAGGGGAAGAAATGACAGGTCTGCGAGACCGGAGGATCATTTCCCAGAAGGAGATCTTTTGGGAACGGGTACAAAAATGTGCACATTCCCATAAAACCCACAGCAGTTCCTGGTGCTTGGTTCCTCATGACTCAAACCTGAAGCAGCAGAACACACCCACAGCAGGACATCATCATCCACAGCAACAAATCCATACAACACTTTGCCTTAAGCTATGAAAAATCCAACCTCTGTTTTAGCATTTTGTCTGAAAAACAACTGAAGTAACTCAGTGGAAAAGAAGCAGCCACAGATAAAAATGACACTTGTTAACAGATAAATAATATTTACAAAAGCCAAGAAATTAAAAGCTCCTGTTCCAAATGTACTATAACACAGCTAAATATTGACTTACAGTAATACAATCTAGAAACTCTCAAGTGTGGCTACTGAGGATTTTATGTGAGATATTATGCAAAAAGCACACATTACTCACATGCATGTTTTCTACTGCATGGGCTCTCGTGTAACTGCTATGGACACGTGCAGAATAAACAAAACCTCCTTGAGAACTGGCATTCTAAACCACCTGGAGCACCTAAAAGCTAATGACCACTTACAGAAAAGACAGAGCTTCTGTGGGAAACGCAGCCTTGCATTTCCTGACTTGCCCAAATGTAAAATACAKTAACTGCATGATGTCAATGAGCCACCTGATAGCACACAGAGGTAACTGGATAGGAAAACCAGAGGCAAAATAGACCAGAAACATCCCTGGAAGTGTTCAAGGCCAGGCTGGATGGGGCTTGGAGCAACCTGGTCTAGTGGAAGGTGTCCACTATGGGGGGAGCTGGAACTAAATGGTCTTTGAGGTCCCTTCCAACCCAAACCACTCCGTGAGTCTGTGACAAGAATTCTGAAGAAGCACTCAAAAACTTACACAAAACACTTGCCTGAAAAATGCCTTAATTACAGCTAAGTGATTTCATTACTCCAATTTCCAAGATTTTCTCTCAGAAATTAGGAAATTCAAGGAGAAATGCAGGCTACACAAACTATTTCTGCCTCTCAGGTTGTGGTGGTTCTCTCTGTAGTGTGGAAGAATAGCTCTGGTTTGCTTCACTGGCTGCTATTTCCAGGGTGGTATGGAGAGTCTTTAGCAAAAGCCTTCAGTGAAATTCAGGCCAAAAAAAGAAACAGCAGGATATTAAGGGAAAAGTAAACTTTCAGAAGAATAGTCATTGAGTTTGACCAAAACAGTTCCAGTTCTACGAAAAAAACAAAGACCTTTAGCCTTATCCTAATCTTCTTCCTTCCTTGAAGCATCTGTTACAGATTTGCCTCACGCCACAATAGTTTTAAGAAAAAATAACCCAAAACCTAACTCAGAGCAATTCCTGGCTGAAGAAGAAAGACAAAGAAGTATTTAGTTATAGCCATATTTTCAGTATTACAGCTTTCAATACAGCCTAATGTCAATGTTAACACAGAAGCAGCCCATTTTCAATACTGAGCAAGGACCTTGGAATCTTTCGTTTTTATACAGATTGTTTTAAGGGCTTCTTGTCATCTTATTCATTTATTGCAYAGATCATCTCCTCCCACAAGCAGTTGTGCAATCTCTCTGTGGTAACAAAGCCAATTGCTTAGTGTCCCAATATTACTTTTCCATGTACTTATGGCTGCCTGAATATAATTTACTAGCTGGAGATAAAAAGGAATTACTATCAYGAAGTTATAGGTCACATTTTGAGAGTCTGTGCTGTAGAAAAATAATTAAGTGAAGATACATCTACCTCTGAGCTGCTCATATTAAAATTTAAAAATGCTCTGCAGTCAAGCATTGCCACCTGTTCTTTCATTTTAATTTTAAAAATCCTGAATCCCTTTAATGCAAGCCTGAAAATGCTTAAATTCTGGAAATATGAGCATTCACCAACCACAACAATTACTATCATATTAAATTCATGAAGATATATGAAAGAATGGTACAAAGATTAAAGGGTATTATAAAGCCAAAAATATATATGCATGTATATTATGTACTACAACTATATGTTTTCAAACCACTGTCTCCACTGTGTCTAGAGAAGGCACACATTTCAATTAATAATATATCCAGGCTTGATTTTCAGTTGTAACTTTCAGGAGACTTTACCCTTTCAGGCATGATATTGTAGCAGTCCTGAACTTCAACTTTCATTAGAAGCCRTCAATCAACTTTCTTTCAGTAAAAACACATGTTCACTGTAGACCACMGAAACTTTAAACAACAAAAGAAAGCTCCACTGTAAATATGTTTATGGCCATAGCAAGATGAATCAAATCTTGACATGTATTTATCAATTAAATAAAAATGGCTTTTTTTTCATCCAACTTTAAGTTCAAAATCATTTCCCTTTTCTCCCAACACTCTGAATTCACACTTCACCTCAGGGCTTTGGACTTCCTAAACTTTAATAACAATCCAACCACTTACCCTTTAAACTCAGAAAAACTACCTAAATGGTCGTGCCTCTGAAATGCTTCTCCATTTCCAGGCAAGTATTCCTTGTCCCTTGYTACCCCAGTGAAGGAACCATCTGACATGAAGTTTTTATAAACAAGGTGCTTTGAACTTACAGTAACAGATGTGCTTAATTTTAAAATGTTATATTTACTTAAACCCACGTACACTTATCATGTTGCAAGCTTTCCTTTTTTCTTTCAAATGCTTCTTATTAATTTTTAGCCTCAACTTTTGGCCTGATTAAGGTCTCTCTGGTGAAGCTTACAGAGACAAGACATTCTGGTTAAAACTGACAGACAGTTGTTTCCATTTGCAAACCCTCTCGATTTTTATTGGCTCATTAAATATGTATACTTTGAATGAGATTTCAATTATCCTGCTATATAAATCATCCTTTTTTTTTTGTTGTTCCTCTCAAAGAAAATTGACTAGTGCCATCTCCTGGTCACACAGACACAGCTGGACTGTGCCCAAATTCCTTGTGTTACACAGAGAAATGTACAGGTAAATAGGTAAACACAGACCTGCACTAAGTTGTGCCAGTTCAGCTCTGGAAGCTTTTCCACTAATTATCCATAGATAATTTTTACATTACTCATAACTTTCCTCATATGCAAACCACGGTTTTGAAATTAGGTTCCAAGTCCCATGACCAATAACATTGGCCTGGGGCTTTTCTTACCACTTATAAATATTTGAAGCAAAATAATTCCCTTAGAATTCGTGAGATGTTTTCAAAAAAATTAAATGGAAGAAGTTCAAAGAATTATTTTTAAAAGGGCTTGAAGGAAGAATTTCTCTGTGCTAGGGTGGAGCAATTATAATTGCATATATTGTAGACAGGCAGGTTTTTAGATTCTTGTTCTTAGAATGTAAAATTAAAATTGCTACATATCTCACTCTAGCAGCTCCACAAACTCCTTATCTGCTAAAACAATTACACATGGCAGCAATGTACACAGTTTATGCTATTCCAACACTGACTTGAACTACAATAAACAAAAGATATTCTCTCCCTCTCTTTCATCATCCTGAACACCTTTACAAACACTGTTAAGCAACCTCCAAAAATAGCACAGATAATACCTTGTGTCCTTCACAAAAKAAAATCACTGTTACACACCAGCTTGAAGCCTGTCTCAAACGAGGTCATTTTAACGTTGAAAATACCTATTTTTTTCCCACATTTGCATGAAATTAACTTCATATCATCTTTCAGTTCTCCTGTAGCACCTCTGCATTTTCTCATGTGTATGAACCCCTCCCTTCCATCCCAACACTATGAGCATCTCGTTTGCTGAACAGCACTCTATAAAGCAATTGAGATTCAGCTGACTACAGAAAATGCACATTGTGATGCTCCTGGCAAACACAAATTTAAATAAATACTTAATTGCCAAGATTCTGATGACTTACATACAGATACATTTCACAGAATCACAGAACGGTTTAGGTTGGAAGGAAACTTAAAACTCATCCAGTTCCAACCTCCTGCCATGGACAGGGACACCTTCCACTATCCCAGGGTGCTCCAAGCCTCATCCAACCTGGCCTGGAACACTTCCAGGGATGGGGCAGCCACAGCTTCTGTGGGCAACCTGTGCCAGGGCCTTCCCAACCTCACAGGGAAGGATTTCTTCCAATATCCCATCTAGCCCTGCCCTCTGGCAGTGTGAATCCATTACCCCTTGTCCTGTCAATCCAGATCCTTGTCCAGAGTCCCTCCACAGCTCTCCTGGAGCCCCTTCAGGCACTGGAAGGGGCTCTGAGGTCTCCCCAGAGCCATCTTTTCTCGAGGCTGAATTTCCAATTATTTCAGTGCACAATATCATAACTCTGCACACATACAGACATAACTTTGTACACATATATAAASTGTGCATACATAAATGTCTGTAAATTTTGTAGTAATGAAATCCAAATTTTAAAAAATCAGCACTTTATTATATGTCAGTATACAACAATATTTAGAAGTGATGTGTTTACTTGAAAGAACTGTTTGCACGTGGACACTGATTTACCTTCTGGTTGCGCCTCTTCAGACTTCCTTCTCACAAGGATAACTCGGGGTCTCACAGCCTCAACTTGTGCAGCTCCTTGGCTTTCCTCCTGTGTATCATACATTAAACTCATATTACAAATCCGACTTTTGATGTAAAAGCRCAGTAGAATTACGTGGAGCTTCAAGAAACATCCAAAGAGGTTTTTTAAGRTTCACTAAACGATGTGCACTCGTTCTCCTTACTCTTGACTTCAAGAGAATTCAGCTCTGAATTAGCCTATTGCAGCACTATTCCCTCTAGACAAACATCCTGGGAGCAGTAGGTATGGATGGAAAAGTTCCATTTACACTTGAAGACACAGGAGACTTTCAATTTTTACTCAAAGCATGTGGCAGAAAGAACATAAAATTCCTCTGGCTTTCTTCAATATACCCAGGACTTCTCCCTAGGTATTATCCCCCCTGACTAACAAGAGAATGTTGAAAGGGAAAAGAAGATTAAAAATTTCAGCACACAGGTTGGAAAACCCAGGCCTAGTCTAAAATTTATTTCMTTGGCCATGTGTTTAGAAGTGGTTGCTCCAAGCCCCATCCAACCTGGCCTTRAACACTTCCAGGGACTGAGCATCCACAGCTTCTGTGAGCAACCTGTGCCAGGGCCTCACCACCCTCACAGGGGAAGAATTTCTTCCCAATCTCTAATCTAACCCTGCCCTCTGCCAGTTTAAAACCACTGCCCCTTRTCCTGTCACTATGTGCCCATCTAGAAGACTTAAGATTTCTGTTAAAACAGACAAATTTAAAGCAAACAAGATGAGAAAGAGTTGAGATTATTTTCTGAGAGCAGGAAGGTCTCATGGAAAAGTGACTGAAGGACACCAATGTTACAGAACATTGAATGTCAGCAGCCCAACAGTTCTCATGGGTCCATTTGAAGTGYGGGGTTTTTTTGTTTTCTATTGGACTTACAATACAGCAAAACTCAGTTTAAACTKAACTGAGCTGCAAACAGAAGTTGAGAGATAACACAAATTCATAACCTACAATTACGCATTCCTGAAGATTAAAAAACCCATGTCTTTTGAAATACTAAAAAATGAAAGCTAATGAGAATACCAAAGTGACAATCCCACTTAAAAAATGCGGATTGTATAAAAACAGCATACTTATAAAAGAATATTATCAAAATGTTTTGCAACCAACYGATTTTCTAAGATTTTAACAATGCATTTGGGACTTCAAATGATTTAGATTTACCCTCTCTGGAATGTTTAGCCACCCAAATATGACTTCAGTGTTCCTGTCCCTCCCATGATCAAAATGATTTATAYAGCATAGGAAGAGCCCAGCTTCCTCCTAGTCATTCTCTTGCTTCTTAGAGCTAAGACCATGGGGGCAAAGTGGCCACAAATAACAGGCAACTCCTGTATTGTTGCACAAGAATGGACAGAAGGGGTCAAAGCAAAGATGCATTTAGTCTGGCTTTCTGTCTAACAGTGGCTAAAAGCACATATAAATCTCAAAAAAAAAAATCTAATGCCAGAAATGGAGGAGCAGCCAAGGAATTTGGGTAGATAAGAAAATTCCTGTATGACTTAAGCCATTTGTTTTGGACTGAGTGACCACACAGACTTCACTCTTCGTGACTAAAAGGCATTTGCTTGTGCCCTATGTGAAAACTCAGTGCTCTTTCTGCTGGTCAAAACCTGATCTACACTCCAGTGTCAGGGAGCAAACAAGTGGTACAGAYGGGGCAGCTCCACATCACTGCCACAACCTCCCTGACACAAGGATCCTGTTCACACAGGCTGCAGGAACCACCCAGGCTTTGCCAGAACCTACCAAGCCCAAGGCCCAGCAGGACACACCTGAAATAGGGCATTTCCTCAGCTCTTTCAGTAAACTTTGCTCCTAAATAGATTTGTCTTTGTACGTAGGTGACACAGTTTAGTTTCAGTGAAGGCAAACACCATCAAGARATGAAGAACAACATGGGAAGCAACTGATGTGACAGTCAGGGACTAACTTGTGAGGAAATCCTTCAMGAAGTTTAAAGTGATTCTTGCCTTAAATATTGCACAGAATGAATGAATCACCCTGAAAGTGTGAGTACCTCTAGCTCTCTTAGCTGGTGTAATATTACCAGAAAATCTGTCTCCAGCAGGCAGGTGACAAAGCAGATCCAGTGGCAGAGCTAAATACAGATGCCATCCCTAATTAAACCAGGGAAAGGTTCAGCCTTGTCATATGGCAGATATATGCTGTCAAAACAAGTTTTCAAGTCATCTGGCACAGGGATTATTTTTAATTTCAGAGAAGGATGTACAGATCTGCTAAAGGATCTTATGGAACACCTAGGAGAGATGTTTACTGTGGTTATCACTTACAGGTATGGTCACATTGTAAAAGGTAAAAAGCCAGCCTGTGAGAAACAGTGATTTAGAGTCTTACATCAGGAAGAACTACATGCAGGAAAAAAACAAACCAAACAAAACAACATATGCAAAGTTCCAGGGTTTGGTTGCTTGGTTTGAAGGGAAGGTGAGTTTTACACGCCAGCAGGCAAAAAAASTGCCACATTGAGGGTTCACATGCAAGAAAAAGTTCCTAAAGATAAGATAATGTATAACTATCTCCAGATAAAGGGTAAGATATAACTATCTGTATATTTTCTGTGAAAGATACGTGTTCCCCTCTCTGTCCCCATTAGTTTTGGCTAGTGAAACAAAAACAAGGAGATGAGCTTCACCCCAACAGAAGAGAATCCAGTTTTGCCTGTGAACAGTCATTCCAAGAAAGTTGTTCTGGTGATCTCAGAGTGAAAGAGGTGTAACATTTAAAATCCTCTTTGAAGATGCAACACAWCACTGCAGGTGACAAATTTAAGAACTGCTCAGACAGCAACGGCACAATACCCATCAAGGCTCAAAAACATAAATCCAAAGACATGTTAATACAAGATACTTTGGGTTATTTTTAATACAGAACATCAGGGAAGGACAGAATTTATCCCTGAACACAGCAACCGTGGTAAGTACATAATGCTTTCAAGCACACTGTGAAGCTTCACATATTAGAGAGCAGTCTGGCACTTTGTTTTTAGCTCTTTCCACTTGTTTTTTGAATTTATCTCTAGTTAGCACATAMACCATCATCTCTAGGTAACAGCACATACTAATAAAGTAGCAAAAATTTAACTGTCTGGGTTTGAAGCAGAGATCAATAGGATGTTCCTTTACCTTTAAGTGTTCTGAGGTACATCATCCTTAYTGCCTTTCCGACCCTGCCCCTACTAGGACAAATGAAGCTCCTGAAATGCTGAATCAGTGGGTTACAACTCATGAGGCCAAATCTCTATTGTCACTTCCTCAACCATATATCCATGATGTTATTCCTCTGCATATGAAGCACTGTGCCCCTACAACACTGGAATGCCCCAATGAACCACATATAGAACTAGATCCTGTGAGACCAGGGAAGCTGTGAGGAAGTGCAGGAAACCTAAAGAGAAGGTCTGAGCCTAATAGAAAGGATATTGTCAGGATTTGTCACAGGAAACACAACCACCTTGACTGCACACACGTACTTTTGCCTCCAGCTTCCCAGCTGAACGTGTCACTTGAAATGCACCAGTTCTCTCATGTCAGGCATGACAATGGAACAGGAAAAATTGTTTTCCCAGGTTTCAGTCTGCTCTTTCTGATCAGGCACAGAAAAAAATCCTTTCGTCTTACCTGGGACAGATGCTCCGAGAGCGATGGCACTCTGCAGCTTGGTTGGGCTGCTTGCAGASCAGGATTTGAAACTGGCTGTGACTCCAGTTCAGCCAAAAGCATCGGACTAGGACTTGTATCTGCATCTCCAAGAATTTCTGCTGGGAGAAAAAAATTCCTTGATGAGCTGGAGCAATAATCTCCTGTTCAACTCACGTGGCAGAATGTGCAGCCTTCACAGTGGACATGCAATGTTAAAGAGAATGATTTCCTCCTTACATGGCTCATTGTATAACCCTTAAATTGTTCTTGTGGGGATAAAAATGAAATAAGAAATACATGTCTGTGGAAATTGAAAAAATAAATCAGCTTTATCATCTGTAGATTTCTAACTGAGAAAGCTTCAGAGCTGTGTAGTTCATCATACCATTATATGCTTAATGAGCCTTATCACACTTACTGGAAAGAAACTGGAAAAGCTGCTTCATTAAAACATTTCACTCCTGTATGAATTAAAAGAAACCTGTATATACTCWTTTTCAAAGGATAATTTGCTCTCTAATCCAACATTTATCATGGTTTTGCAGCGTGCAAATGTGTAAAGCATCTTTATGAAAAATGTACTGACAGCTCATGAACTAACTTTAGCCTTCTGCTATCATACAGAGCCAAAGAATGAATTTTAAGCCTAATTAACTATAATCATTGCTTAATTAACTGTAATTATTGTTCACTTTAAGACTGCATGTGCCACATTTCATTAGCATGTTGGTTTTTATATCCATGACTTGAAGCATTGGAAACAAGGATTTATAAGATCATCAAGATGCTGTTATGTACCTACATGAGCAACATCTGCTCCATCCTACAAATGGACATTCTGTTTCCATAATACAAATAAAACTGGTCACAAAACCCACAGACACACAACCCCCAAAATTCTTACAGATACCTCTGTGAGTGACTCATTCTGAGAGGGAAACTGAGTATCCACTGCAAGGTTTTCTGTACAGAGATGCACACCCTGAAATACATGAACTTTGACACCCATTGGTGTAACTATTATCTCATTTTAGCTGTAAAAACAATTATCAAATAAAATTATGAACCTGCATTGTAGCTGTTGTGGCTGTCAGGAAATAGTTGACTTACACTAGGCTGAAGGACAGGAAATCTCACATAGCRGTGGAGAGAGAAAAAAGATTTGGAAGAAAAGTGGAAACAATCACAAATCATTCCTTCCCCCCTCCAAAACTAGATTATTTTCTATTCAATGTTGACTTCACTAACAAAAGGACTTAGAAACAAGATTTTGTGTTCCTCCTTGATATGAAAACACTCTTGTCTTGAAAGCAGATCCAAGCTTTTATACAAAGTTGTCTCCTTAGCRATGCAATGAATTACTGTGATGTGTTCAGAGGTGCAGAGGGAGGGAAGCTACATTAAAAATCATCAGAATGCAACAGAGCTCAGTCTGGGATTATGCAGATTATGYAAAAGCACAGGGCATTCTCCCATGGTAGTTAGTCCAGGGCACTTGCCTCCTCTCAAAAATATACTGCAATAAAAACAATTCTGCAAGATTGAGAGAGCTGAGTTTAAAAATCAGTAAAGAAACACACTGCTTGGGGATGATCATCACACGCAGGAGCTGGTTTGAAAAGTGTGAAGATATTTACAGGACAGTCAATGGCCATCCTAAATTAAAATAAATAGATTTTAAAACTAGGTATAGAGGAGATACAACCAGATTATGGCAGATACAGCTATGGACACTCTGGGTAAGGAGGATATAAGGACACATCCCTAGAGAGAGGTTCTCCCATTAACAGGYACCTTCTAACTCCATGGTCCTGAGCACTGTCAGAGATTTACAGAACCACAGAAATCACAGAATCCCAGAATGCTTTTAGTTGGAAAGGCCCTTCAAGACCACCCAGTTCCAACCCCCTGCCATGGACAGGGACACCTTCCACTATCCCAGGTTGCTCCAAGCCCTGTCCAACCTGGCCTGGAACACTGCCAGGGATGGGGCAGCCACAGCTTCTGTGGGCARCCTGTGCCAGGGCCTCACCACCCTCACAGCCAAGGATTTCTTCAACCATATCTAAYCTAAATCTCTCCTCTTTTACTTAAAACTGTTCTCCCTTGTCCTGCASTATCTGCAGATAATCTGACCACTGWTTTATTCCTACATCAAAGTGTCCTTAGTGCTGACTGTCCTCTAACACCACAGAGTCAAATAAAACAAGTGACTTGGAGAGATGTCTTATTTCAGGAAGCCTCATGTAACCAATCTCCAAACAACATCCAACAAAGTACTTTAAAGCAAAAGTTTGACAATAGATCATGTACCAGAATGTCTTTTCAGGGCTGACACTGGTGTAGCTGGTCCAAAACATTGGGTCACAGCTGGTTTAAAAGGCTACTCTTTGTGTGACCAGTTCAAATGTTAATCACTTCAAAACCAAGCAAAAATTCATATTTCTCCAAGATTGTTTTTGCCACGTGTTAAACACATTCAATTTCCATCCACTTCCTACTGGTCAAGGGTTAATGATGTGAGATAAGCTTCTCTTGTCAAATTCATAAATGTGAAAATTAAAAGGACAGAAAATCAGCTGTTTCATCACTTTAATTTACACAACTTTTGATGAATCAGTGCAACACATTCGTGTTGCAACAGCTTAATAATTATTTCAGTTTAGTTTAAACATATTTAAAACCACCATCAACAAAATAAAGAGTTTCTACATGCTTGCAGCAGTTACATTAAACAAGTATAGAAGGACATTTTCAGATAACAACAGAGAAACTGGGATAAAAAATAAGGGAGAGGAAGGATGGACCACTGGTTTCAGCACTATTTTCAATGAAAATAAATAAATTTCTCTGCTTTACCACAGCAACTTATCCCTGCACTGCTTTGTATAAGCCATTATGTGTGTGCCTCAGCTATCCATCTGGGAAAAAATTGATTTCCATAGCATTACAGGAATATATGAAGCTAAAATCTATTGTCATTTATGAGGCACTGCAGTATCACCATGATGGAGTGAGAAAAGCAAAGAGGAGGAGTGCTGTGCAAGGGGACAGAGAGAAGTAGCTTGAACTGCTGGTGTCAACACCTGTGAAATGGAAACCACCTCCATCAATGGTCAAACTGTTTCTCAGAATTGAATTTGACTTGAAAGAATAAAATACACACTTCACGAGTTAACTTTTGTATAGGCAAGTGGGTATTTGCCATGATTTTTATTCCAATTGTAGAAAATTGCTAAGAAGAGTGAAGACAAGGCTTGAATTAAATCCAGCTCTCAGAATAGGAACACTAATAATTTCACTGTAGGAATCGCCTGTAAATTTTGGWATTTGAACATATGCTATGAAATTATTTCAGATTCTGTTACAGAAAATCCTCAGAATCTATGTAAATATCACAGAGAAGAAATAACAGTCTCATTGTACCTCCAATTTGGGCAAGCTGTCCTGGGGATGCAGAATGGACACCCTGGCGTGGTCTGTTCCCAGAGCTCTGAGCAGCTGGATGATCCATAAAAATGGAATGGTCCATCAGGATTCTCTCTTGTGCTCTGATCAGCCTCGGTCTCTGACCTTCACTGAGCTCCCCAACACTGCCATCAGAATCCTGCAGAGAACACCAACACCAGAACAGCACATATAAAAGCCCAATGTAAGTCCTCCAAACCCAGGCAWTGTTTTCTAATTACATTACCCCTGAAAGCATTTATAAACTGAAGTCTATACTATTTATATTGAATAAAGAAAATACACCCAGGAGATATCATCTGGGTTTGAAGTTAAGATCTACATTTATCAGTACTGGACAGAAAAGAAACACTTGCAGCCAAACATCATTTATTTTGTTAGTGGTATCTCAACATGATCAGAACCTAAGTTATATTTTTAGCACATGAAGCCTTTGATGTTATAGATTTGGCCATTGCTGACTGCCTGACCTTGAAACACTGGCAGCATCTAAAAGCTATTGACTCTCTGTTGCACTGCATGTCAGATAAAAGCTTCAATTTTTAAGTAGGTTTGGAGGACACTAAAAATAGGGATGGTTCTCTSTATCCTGACTTTGAAAGCTGCAGGGAAAAAGCAGCTTGTTTCCATGTAGGAAAACAGGTTGAATACACACATGTGCACAGTATCATTGTGAGGCAATACAAGGAACACCCAGGAGAATATTGATTGCCCTATAAAGGAGAAGGAACACCTGCAAACACCTTGCCAGAATCTGGGGGGAGTTTATTGGTGCCTGGTACGGACAGACTGAGTGGTCCGTGACTGTGGGAAAGGGAAAAAGCAAATTAGAGATGCATTTGTAATTGGCAGTGCTGATGAGAAAATGTCACTGCAATTACAGTCAGACTTGGAGTTGACACTGTAGAGAGCTTTTCACCAAGTCCAGCCACCGCAGCTCATTAGCAAAATAAAGAAAGACAAATGAACAGCCAAGGAGGTGAGTCAAGTTAGTAATTATTTAAACTAAACTGACCAAGACAGAAGGAACAAACTGCATATGCATCAGTAACATCACAAAAAAAACAAGATCAACTGTAAATAAAGGTGTTCATGAACCATGCTGCAGTATTCAAAGTTCACTTCCTTCAAACATTCCTCCAGCTMTGTCAGTTAGAATGAACACCCAGTCCAAACTGCTATTTTCCAACACAGAAATAACTCAGATGCGTGACAAAAAAATTGTGATGCAGATAGTTATATTTTTCTGTGAGTCTGTTYTTTCTGCCAACTGAATAGGAATTTTTGAGGTTTTGTTCCAAGATCAGTATCAACAGCATGTGCAAAGTACATGTAAACACTTGCTGGGTTGTTCTTCATGCCTCTCTAAAACACTCCTATGGCTGTTAAGTGCAGTGTATTTGTACTGTTCAACATTCCACCTGTATAGCTGAAGTGACAGAAAATTCCTTGGTACTCAAAGTCACAGAACAAATCTGGTACATGGGAATAGTCAAATACATACCTGGAAAACGAGGTACTTATGATGTTATGTATAGTTTGTTTATAACAACACTGAGCCTTCAGTGTTTTTACCAAGTTTTACACAAGAAMAAAGCCAACAGAGATGGGATGACTTCCAGCAGGGAGCGAAGTGTATGAACCTGTTCTACAGCCAACAGGAACGATAAGCTTGGAATATTTTATCTACTTTTCAGTAGGAAAGAATCACTTCAAAACTACTGTACTGGAAAGCACAGGACWGTAAGTTACCTCCAAGTGGTCTATTCCTTCTTGTGCAAAAACAGGTGCTTGATTTAATTTGGCTAAAAGAGTCAGGACAGGATCCCTGTGACAGCCTTTATCCAGCCTTCTCACCACCTGCCCTTCACTTGGAGGATCATAATCCTAGAAAAAAGGAACAAAAAAATCCACACAATACATGATCCAAAACTGGTTTTTTGTAGGAATTTGAATCATTCTTACTTTAGTTCACAACTAAGCTTTTTTTAACAGTAAGTTTCCACATTGAAAAATCATGTCATGAAAATCCAGGCATCTAAAAATAAGCRAACAGATGACACACTGTTTTCTCCTTTTACCCACAGACATGCACAGTCTTTATTTGATACAAAAGAATGCAATACTCAGAGAGGAACAAARTCCTTTAGGCCTCCAAAGATCAGGAAAACACTTAAATCCTCACACATTCTGGTTTCTAGCAACAATCTGGCTGCAGAGCTGCTCTCACCAGCAAGGAATTAGCTTCCTCAACTAAACAGCCTAGTTTGGGGATGGAGAAATACTGGAATGAGCTACAATCCAGCTGACAAAGAGAGAGAAGAACATCTCAGCAAGCAAATGTTCTTCTGATGAAGAGGACTTTAACTGAGGTTCACCTGGTATCAGTCTTAAGCCCAGAGTTTAAGAGAGGAAGTGTGGCAGACAGAGGAGGCACTCAAAGATTTTCAAGTTCAGGGCACAACCGTGGTTGTTGTTCTGGGGGGTGTCCTGTGCAGAGCCAGGAGTTGRACTTGATCACTCCTCTGGGTCCATTCCAACTCAGGATATTCTCTGATTCTATGACATGAATGGAATCATGGATATTAGATGGGCAAAGTGTGTCCATATATGGGTAGAAATGTTTAGGAAGGACAGGCTGGGAGAAGTGGATTCTTACTCCAGAACATTCAAACTTGCCTTATGGAGCTTGGAAGGGACCTCTGGAGATCGTCTAGCCCAACACAGCTGCTCAAGGCAGCACTTCTTCCAGTGTCTGGCCACCCTGAATTCCAACCAGTGTCCACTGCCTCTTGTCTTTCACTGGCTCTCTCTTCTTTACTTCTTTCCACCACATATTTATACATTGGTAAGATCCCCCCTGAGCTTTCTCTTCTCTGTATTCTCTACTATCATTTATGTCACAGCTACATCTTACCAAAAGGCTTTACACAAAGTCAGAGAGGAAAAGTCCAGGCATTTGAGGAATGTCGAAAGAGAAAGGGAATGGAAAATACCTTGATTTGGGAGGCTTCCAGGACAATGGACTATATCAGACATTAGATAAGAAACTATACTGATACTTTGAGCAGCTTTAAGTAACTCCAGCCTCAGCTAACCTACTTTAATAATTTAACCACATAAGCAATTATAAGATGGCTCAAAGCTGAAACAGCTCAGAGCATAACAATGTTCTATTCTGTTTAAGATGCCTTAAAACTAAAAACAATAAAGAAGTGAAAGCGCGTAATAACTATCTCTCACCTACAGAAGTATATAAATCATCCAACTTTTTTAAAATATAAATTAGTTTGTATAATGTGGTCTTATTTCCTTTGGTGTTATGAAAATCTAACACTCTGTGAGTGTGCAGTTTAAAAGTGTGAATTTAAAAAGTTGGTGAGTCAAAMTGTTTAAAGCACATCCAATTCAGCAGGATGCCCAAGGTGGAATCCACATCATCTCTGTTTCTTTATGAAACAATTCCTTACCATTTCATTGGCATCTCGTAGAGTACTGGATAAGCTCTCAGTGAGGTTTGGAAGAGACAGTCCTCCTTCTGCTAAGGCTGAAAAATATTTTATGTTACAACTATTAAAAAACACGCAAGTTACATGACAGAAAACCAAAGCCACATTCTTTAATAAGTGCAACACTGTGCTTTAGTAAATTTGGAAATTCCTACTGCCGGATGTCTATTATAAAGACATATTTTCATATTTCTTTTCATATTTCTTACACTTTGCTTTCAATAAAAACTTGCTACCACATGGTACTTAAGCAAGACAAGTCCCAATTATTTTCCAAGTTGATCTCATGACAAAAGAGCAGATTGATTCTTTTTTCCTTAATAAACAGCAGCGTTTTGTTCAGCAACAAGAAAAAGAACAACGAGGTCTTGTCAGTCTTCATGAACTGAAAGTTAATGCTTGCAGTTTTATCTGAAAATGTACGAAACATAACTTCAGGARACTGGAAGAGTTTATAAGAATAAAAAATGAATTCGAATTCTAATTTCCACAGTTGGTTACCTCCTGCAGCCTGTCCATAGGTGAAGAGCACCTCCCCTTCYGAGATGGGTCTGTCTGTAGTCTCCGTGTCCGTGGGGGTGAGGCTGCTCTCCTGCGTGGACACTCCGGAGCTCACCGTGGGCGATGGAACCTGCAGCTTGCAGGGAAGGGACTCCAAGGGCCTCGCTGGCAACTGCTGAGATGGGAAAACCAAGGCCTCTGGTTCCTCATCATTGGCCACTGACATCTCACTGCARGGTCAGAACACGCAAAATCTTACTTCAATACTGAAAAGAAACTAAATTTGCCAATATTTTTTCCAGTGTGAGAGCACAGCATTTTACAGAATAGTCCAAGCATCAACATGGTTAAATAATGTTATTTATGAATTTCTGGTTATAACTAAAAATTACCRTGTGTATTCCCAAGGAGGTAAGACAAAAAATACAATGCTAATAATACAATATTTCATTGTCACTGCATGTATTACTGGCAGGTGTAGCAGTACAAGTTTMCTAGGTACAGTGTTCAGCAGGACTATGAAAAAGGGCTGATAAATCCTGAGAAAGGTCCTGATTTCACATTTTTCTACAAAATACAATTCAAGCAATTAAAACAAATAGAAAACCAAYCCTGGCTTATCTCAAATGCCTCCTGATACAAGCACACATGAAGCATTTCTTCCTAGTGACTTTTTGAGTACATATGTAGAAAGAATATACATATTTAAGTTTTTAAGAAATGAGAAAACCGTGCAGCCTGTTGAACTCACACAGCCCTGGGACGGAACGGTTCTTCTGTTACAGGACTGGGTTTCTCTTCTTCCAGAGGAAGTTCTGCACCATCCCACGGGTTTGGAGGCTTTGGACTTTCCATTTTTGCAGCTTGGKAGCCCCATTCTGAGACAGGAGGGCTTGGTGTGGCTGCTGGGGGAGGTGTGTTGACAGGGGTGACCACAGGGGTGCCAACATGGCCCTTGGCAGCTGCAATCTCAACTCCTGCATGTGTGAAGCCAAATTTCAGGTCAGAAAGGAAAGCAGGAAGTAGCTCTCAGACAGAGCTAATCAGTCCTACCAAGCACTTGCAGTTTTGTGATACCTTTTGATAGTTATAGAGAAAAGATGAGATTAAGAATAGCTTCTTTTAAGTACTGTGTTGGCACCTGAAGAAGTTAGAATAAAACCTCAATTGCTTCTTCAAGGCAGACTGCTCTGCGTTTTAAAAACCAAGCTGCTTTACTTGAAAAGTGTACATTTGACTTAATTAACATTAGAAACACAGGAAGGAGCAAAAGACAGCTATTTTTCTGATGTGAGAAATTATGGAGGGGTTGGGAGGGGTGGAAATCACACAGACCATAGAAATGTGCATTAATTTTGAAAATAGAACTGTTACCAAATAAAAGATGTTTGCTTTCTATATAAATCAGCCCATAATTTTTGTAGAACATGAGTTTCCACTTGAATTATAGCCTCAAGAATATTTATCCTGAGAGATAACATTTCTTTGAAGAAGTAAATTAAAGGCAGTAGATTAAAGCATATTTGCTACTTCTAAACTTCAATTATTATTTTCAATACCTGTTTCTTTAATTTTTTCACGTTCACGAACATCCCCACTCATTTCTGTAGGAGATGGAGATGAATCTGGAGTTTTGACCTGAGGCAATTGTTTTTCTGAAGGTGGTGTTGGTGGTGGTGTGGCCTGGGGTGTTGGCAATKGAGTAGGCACAGAAGCCTCCTGAGGGGAAGAAAAATCATAACCACAGTTACTATTTCAGTGCAAAATTCCTCTCTTCCCAGTATCCCCAGAGAGAGCTGAGGAGGAAAGGGAAAGGCAGGTTGTCACAGAACAGGAACAGTTGCTGCTTCATGGATCTAACTCCTCTAGGAAGTTGCACCAGGCTAAGTGCTACGTCAGGACAAAACAAATTAAAAGCAGTAAATTATGCATTAGAATGATTAAATTGGGAAATCATTRTGTATAGAAYAGAACAGATTATTTCAGTTGGAAGGGACCTACAGTCATCATCCAGTCCAAYTGCCTGACCAATTCAGGGCTGACCAAAAGTTGAAATTTGTTCTTAAGGGCATTGTCCAAACACCTGAAACACTGACAGGTTAGGGCCATCAACCACCTCTCCAGGAAGCCTAWTCCCATGTTTCACCACCCTAATGCCTCCTAATGTCCAGTCTAAATATGAATTATATTATTATATGAATTTTAATAAAGCATTTGATACAATGTTAAGCATSACCTGGATAAAATTGAGTCAGTATGGTGATTTTATGGCAAGAAAAATAAGCTAAAAAGAAGATAACAAACAAAGCAATAACCGAGACAGTAAAGCACTGAAATAAGCACAAACAGAATTGTGATGTTCTTTAAAAAGATGACAGCAATGGACATAAATCTGACAAGCAAGTATGATGGCTGTTGTTTGGCCTGCAATGGGAATACACTGGACCTTTCCAACTTTTTTCTGGCCTTGCTCTCTGACATTTCATARAGAAAACAAGGCAACGAGGCTATATGAAGACTTCCAGGAAGAGTATGTCCTCAGACTTATGATTTTCATTAAAATCTCTCATGGAGAGTGGAACCTGCCAACACATTTGGCAGCTCACACCCAACTGTGTGACACTGTGAACACCAGAGAACTCAGTAACAGCTGAAGTTCAGTTCTAGATAGGAAACTTCACAATGAGAAGGGAGAAATCAAGAATGCATAAACTACATATTCAAGAACTTCTGCTCTAAGCTGAGTACAAATGGAAAAAGGAGAATTTAAAAAAACTTATGATAGTAGAAGTTACAGGATAGCTATCAGCTACAAATGTGGAAAGTGTTTAAAAAAACATAATTAGCTACCTGAGATTCCAACAAAGGCAGGAGAGAATCACTACTACAGCACAAGGCACTGAGGAAACCCCATCTTGCTACCACATTTTTATTAAAAATGTCTGTTAGCATGTTAGTGTTACCTGTGCTCGAGACCAACCTAAATTGGAAAACATCCAATTGCTGCCCAACAGCAAGAGTCAAAAGCAGTCCACATATGRATGATTGCTTTAATTAGGCCAATCAAACAAAGGCCAAAAAGGACACAACTAATCTCTTGAAGTGCACAAATATATATAGTATGGAAAAACTCAAAACATTTCAGCCTAAGGATATTTCCGTTTAAGCTGGTACAGAAACAAAAGGGTCATCAGTAAATGCAGAATGAACAACRGAAGAGGTTTCTGAGTATCAGAAAAACAAGCTGAAAAGAACATCATGCTCTCCTCTGTAATGGAGTGGAAGACATGCAGGATGGCTGAGGTTAAGCCCACACCAGTGAAACCATTACTTTTGCCTACAGAATCACCTATTTGTCCCTTACAGCAGGCACAAGGTGGGGTTTCAGGCTAAATGCACTGCAGCAGAACAGAATAACTGATCCCACTTTCAACAAAGCCTTCAGTAGCTGCATTTCTAAGCACAGCAATTTCCACAAGCTTCCCAAAGACATTACACAACAGCAGATTGCAGCACAGTCATGTTGTTATCAAAATAAGAGCCAGCTGTCATTTGATTATCAAAGGGAACACAGGAAATTATCCTGTATTACAGGAAGCTCTACTAATCAATTATGCATTTACTCAAAACTACTGAGCTCAAAACTCAGAGAGAATTAATAGTCATTTTAACAGATATTAAAGAATGGCTGCAAGCCCATAGGACTAAAAATAATATCACTCTCAGCTTCCATTTCTTCTTAGATGAGGAAATTGTTCTCTTCATCTCATTTGTTTGCAAGAAAGCAGCATAACTGGTTTTTTGCTGAAAATAACACAAGCTATCTTTTGACAACATAAAATTAAGTACCACGTTCCACAGAACTTCACTGGAAAGCTTAAATAAAACAGACTCTTACCATTATAGTGGTTGTGCTGGGAAGCACACTTGGACCAGGAACTGTTCTCTGAGCCTGACTGTCACCCAGCATGGTTGCAATTGTTTCACTGAGGGCTTCATTTACAAAATGATTTATCATTTCTGAGTCCACAGGGACACCAGCATTGACAAAGAGCTGAAATCCTCCACCACCTGCAACTTGAACTGAAAATGAAGGAACAAAGCACATGTCCAGGTCTGACTTCCTAAAATCCATGTAACTGTACTGCAGCCACTCATTCTCTATGAACTTTTAAACATTCCTTTGCAAAAAGTTATTTTTTTTAACTTTCCAGAGAAACAACAGTAGAGAAACAAGTCAGGATCATAAAAGAAGGCAACAGCAAAGGGCAGTGACATCACAGGAGAAATGCCTTTCTCTCCATTCTCGCACATTTATAAGGGAAGTAATTTTTGACATATCTATTAACAAAAGGAAGGGAAACAAACATTACAGGCTTAGTGAAATGCCAAATCTGATTTAGATGGCCAATAACAGAAGGTGATTTGTGCAGTGGTGTTATTTTATGTCTTCTTTTCCTTTTTTTTTTAAGATAATTTATTTCAATGGCTTTGTAACACTTGCTCTGTGTCAACATAAATTCAAGCGTTCACTGCTGCTTTTTACAGTTTCACTGGTTCAGCATTATCCACCCTTAGGCTCAGGCAACAGCTACCTACACAGCTTGTTAAAATTGGCCAAAAATTGAGATAATCCATCTGCTGAGAACAATAACTCCTACTTACCAATGTCAGGGGTTACAACCTCATCATCTTCACTCTCTGAGGTGCTAATGCTGGGCACTGTTTCCTTCTGCGCTGGGCACATCTCACTGATAATTTTTGCCATTATTTCTTGTTCCACCCTGGCAGAATAAAACCCATTTAACTATCAGCAAACACCAAGCCACCTAAAAGTACACAAAAGAGCATTCTTGACATAAAATGCAAGGCAGCTCAAAGGGAAATGGAGAAGGGAATGGAGGTGAGAAGAAAAAGAAGGATCATCAGGGAATCATTCCTTCTTCCATATACATTCTTTTGCCACGTTGTTACATTGCAACTCACCAATTTATCAGCCTGTTTTCTATMGTTTCTCTCCTTTGAATCAGTTCATCCAAAACATCAGCAGGCTGCTGAGGAGCAGAAGCCACTGGAGGAAACAAAGGACCATTGTATTTTGGCGAGGCAACTTTAAACTGGCCATTAAGCTCCAGAAGAGGCTCAGAGAATTCTGGAATTTCATCTCTCTCCTCTTCCTGATCCTAAAAAACAAGTAGTAAATTAAGTTATGGTACATTGCTGTAAGGCAATGTCATTGAGGTAACTGTCAGATGTTTTCTTTAAGAAACATTTGTAGATGTATCACAGCACACAAACCACATTCTCCCTCCTTAGTGGGTTGTAGTTAATTGATACAACTCTAAGCTTAGCAAATCATAAATCTGTAGAGGTATAAAGCTATAGGAACTGCTAAGTAAAACATGATTTGGCTCATATTTCCTGCCTGTGCYGCACAGGGCAGGGAGCCAGTGACAATGGTAATACTTGAAAAATTTACTTGTGACCTACGTCAGGTTTCTTTAATGTCACACCAGAAATGTTCCTCCTTTAAACAAGAAACTTTAGGAAACATTCTACAGTTACTTGTTGGGTTAGGGGTTTTTTTGTTTGTTTGGGTTGGGTTGTGGTGTTTTGGTTGGTTTTCTTAAAATAAATTAAACTTGTTCTTGTCCCCTGACTGAAAAGACACATTCCCAAAAGTTAACGAGCATGTAGTCAATCAAAACTAATAAACTTGCCAGCACTGAAGGCTGGACATTAATAGTTTACACATATGTCACATGTGTGTTTACACTTCCATTAACTTCAGCTGCTGAAAGTGAAATGGTATTTCTGAGCAATGATTTACACAGTCCTCACAGAMATCTTGATTTTAATGTTAAAATGCTATTTCCAAAGAGTTGGAGAAGTGAGTTGGTGWGTTAAATGTTTGGGTTTTCCCAAAGACACTTCCCTCCTTTTCCCCTGGAGCACAAACACAGCACCAAGTCCCAAAAAGCAGTCACTAATCCATCATCCTGTAATGTCTCCTGATGAATRGGAACCTGCATCCTTCACTTCTAATATTAAAAACAAATGTCTCTAATAGTAATATGATTCTCTACAAAGAAAATTTGGCATGCCAGGAAGAGATGAAGAGCTGAGCCCTAAATTACCAGTGAGAAGGATGTGATGGTGCATAAAAGAGCTCACTGTAAATCCATATTTACTAGGATTAATCTCCAACACAGTGAAAAGGAAAAAAAAGTCTTCTTTTCCCTTATATAAATTAAACTTTTAACCCATAAAGAATCCCATGCTATATATTATCTATGAAAAAAAAGAACAGACAAGGAGAAAAAAAAGATAGTAACATTTTCCTGCCTCYTTCCCCAACCCAGCATTAATACTTCTCCTACCTTAATAACATATTTTAAAACTGCCAAGTCAGAGAGGTCCCTCATGGTTTTTACACAAAGAACTACTGGGTCTTTCTGGATCTTTAAATAGTGATAATTCTTCAAAGAAGCAAGAAAACCAGAATATGTGTATTTGGGTGACAAACAAAGATCTTTAAACCATTCTAGGCATAGAAATGAACAGTGAAGTTAAATCAGAAAGCCCTGGGTGCTCTGCAGGCTGATAAGCAGTTCATGCTGTTAGGATATGTGTATTCAGAACAATAATTCATTCTGACAGCAAATGTAAAGATGTCTTTGTCCAGTGCTTCATTATGCATTTTCCTCTGCCTGTATTACTCCATAAATTTTCTTTGATGTTGCCTATTTAATACCTCTGAAAGTATGCAAAATACAAACATCTGGATTAAATAAACTGAGTACATACAATAAATCTTACACATATTTAGTAACTCTGACAAACTTTTGCAGTTCTACTGCATTTCTAAAATATTTTATATTTAATAGCACACAAATCCATAATAATGCACAAATCCAAAAGAAAATTATATTCATCTGGGGGTGATATATTATCTCTGCAGAAATAAAAAAAATAATGTAATAGTCAGTATTTAATTATACAGATTGAACTTGAACATATATCACCTTGTAGACCAAACTGGAATAATCTGCACTCAATTCTGCATTTTGCTTCCCTGGAGACTGTTGAAAATATCTATCAAAACTCCCAATCAAAATATGGCATAAATTAGAAAGTCTTTCAGATATGATTGGAATATTAATCACTRTACTTTATTATAAAGTATCAAGCCAAAATTCTATTTCCCAAATTACATTCAGATAATTAAAAAAGTTTGAAATCATTAGATGGTATAGATTAGTTTTGTTCCATTACCAAACATGTACATGCAGAGTCTTTTATTAAAGCCTCCTGAAACTGAAGCCATGGATTTCTTCTTGATGGATTCCTAAAGCAATTCTCTCGAGCAAGGTCAGGCTGCATTGCAGGTGTCACCTGTGATCTTTTATCTGAAGAGTTATACATGTGAAAACACCAATGTCCTGACCAAGAGCATCAATGGGAAACAAGGGCTGAGGAAAATCCATTTACTCTGAGCTCTGCAGGTTCCATATTTTGTCATATTCAAATTGGAAGCAAAAATTCTGAGAAAAAGTCCCCACCTTGCAATTAGGGCATGTTGAGAGAGAGCAAAATGTGCATTTAATCTSAAGTCCCAGGAAGTTTGCTAAAGGAACTGCAGGATGTGGCTGCTCATAAGAATTTGAGAGTAGATTCAAAAAAATCTGAGAGTAATTTCTGGGCTCATGTGAGCTGAGCAAGTTTCTCACTGTGAAATAATCAGAGAACCCCAGAAGGGTTTGGGTGGGAAGGGACCTCAAAGACCAGCTCATTCCAAGCCCTCCCATGGGCAGGGACACCTTCCCCTATCCCAGGTTGCTCCAAGCCCCACCCAACCTGGCCTTGGACACTTCCAGGTTAAAAAAAACAGAAAAAGGTAACAAAACCAACCAACCAACCAAAAAAGGAAGATGTTACACACAAATACTTATCCTACTCAGTTCTAACAGAATTAAGTTTTCAAGATAAGGGGGAAGACAGCAAAAGCTATTTTTCTGTATAGCATTTTATGCATATAATTTCATTAATCTGAAGACTCTTTGATAACAATAACTTTGCTTTCTTTTGATGTCTTAAATACCCCTGCCACTCCAGAGACTGATTTTATGCTTCCCCATTGTGTTTGCCTTGCACATTTTTAAGAATATTGTCTGTGTGGTCATAGGCCAAACATATGTTTCACTTGGACCATTTTTGGTATTGTGGTTAAAATATATCCCATTGCCAAAAATAAAAGATAAAAGCAATCCAGGAAAAAAATCAAAAAAGAAAAGATGAATAACTATTATTCACATAATAAAAATTTAACATTGCAGCATTTTTTGATAGTTCATAAAATGATTTATTTAAAGTTTTTTTTTTTTGTGCTAACAGAAGAACAATGTCCACAGAGATTTAACTCCTCACCTCCGGTAATATAAGGTGATCTTGAAACTATAAATGAGTAAAGCATTTGCACACTTTTGATAGACAAAACACCAATTTAGGGCTGTTTTAACTAACTGATAATGTTAAATGATTAACTCATTTTAAAAATAAATCTACCTCTGGGCTCTAGGGTTAATATTTGATGTACACTCTAATCCTTGCATCAGGAATGCATAGAAGAGGTAAACAGAATAAATTTTTGGGTAAATTTTGATAGACACACTTCAAGTTTTGCTCACTGAAGTGAAATACAGGCTGGTTCACCAATCCTGAGTGTTTCTCAGGAACCCACTGACAAAGGGGTCAGCTAATTAAAAAAAGGACTTGCTACCTAAAAAACTTAAACTGTGAAAGAGTATTTCAAATAAACCTGTGTTACCATAATCCAGAAGTAACAACACTGTCAAGAATTTCTTCTCAAGATCTAATCTAACCCTGCCCTCTGTCACTTTGAAGCCATTTCCCTTGTCCTGTCACTCCAGGCCCTTGTCCAAAGTCCCTCTCCAGCTCTCTTGGAGYCCCTTTAGGCACTGGAAGRTGCTCCAAGGTCTCCCCAGAACCTTCTCTTCTCCAGGATGAACAACCCCAGCTCTCTCAGCCTGTCACTGTATTCATTATATGCAGAGTTTTAAATTGAAGAACCTAAGTGCTATAATCACTGCTGATTTTAGAGAACTACTTGTGTTTCTAGTGGATTCTAACATATCCAAATAAAAGCTAATTTTAGCTTTTTATTCTAATTTTTCAAAAGCTTCTCTACTCACCAACACACAATAATTTCTAATATTCTTTATAGCACTGTAACCAGTTCAGCATTGCTCACAAAGTGTACTTTTAAAGCTGCTAGGAAAGCAAAATAGTTTCTTTATAACTATGTTTCCAGTTTTGACAGAATAATACAAAACAAATATAAAAATGATTAAACGGAAAGGACACCTTTGCAATATGATTACCTGCATGACATCAGCAACATCAATGAAATTAGTTCCTGGAAACTTTGTGTCTTCCTCTTCACTGTGTATTTCTTCTGGAGTCTTACAAAGACAGATTGCAATTGTTAGGTATTTTATCTTGGGGGGGGGAATGCATTAGCAGAAAACCTTCATGATAAGAATACAATTAAAACACCTCTCACTGMGAATAGCCTAAATGGAGAAAAAATTCTTTACCCACCTTAAAAGTTAGGAGCAATTTCTTTCCTTAGCATAAAGAGAGGTTATTAGAATTCCTTGCATGCTGACAACTAAAGCCTGTTACCAAATCTAATGGAATATTTCACCATCAAAAGTTCTAGGGCAAGAGAGTCTAGAAGTGTCTTTTATGTGCAGTTTCTACAGTGTTCTTTARTAATCAGACAATCAGAGAATGTTTGGGKTTGGAAGGGACATAAAARRCCACCTCATTCCACTATTTCAGTCCACAATCTCTGTCTTATTCAGTGAATACCTTGATCTCAGGACTCTGTAGGACCTGACTCCTGAAGTCAGGAAAACAGAATGTACAATAACCACACGAAAACAAGCACTGCATCACGGAGCCTTCACACTGTCCACTCTGTCCTGACCATTCAGCATGCAGCAGTTACCCTCAGAGCTGCATAAAAACCTTCCYTTCTGCTTAGATCAAGATTAAAAACACTTCTGAAAAGTTGTATGGRAAGAGAATGGAGCGGCCAGCTCCAACACCACAGGCTCTGGGGCCCAGGCCGTGCACACAGCACTGACCACTCCAGAAGAGCCAAGCAGCAGAGGGAGGGCTGAAGAACATCCCCAGAACACCGAAGCCAGTGTAAACAAGACAGACATGGGCCAAGAGGGATTGTAATTCTTAACAGGACAYAGGAACACTGTTTTTCTTAGAGTTYAACTATGGTGGTAACTTAATCTTGGAAGAACAGCGTCTTTCTACAATTTTTCATTTTCTTAAACAAAYACCTTATACTATAAATTCTTTAGAATAATTACTCGTTTTTTTCTAGAACAGTCTCATTTCTCTAACTACAAAAAMTAATGAGGTAACTTTGCAGGAATTCAATGTATTTTGTTCTGAACAAATTTGAATTCCCAGACAATCAATACCTGTATTACAGCATCGACAGGAGGGAGCAGAGGTTCAGAGCCTGGAAAAATGTCATTTACACTCACACTGGCACTTGAAACACTGTCAATATCAACACTTGGTAACACCTAGAACAGAAAAAAAAGACAGCATCAATATAAAAATTTATGTATTAGACTGGCTGTTATCATTGAACTTTTTAGATTCTTTCTTCCRCCTGATTCTGAGCCACTAAAATTCAGTGACCTCTTTTTCTCATGCCTGTATCTKATTTCAACTTGGTTGTGAAAAACAAAATACTGCAATGTCAAAAACTAACACCAGAAACAGTCACCTCTTTTCCTGCAGGAATTAGTGTTCTCTAATTCCCTGACACTTTGCCTTGCATGTAACAGAAGGTGAATGTACCTGCAATAATTACCTATAATACAATTAGAGCAGAGGTGTGTTTGACTTGCAATTAGTTTAGAAGATGTTGGCCCACAGCTGTGTAGGCTGGTTATTGGTTACACATCTGCTGCAGCAAAACAAAGGGGTAATTGTATTACAATACAGTTTGTAATAAAGGCATGTCCATTACAGCAGCAAAATGTGTTGTATTTCTGCTAAGAACCAAGATTTCAATGCTTGCTTATTCCTTGGGGAAAAGAAAAATCACCTTAAATATTTAAGAACTGGGTGAAATAACAGCAAAATGCAGGTGGGTGGAGTAAAGTGACACAGCAAGGGAACAAACCACAGAACACTCTCTACCTGTGTTTAACTCTGAGTTCCATGAATCATTTGTGTCTGAAAGGTGTGTGGGGGAGTGTGTGCAGTCTCAACAATTTGAATCCAAAATAATGAACATGTAAGAAACATTCACTTCCTTGACAACAGACTCACATAAAAAATTAAAACAACAAACCCTAACCCACAAGGTAAGGACTGCAAGGGTTGATTAATCAGGAGTGAAACCCTTGGGTTGACAATCAGGCTTGAAACAGAAATTTTAAAGGCCAAAGCAATCRTCCAAGAAAACTGACATTTATATTTATATTTCTTTTATTCCAAGTTTGTTCTGGCTCAAAAATCTCATTAAAAAAAGAAAATGTGACATAGATCTATTTTACAAACACGCTGCATAGGTGACTTAGGGAAGAAACAGTTTTCTATTTTGGTCAAATAATAAAGATAATTGTTAAAAYATGAATAAATATATTAGTATAGCATGAGAACTGCTTGGTCCCTCCATTCTATATTTTTCTAATTCTTACTGAAAACCATCTACTGATGTAAAAGTGTGTTACTGATGGATCAGACTGCCTTTAGTTAGCCTTCATTAAAATAAACCAACAAATAATCATCACTCTTGACATGTACCTGCACAGAGAGTTGAGGTGGGTCCTTTTTCTCTGATCTCATCTCTATTACAGCTATGTTTGGTTTTTTTACCTCAACAGGAGGCTTTGGTGTCACCTGAGGAAGGGAGGTTGTCACTGTGACAGGGTGTGGTTTACCTATAACTACTCCAGCAGGCTGCAGTAACGTGCTGCTGCTTTGGGTTTGACCTAAGGATAGTTAAAAAACAATTGAAAAATTACATACAAATCTCCAAAGCCAGTAAATTCATAAATTAATTAAATTCTGTGTTTTTCAAGATTCTGTGTGCAATTACAGACCACTTAAAAAGTCCCCTATTAACATTAGCAAAACTATGGTAATTCAACAGCTAATTTTAAGCCTTCCCAGCAGAAACTGTAAACTCAACACTACCTTTTYTTTTAAATTATTCACTTTTCTTGACTATGGTGACACCTACTGCTGAAAACAAGAATTGTGTTTGCCATTCAAAAACTACAGACCATGCTTCCCCCACCCCACGTTCTCTTAATCATATCCAAAATAATATTACACTTAATATAGCAACTCATAAATTTTTGTTTGAGATACTCTTTTATACAAATAATTAACTTATTTCAATGCCAATATAATACTAATCCTTCTCAAAGCAAGCCCTATATAAAGATTCTATTGAAGGTCCAAAAAGACAGAAGTCATGACAAGGAATTCAGTGTGTTTGGCACAATCCTACAGAAATTGTTGGGCTGAAGTCACTGCAAATGTTGAATCCAAGGGTGACTCAGTWCCTGCTTATGTGGCCATCAAACTGAAAGCAAGAACATGAACCCTAGAAACAAAGTGTGTCAAAAAAGGTACAGCTGAGCAAATAATTCCTCTGTCAGGGTGTCACCAGACATCCAGCATGCAGGATGAGGAAAACTAGAACATTTTCAACTGATCCCCCAGATTTCCTATGAGAAGGGCAGGTGCAATCTCATAGAATGGTTTGGGTTGGAAGGGACCTTAGAGATCATCTAATTCCAACCCCCAAACCACTGAYTTAGGAAGATAAAAGTAGCAGTAAGAAGATATGAAGTAGCAGTAATTAACCTGCACCCAGTCTTCTCCAGGTTATTTGCTCCTACCTAGTGGAATAGCCATGGGAATGAGGTGCCCTTCCAGGGGACCACAGGCAGCAGGGCTATCTCGGCTGGGACTGAAGAGGTAGCAATTCTCCTGGGCAAGTGCATGCACAGGATGCTTCTTCCTGGGGCTGGTGATGACCTTCTGTGTGTGAGAGCAGGTCTGGGTTCTTGCTGACTTCACCTTTGTACCTGAAACAAGAGCAGGTAAACTGCAGGTCATAATGCATGTACAAACCCAAGGACATCACACACTCTACTAATCCAAGCCTTCCTACTGAATTTGTTGTAAATTCTTGCTGTGGGATGGAGGGAATGAGGGAGGGAGTCCCAAAGGGCAGAATCTAAAAGTGCTATAGGTAGATGATTGATAGATGTCTCAGTATTGGCAGCAATGAAGGAGTTAAAATTGCAATTTTAAAGTTGAATCTAGCAGGTGAGGGCACAGAAACGTGAAAAGGACCAAAGGACAGTAGGAAGTTGGAATGAAATGTGTGACTTAGCAGCTAAGAAGAAATCCATACTTCAGGTTTGAAATGCAGCCACAAAACTGACAGGTACTCAAAGGAACAGGTATAATCTATAAATTCCTGGTTTAACAACTCACTGCTACTGGAAAATCAAGCCATAACTAATACGCAGAAGTCTTGACTTCCATCATCAAGGAAGGACTCGKTTTTGGTCCAATTTTTCAAGTGTATTGTAAATAGCCAGCCAGAAGTAATTTATATGTAAAAATGTCCTAAGCATATAGCAGAGGAGAGCATTTATTGCACTGTGCATTTCTCACTGTACAGTTATGCAAGGTCTTATTCAACCTACATTCTTTGCAAACAATGGATATTATTAAGGAAACTGTTAACTTTAAATGGATAAATACTACCTGAAAATTCCCCCCACAAAAAGGTGTCAACAATCGYGAATTTAACAGAAGTCCTTCTACTGTTATTTTGTAGGTGTTAGGAAAACGAATCTGGAAAGAATCACACTGGTAACCAACTCCATATCTTTATTACAGCCAAACAAATGTCATCTTACTCCTCTGTTGTTTCTAATAATCACCTCCCTGTACTTGTAGCCAGTTAACASGTGGCAACAAGCACTTTTTAGCTCTGTTCACATTTAACAGCCTCCTAATTAATTGAAGAATGAAAGTCAATGATTATAAAATACAGGTATAATAAAGATTGATAATGTGGCTTTTGTTAAATGTAGACAAGCAAGTAAGGCAATTCACTTATAAAGAGGTATTTTTGTACAGACAAATTATGGGTTGTAAGCCTGGAAACAAGAACAGCAAGTCATAACTCTTCAATGAGAAAATATAAGTCAGAGAGAAGCATCTCTAGGAAAGGCTTTACAGGCACACTGGATAAGCAGTGGAATGAGAAATCACAACACTGCTCAATGGGACATGCCCTGGTCAATGGGATAAATTTAACCTCCAGATGTTTGAGATGGAGCAGGAGAAGACTTCCATGTATGACAACATTGCACTCAGTACTAACTCTCTATCTCCATAAATATTAAAAGAGATTGGACATTAAAAGGCATTTTTCATTTTTTAAGGAAAAAAATCACCTGGAAACTGAAGTAGCTGTAAACTGAAGCCAAAACCTCACTGCAAATCAGATAATAAATTGGAAGTGTCCTATTTGCTTTTGAAGCAGAAGGTATTTTGCCATGGGAAGAAGCAACTACAGGCAGAATTTCTGATGTCTTTAAATKATGAGCTTGTGCCTTTCTGCAAAGCACAGGTTAGCCAAAAAAACTGTTCTGTAGTCAGACAAATGACTGGACTCTGTAACATAAATAGATACAGTTCAGAGGCTTGTGATTTAGAAGAGGTCATACTACATGATCTAACAGTCCCCCTTGGCCCTGAACTTTTGAGTAAAAGCAGAAATTGGCAGCGTATCTGTAACGCCGCCAACTTGTAAAAACAAGGTTCTCACAGTGAGAATGATGAAGTACTGTACACACACAGCACCTCATTTTAATTGCTTTCAACTTTTCATTTTCCTCTGAAAAGTTTATTTGCACTGGGTAGAAACTAGACATTTAATTAAACTTAGCTTTAACAAACTAGTGTTTTACATGTATTTATCAGTTCACGTTATGCAAGAAAACAACTCCAACATTTTTTTTAGAAATGATCTCTTACTCATAAAAGTGTTACTTGAATTTTTTTCCTAACTTCCCATAAGAAACCAAGCATTAGTCACCATAGTTTATTTGCAAGGAAAATGGTTGAGAGTTATAAAATGACTGAAAAGAGACTCTCCAGATGGCCATTTCAGTCTTAAATAAACATCCTTATTCTAACACTAATTTAAAACAAGCTCAGTGCACTGCTCTAACAAAATAGAGTCATTTAATAAGTCTGGGTTTTTCAGCCAATCAAACCCGAGGCCAAAGACTTCCAATAATTTTTAAGCCTTTATCACCTGGTAGATCAAGGCCAGGAAGGGAATCTGTGGGTGCAGATCCGTGAAGGGAAGAACCAACCATGCCTAATTGAGAGAGATCTGTTTCTTTCCTTCTTTTTCCTAAAGAACCTGGTGGTTTGAAGTGCTCATTCAACCTTGTTGCATTTTATTTACACTCCTACTATAGAGGAGCACAGACCTGTTTTTAATTTTATTATTTATACTTTCCTTTGCCATAACAGTTCCTATCACAATAGCAGCCCCCAAAAGCATTTAACTGTTTTGTCTTCGTGAGACCCACGTGGAACACCAAGTATTATTTTTCCATTTTATTGGCAAGATGTAGGAAAGCACAAATATTAAGCAGTTTGACCAACAGTCTTACCAAGAGTCAAAGTGATGGCAGTATCAAACAAAGGCTGACCTCAGTCTCAGCTAAAATCAGAAAGCTTGGAAACAGGACACACTCATCGGAGTGCTGTTCCTTTACACAATCTGCAAAAAATTCCATTCTTCCCTTAGATAAGAATACAAGGGACTGTCCTATTTTATTTACTGTCAGGACAGAGACAAAACCATAACTTTCCGTAACTGCAGCCTGATGTGAAATAGAGAAACAAATTTTATGGTGGCTTTACTGTTGCAAACACACACATGTTGCTGTGGTGCTGCAGCATGACTTCATGGCTTGGAAGGGAATCACTCTGGGAAAAGGCTATCCAGAGTTCATTCTGTTTTTCCAGCAAAGAGCTTTTAAAACTGTTGGTCACACGCAGGAGCTTTGGAAGGCTGAAGGCAGCATTGATCCAGTGCAGTTTTCCCTTTCATTTCTATTTGCCTCCAACAGGAAACAAGGTGAAGTACAGGAGCAGCTTGTTACAACTGCACAGAACCTGCGCCTTCCCATTTCACTGGCACTACTGAATTAAACTGGTAGAAAACTGGTGGTTTCAAATGATTAAATGACCTATTTGTTATAATTAGATTGGGGAAGGGAGCACTCTTTCTGCCACTTTGCAAAATATTGTTTCTGCAATGATGAAATTGGCCTCCCTGGAAAGGTTATGACCTTCTATAAAGGACAAGAGCTCAATAAATATAGAAGAAAATTCATTTAGGACTCAGCAAAAGCAGAACTGCTGATTAAATATTTTTAAGGAAGTGCCTGTTCTCAATCCAAATCTTAGTGGTCACTGTATCACTGTTATTACTACCCTAAGTGCTTACTAGCACACATTTCATCCAAACAGATCTGTACAGAATAAATTAAATTATAGGTGTGCAGGACAGCCAATAGTCAGCAAGAGTGATGCATCATGCTTCAAATGAATATACCAGAGGATACCAGCACACCCTTTTTCACCACAAAAAAGACATTCAAGAGAGGGCAAATAAAATATCTAAGTCTCAAGGTTGGCAGTTTTCATGTAACGTGTATTTAAAAAATAAAGCAAGTTTTGAAGAGTTTTTTAGGTTTTTGCCAGGACTATAACCCACATTTTCCAGGAGGGTTATGAGAACTGGGAATACTTTCTACCAATAACACTTTTTCTTCATGGATCACAACTGGGCTCCAGAGCACAGGTACGGAAAGTGCCGTAGAGACCATGTTAGGCTAAACAATGGATTCTTGTACTATTTTGAGGACTTGCCCACTATGGATGTACATCATAACCACAGAACCATAGAAGKGTTTGGGTTGGAAGGAATCCTCAAAATCAACCAGGTCCAACCCTCTCCAGTGAGCAAAGACACCTTCCACTAGACCAGGTTACTCGAAAATATTAAAATAATAATAATAATGTAAAAAAAGCTCCAGCCTCAAACCCCAGCAGTGCTTGTCTTCAAAGACACAGATATGTTTTATACCACACACTGTAATGGCCTAAAGCCATGGTCTCATCAAGTGCCTGACTGCCTTCTGAGGTTAATCTCTTGTATTTCACACAGAATGTAATGTTTTGACAGCGTAACAAAAACCCAGACAGCATTTTTAACATGACATTTAAGACTGCATCAAGTATATTTTCCCTGCGTGGGTAACAACAGCCTAAGTGCAAGAAGCATGGAGGGAGCCAGCTAATATTTTTCCATGGATGCACATCCTATTAACTCCATTGTGCCCACCATCACTTTAACTACCTCTTCTCAAGCTTCTCTCCCATCTCCACCATTTCCCTTCATCATTGTCTTTTCTCATGTAATTTGCTCACTCTCTCCCACAGTAAAGTGATCCACACTAGTTTTTCTGACATACCAGTTAAAGAGTAATCTTAGTTTCTGTATTAAGAATCAGGTAAATTTTGAAAAGGTAACTAAGAAATAAAACAGATCCAATTAAAACGTTATTTTCTACTAACTCTAGATAAAGTTTATCTAGACTTACCTATGTCAGATAACATATAGTCTCCCTTTTTAATTATCTTTACACATTTTTAAAAGGTTAGAAAACTAGGACCTTCTTACCCTAACACTTTGCCTACAAAACTAATGCATAGAATATATTATTAATCAAYGAATAACCTTTATCACTTAATTAACCTTAACGAGCTAACCTTAACAAGGAGTTATAATCTTCTTATAACCCTGACTGGATTAACAAAAGAAGTTACCTGCATTTAGTGAACCAATGATTCTGATTACATCTTTCAATATTTTCAAGCTAACAGATGGCATCTTCATGCCCATAAATTTAATTTTTCATATTTCAATTAATGTATTAGAAGTGAGAAATTAAATATCAGACTTCCTTAATTTTTAAAATCTCAATACATTTCTGAACTCTGAATGAATTAAGAATTTAAGTGAAATGACTGGATAAACCTGACACAAAAAAATACATCTCCCAGTGACCTTTATCAAAAATTGAGTTCATTTTTCAACACACTCAGCTTTAAGATGTGATTACTTCTAGCAATTCAGCTCTTTAAGTCTTGGACAACAGTAAATATATATTAATATATTTATCATATTTAGAAATAAGTATTTATTTCACAACCTAAAATAAGAGAGACACATTAGGCAAAGTTTAAAAACTTCTGGTATTTTTTAGTTTTGAAAAGAGGATCCTAAATAGCAATAGACTATTTCAGTTGGACAGGACCTACAACCACCATCTACTCCAACTGCCTGACCACTTCAGGGCTGACCAAAAGTTAAAGCCTGGTATTAAGAGCATTTTCCAAATGCCTCTTAAGCCCTGGCAAGGCTGGGGCAGTGACCTTCTCTCTACAAAGCCCACTGCAGCTGCTTAAGCTTTATATTGAAGATCAGGTGAACTACAATTAATAGATTCGCTTTTACAAGGAATTCMTAGTAGAAAAACTGGGAAGGAACATCTTGTTCACATCAAAGAATTACTTACCTCTAACAGTCTCTATCAGCTTGGGTCTTGGAAGTTTAGATTTGGGAGAGGGGGAGTTGAATCTCAGATAGGGTCCTTTTTTAAGCGTGCTACGATGGCCCTGGTAAATGGGTTTCCCATAAACTTGAGACAGATAATCTTCATTTTGGACCAGTGCAGTTCTACTCACAGGTCCCTGATGCACACCAAAAAGGAAAAAAAAAAGTAGTTTACAATTCTTCAATTATGAAAATTGGAACAGAACAGAGCTATCCCTGTCATTTCAAAGTATTACACTCRCATACACAATTTTTCACATCAATACTGCACTGTTGATACCAGAAAAGAAACCAACTACTTGGGAACTCACATCTGCCCTTCCTTGTCCCCTCTGCAAACTTTCAGAAAAGTAAGTTCTAAACCTCTGTTTCCTTGTGTTATCTTCCACGTGCTTAGCTGCAGATAAAGGCTTCTTTGTCAAGCATCCTTGGATGTTTTGAGTTTTCTCTTTCATTTCTTTCTTGGTCTTCATAGCCTTGAGGTTTTGGGCTCTCTTGAGCCATGGGGCCTTTTGATCATATTTCCCTTGTTCTGAATCATTTCTTGCCATTTCAGCCTGAATATAAAACATAAACATAATAAATGAAGATTTTTATCTTCAAGGCTATCAGCAGAGTGTGAGGATAACTTTGAAGCTCTAATAAATGGCCTGTTTTTCATGTTAGCCAGCAACTGAGACCAGGATTTTCATTAAGCAACTAAAGTTTTAAAACAGAGGTAAGTATTTTATTACAGCTTACTACATGCTAGTAATAATAGGCAGCTTTGTCATGTTTTCAAGGTGTGAGTTAAATTACTTTACTGTGGACACGAAAGAACAAGGCAAAGCGGAAAAATATAACACAAAAATCTGATCTCATTTTTCCAGCCATACCTGGATTTCCTCACTGATTGCCTCGATCCACTCATCCACAGTCCTTCGGATACGAATCTCTTCCAGGACATCTCTGAAATAGAAGGAAGAACTATTTTAGGTGCTTCTCAAATTGCACAGATTTGTTCCTGGGAAAGTAGTGACCTATAAATGCTCTAAAAAGAGAAGCCCAGAACACAGACACTGAGATCCTGCACCTCTACACTCCCCAAAAGGCACCAAGCAAAGCCCATCTGAGTTTCCCAAATCTGTTCTTTCATGATGCCACCTGCAACCCCCACTCCCTGCCGGTAAGTACTGACAGTGTTACAAGTATCTGGGAATAAGAGGCAGGCATGTGTCACTTCCTACTTTGATCAAAACTGAAGAAACAAGGAAACAAAAATACTTCAACTTAAAAAACAAAAAAGCAGATGACAAATTACTACATCCTCTAAAAGATAATGAGAGCAGGTATCATGCCTAAAAAAACCCCCTTATATATATAGAATAACTACCTTCCTCAGGAAGATGCAAGTTTAAATGGTATTTTGATAGAAGACTTCCATTATGATTCAAGCATGAATATTTAACACAATTAACAAAGCAAAATTTCAAAAGCCAAAGATCTGTCGTAGGGTGCCTAATTTTGCAACATTTACAGGCTTATGAAGCCTCTTCTGCTCTGAATGATGAAATTAGTCTTTAATTTTCTTATTAATGCAAGTTTGCATGGAAACACCGAAATGCCATGGCAGCAGAGCAGCTTGTCCAGATGATAAAGCCTCAGAATTCAGATTTAGGCACCTGACAGAAATTCAATTCACATCAGAAGGGTCGAAAAACACCTGAAGTTCAAGAATCAGCCAATGATTGCTAAGAAGAGTCAATAAATCCTTTTTGCAGGGAAGTGCAGGAGTTCTTCAATGCACAGATTTGAAAGCATTAATCTCACAAAGCACTGAATTATAGGGTCTAACCTGTTTGTAGTCAAGGAGTTAGGGAGAGAATACATGGCATCTCCATCTTTTGCACGAGTAACAGCTTCCAGATTCTCCTCAAGGACTTTTTTATTGCTTTGAACTCCTCTCAAAATCCTTTCAGCATCCCTCAGTATAGACTTTGGCACTTTGACATTTTGAAGGATGGATGGTTTATTGAGCAGATGATGTTCAGGAGGATCAGGTGCAACAGTAGAACTTTTGGACTAAAATTGAAACAGAACCTCTAGCTTTTAATCAGAGATTGTAATTTCCTATTAATCTGTTATCAATGCCATCATATGAAACACTGCCCATGTGTACTATCAGCAATTTCAATTACTCAAGAACATTCATTATGCTGCAAATATATTTAGAAAAGTGAAAGACATCCAAAAGATCTCAAATGGCAAATGATATAAGTATGAGAAGCAATGCTAATGAGGCTAATAAGCATGTGAAAAGATGGCAATTAGATACATGAAGTATCACAAGCAAATCTCTCCATGTAACAGTAATTAAATATAATTAAAAGCTTAATAAAAAACCAAGTCCTTTAAATATATGCACTTGTTTGGCATCAATCTACCCCAAGAGAAACCAAGCAATACTTGTAAATTTTAACAAAATAAATGCCTCAACAGCCCCTTGATCCTCTCCCACTTTTGCTCATTTTCACTTTTCAGAAGAACAATGAAGCCTCTCACTTTGCAGAACCCTTTTACAGAGATAAAAATCGAGCATAAATTAACTGCTAAGTACAAAAGAAAGGGACACAAACACAGGAAACAAGTTCTCACATTCATTCTCACACTCCTGATGAAACCCGGAGGTYCACGAAAACTTCATTTAACGATAAAAAATTTTAAAAGTGATAAATGTACATAAAAAAACCAACCTCAAACCAAAACCAAAATACCCAAACTCAAGTAGACTCTGAAAGCATCAACTGAATGAACAAAAAAAAACCCCTCACAGATCACAACTCAGTTTTGGCTTTAAGGCTACTCTTTTAGCAAATCRGAATTAAACAGAAGTTTATGTTCTAACAGAGGTACTGCCATAATGGACATAACCAAACAGAAATCAACACACTGATCCCATGACCTTGGTTTGACCCGGTGAGAAAAGGGCAATATACCAAATTATTAATCAGTTTTACATAGGCTTTCATTTTACAATGAAACTTTTTGATAAATACTAGCTCAATAAGACAGATAAAATCTGTAAGAAAATGTAAAAAATACAGMTATATTATCAATTGTAAAATGATGTAGACTTGCTAGTGGGACCCAGATCACGGAATGGTAATTACAGCAGCAGCCCACACTGTGCCAATTTGAGACAGCAACTTCCTGCCCAGCATTTCTACTATCCCCTCAAGGGATTTACTAGGACTGACCAAGAGAAGGGTCATGTTCAACAACAGCTTACAGGTGTACAAATAGGTATGCAGTGTTATTTCACTGCAAACACATTCAAAACTGCTTTTGTATTACAAAATTAAAAAAAAACCACAAAAAACCCAAAAGCATAAAAATTTCAAGATATACCTTAATAAGATCATTCATGTCAGATTTCCATGAATTTGCTTCCTAAAAAGACAGAAAGAGCTGTTGAAACTTTAATCTAAAGACAGATCTGTCAAGGTAAAATCCAGAGGAGATCTTGGATTGGTTTCACTGGGCACAATGAATTCCTTGGGATCTACGTCTCACTGCTCACTTCTGCTGGGTTAGAGCACCACCTTCTGTCCTCAGCTAACTCAGACCTTCGCTTTATGACAGAGCCAGTTTATCATTTAGCCAAAAATGTATTACCTCACTCTTCACATCTCTCAATGATGAGGACTCAATAGCTAAATATCAAATGACCTGACTCTCCATTTGCTAAGTCATCATCTCTGCCTTTCTACTGGCCTTTTTCATAAGAGAGAAGAGATTTCAAACCATTGCTGTGACTGTGTCTTTCTTCCCTGCCATTCCTTCTCCCATCTCACCTTGTTCTGTTACCTATATTAAGGTATGTTACTTATTTAAGTTTTTAGCAATAGTGGTAAGAAAACATTTGCAACCTCAGTGGGGCACATGGCACCTGTTCCATTCCTAGCAAGAACAGTTCAATGTACAATCCACTAAGTTCTACAACATCTATAAAAATATGCATCAGCTATGCTATAAGAAATGACAGATGAAGCTGCATTTTCTAAAGACACAGCAACAAACAACACACAGGCAATACAAAATATTTTTAGGGAAGCATGCAAGCTGAAACTTTCAACCACAGAAATGAACCAACAGAATCAAAGCTGTTACATTTCAGGCCAATTCACAGGGGTGAATTTTCAACCTTTTCTTCTTTCTCACTGCGTCTATTTACAAGAACAGAGAGGACCAAAGAAGACAGGTGGAACCAGGGATGAAACCAGGAATGGAACCAGATTAAGAGATAAAAGCCTCAATTGTCAAAAGCTCCATGTTGCCAGCACAGAACCAGATTCTGTACCCCCAAAGGTACAAAATCATTAGTACAAGAAATAGTACAAGGATCTATGCCAGGCAATTCCTTGGAAACAGCACTTTATACAAAAAGAAGTGGCAAAATGAGAAAGGAAGTGCTTAAGTCATCCCTAAAACTGACTGCAGATAAATGGAATGTTGTTCTTTCCCAAATGGGAAAGTTACATCAGCTCTGTAGCTCCATATTGCAGGAAGAACAGCAGAGAAAAGGCACTGAAAATATCCAAAACCTCAAAATAAACAAACAAAGAAACTTCCTTCTTTCTCTTTCTGTCTTTCTCTCTCACCTGTTTTATGTCTGGGACAATGGCAGTCAGAGTCTATTGCATACTCAGAGACATTACTCAGGCTCAAAGCCCTTCCCCACTCAGACCCCAATACTTTAAGTAATTGTAAATAAATGTGGTCTATTTTAGGTGCAGAAGCAAGAGCGACACTTTTACTGATACCAAACCTCTAAGTTTTTCTTCACAGTTTTTATCCTCCATATTCAAACCTCTGGTCATTCTGATTACATTGACTTTACCTGCAGAATATTGTGCATTTCTCTTCTCAACTTGCCAAGATCTTGAAGTAAATCATCTGCTTTTTGCACTGTTTTCTCAATTGAATTGTAGCTTTCAAAAGCAGGGATTGAGTCTGCAGGCAAAGCATTGTGCCTGAGGGGAGAAACACTCCTGGTTACACCCCTCATGGCTCCTCAGATAGCCCAAGAAATCCAACTGTGAAACCAAGCATGAATTTACAGTGCAAGCACCAAACCTTTAGACAAAGTGGAATTTGCTTTTGCATCTCAAGTTACACAGAGGTTATTAGGTTTTCTCTGTTTACCACTTCACATCTTGAGCTGTATCCTTGTATTTTCAACAGTGAAATTGCATTAACAGAGCAACATTTAAACTTTGGATACCTTTCCATTTGAAGCAATTAACATTTTTGTGTACACTATCATAAATTAGACAGCATATATGTAGCAGTTTCTCACTGTATTAGTGAAATTATAACATTACATTATTGCCTGGGGAAAATATTTTTCAGACTGCATGGCTAACAGCTTTCCTTCACCCACTCTAAAGCTCAGGAACTGCTAGGTGGATGCTGCTCCTGAAAAACACTCCAAGTGCAACCCACTGACCTCTGACAAAGGTGTTAGCAACAAGCCTTCATCTACCTGCAGTTCAGAAATCACAGAATCATGGAATATCCTGAGCTGGAAGGGACCCACAAGGATCAGAGTCCAGCTCCTGGCCCTGCACCAACCCCTCAACAATCTGACCCTGTGCCTGAGAGCGTTGTCCAAACACTCCTGGAGCTCTGGCAGCCTCGGGGCTGTGACCATTCCCCGGGGAGCCTGTTCAGTGCCTGAGCACCCTCTCGGGGACGAACTTTTCTGATATCCAGCCTGACCATCCCCTGACACAGCTCCAGCCATTCCCTCGGGTCCTATCAAAAGTAATGCAAAAGCAGCATAGAAATACTCCAGCACAGATWTGCCAGACTCAAGGACCACACCACAAGTGACTCTGTTACACCATCAATATCTAATACACCTCTCTCCGTTTCATTAAAACAGACAGAAACTCTTCCTCAGCTTTGGATTATTGTGTTTATTCACCTGTTTCTCTCAGAATGCCAGCTCATTTCATTGCTGCTTAATGTTGTCTTCTTGGAAGAGTCAATTTGCTTCAGTGGTATTTCTTGAGAATTCAGAATATGTCCCAGACATTTCCCTTCATCTAAGGCAGAAAAAAAGAAAATTAAGTTAGGTCAATATATTTAATACTTTCTTTTCCTTTCCAGATGTTTCACCATTATATAATGCTCACCAAGGATAGTAAAATGTTTTTGAAATTTAAAAATATAGATCTATTTCAGATAAGGCAAGTCACTTAAAACCACTCAACACTAACCTATCTTTCTAAGATTTCTTTAAATTAGCGAAGCTGGATGAAACTGGGATGGCAACGAACTGAGTCACTGAGAACAAATCTCTGACATTATGGACAGAATGCTGCTTCCTTAGTCTTACTTCATTTATTCCTGGACCCACTGAACAACAGGAATACCTGACAGCATTCTAACAGAGAGAGAATCTGATCAAAAGCAGTAAAAGAAAATTACTCTACATTTGCTTTACATCTGCTGTTTTCACTACAATAACCCAGAGACCTTGTGGACCCACAAAAAAAATCAAAAAAAATTCAATCCAACCAATGATAATGACAAAGCCGTTGAGTGGCTCCCAAGTTTTACATTTTTCTGTCTAATCTTCCTGAAGCCTGACAGTGAATGGGCATTTGATTTTCCATCTGAAAAAATATTTCAGTGAGCAATCATGCTGAAACTGTATAGATTAAATCAGCACTATCATCAAGTCTTTAGTTAGTTATGAGTAAGTGACTTATACACAAAACTAACCCTTTCCAAATGTAGATTCCAACTACTTTGAATATAAGGATTTAAGTGCCAGCAACCCAACAGGTCAGAATAGGTGAGGACTACACAAAGTAACCCCCAGGCCATACTGTTCAGGCTAGTGGAGGACACAAGGGTCTTACAGTACCTTCACTTGTAGGTTTGGGAATATTTTCCTTTTCTATTACAGAGTTTTCTTTCCCTGAGATTTTCCCATTTTTGGGTACAGGTTCTGGAGCATATCTCCGAGGAACTGGTGTCTTTAGAGGAGATTTTTGTGTATGAACACCATGACTTGGAAAATGGCTTGAATATGCATCAGCAAACACTAGAAAAATAAAGTTATTTAAAGGTTAACAATTTTCTTCATAGAAAATGATATCACAGAATCACAGAATGGTTTGGGTTGGAAGGAACTTTAAAGATCATCCAGTTCCAATCTCTTGCCATGGACAGGGACGCTTTCCTCTAGACCAGGTTGCTCCAAGCCCCATTCAACCTGGCCTGGAACACTGCCAGGGATGGGGCAGCCACAGCTTCTCTGGGCAACCTGTGCCAGGGCCTCGCCACCCTCACAGCCAAGAATTTCTTCCTGATATCCAATCTAAACTTACATTCCTTCCGTTTGAAGCCATTCCCCCTTGCCCTATCACTACCTGCCCTTGTAGACTCTAGAAAAAAAAACAACCTAGAAAAAAAACCATGCCAGCTCTATACTTTTTTTTCACAAAAAAGCAAAAAATTACTGCACTAGTTAAAAAACTAAACAGGAAGAAAATATCATACCTCTAAATGACGCCACAAAGGGATAAAATACCCCAAGCAAAACCCAACTGCAGTATGAACTAGTTCATTACAGGCTTTCACACAGATTATGTCTCAAGAAGATTATTTTAACGTAAGTCCAGGTACCTCCTGGTGCAGACTTAGTAAACCAAAAGTCTCACTTTATTTTAAACTGGAAGATACTGGAACATCTTCAGCACGTCACATAAGTTACATAGTACATTAGGCAAGAAAACCAATTGTACAGAAGAAATGTTTACCACTCATTCCTGATGCGACGTACAATCCAATATTAATGGACAGAAAATTAATGCAAAACTAACACTGAAAATAAGATAGTAAGAATTTGTCTCCACCTTGGGCAGGTGCAGCAGTGGTAGGGAATAGACCCCTGTGACTCGAAGGTGCTCCATTAGTGAGCGATCTCTGCTCTGGCTTCTCAGAGAGTTTTGTCAGGGGACCAGAGGCAGGCACAGGACTCTGCTGCAGGCCACGAGTGTTCACTGCAGAGCTGATGAGATGGGACTAAGAGACAAAATTGCAGAGTATTTCTGATCACTGAATCACAGAACTGTTAAGGTTAGAAAAGACCTCTAAGATCACCAAGTCCAACTCTTCTCCCAGCACCACCAAACCATGTTCTCAACTGCCACATCCCCATGTTTTCTGAACACTTCCAGGGGTGGTGACTCCACCATTGCCCTGTGCTGCTTGTTCCAATGCCTGACTACCCTTTGGTGAAGGAATTTTCCCTAATATCCAATCTAAACCTATCCTGGTGCAACTTGAAGCCATTTCCTCTTGTCTTGCCCCTTGTTCCCTGGGAGCAGAGTCTGACCCCCACCTGGCTGCACCCTCCTGTCAGGCAGCTGCAGAGAGTGAAAAGGTCCCCCCTGAGCCTCCTTTTCTCCAGGCTGAGCCCCCCCAGCTCCCTCAGCTGCTCCTGGTGCTCCAGACCCTTCCCCAGCTCCGTTCCCTTCTCTGGACACGCTCCAGAACCTCAATGTCTTTCTTGTTGTGAGTGCTTTCACTTTCTTTGATCCACTTTCACTGCATCTTTCTTTCTAATACTAAGGAATTATTATAACATTAACACCGAGATAGAGAAGAAATGATTAAGCTGCAGCTTCTGCATTGTGACTTAGATACCTGAAAATTCATTTGTTGCTCCTGCAACTTTTCCAAGTGCTGAATCCGTTGCACCATGAAAGCATTCATTTGTTTTTCAAGCTCACTGACTCTCTGGTGGCAGTGGGGCTCCTCATGTTGAGCCTTCATATTTGTTTGCCGTTCAGACACCTGCTGCAGCTGCCTGTCTGCCTCCTGCAGTTTCTGAAGTAATTCTGAAACTGAGTTCACTTTTGCTTCCAAATCATTTTGAACCTGCAGGAGAGGACAAAAAAAACCCCAAAAAACAGAAAAAACAAAGGGGAAAAATCCCATTATTGCAGAAGATGTGCAAGCATGAAAAGAACAAAACATCCTTCCCAGAATCCTGGATTTGCTTCCCAAAAGACACAAATAAAATCCTATTTAGCCCCAATGTCTGGTGGTTTAGGAATATTATGAATTTCTAAAAGATAAATCAAATGGTCTCTGCCTTTTGCCCATTTAAATCCAAATTAGTTCCCTCTGGTGAGTGAGTGTGAGATTACAAGCACACAAAGCAGTGAGCAGACAAATTCAGGCTCTCCGGGGCTACCACCAACAATTTCAGGCTTGTTTGGAACATCTACTATTTTAAGAGGACAAAGAACTGATATTGCCACAAGCTACTCACTCACCTTGAGAAGTGGAGCTGTCGTAGCAATGGCAGCAGCAGTGGCTGCTGCAATGGTTGTTGCAGAGTCAACTTCCCTGAGTGCTGTCCTGGTGTCATGACCAACACTTCCCTTTTTTTCTGTGGAGGCATTTCCCAAGAGCTGCACCTTCACCTCCTTACGAACAGGAGTATTCTGAGTTCTGTAAAAATAATCAAGTGCCTGTAAACACCATTGTTTCTTCCCATATCCCCTCTGAGCAAATGATTTCCCATATATAGCATTGAAATCACTATATAAGAATTTCCCCTTGAAGGTTTGACACAAGATATTCCAGTGAATAAAATTAACTGAGAACACTTTCATACACAGAAAAAGAATACTGACAGAGAACAGTAAAAAACCACTTTTTCCTTACCAGCTATACATTTTGCCAAAAATGAAGTGGTGTAGTTGTGTATCTGTACAGAAACAGAACAGCTCAGACACTAAGAACAATTCATACTTACTTTTGCTTTAATACTGCTCTCAGAGCCTCTTTCTGGCCTGTAGCATATTGAGAAATAAAAACATCATCTGTGGGGAAGGACATAAATATACTTTGTTGAACTAGTTGACAACAAATGTCTATTTCACAGGTAGAGACAAAGAATTATTTCAATACATATAACTTTGCTGTGAAGAATCTGTTGCCTGCAGAAACCACATCATCTATTGAAATAACAAACTGTTTCTCTTCAGTAAGTTGCAGACTTAAATAATGACAAGAATGAGAGCAGGCTTCATTTAACACAATTTTACATAGCASTGAACATTGATATCAATAAAGTCCAATAATGCTCATAAAGTCTCAATGATAACTCAAGATCAGACAACTCAGTCAATAAAATACTGCAAATTCTAACTTGAAAGAAAAAAAAATTCAACAACTGTAATATAAACATTTCCCTGCTTTCATCATAAATTACAACAAATTTTCTTAATAACTTTACATTATGCTAAAAGGACTGCAGGCTTTCCCTCACCCACTGTTTGCTGGGCAGAGGAAACAAACCCATACATGGCAGATTTGGTGTTTCTCTGCTGCTGCTGACAAACAGCTCATTCTCAAATGCTGGTAATTCGGGTAGCTACTGCCTGTGAGTTTGAAAGAGGAAATTCAGGTATTGATTTTTGGTCTTAAATAGGGTATTGATTTGTGTTTCTTCCCTCTACACAGCCCCAGATATCCAAGAAACCTGCAGGAGGGTGTTTTCTTTATAAAGTCTTCACTTCCTTAATCTGATTGAAAGTGGCAGATTCAGAAGCTAAAGGAAAAGACATTGACATTGTGATTTCTTAGTATGCTTAAGGATTAAAAATACACTTTTTTGGTATAGTCTGTTTGAAGAAAAATAGGCTGCTGTAGTAAAATTATGAACAATAGGAAAATTCATTAAAACAAGCCCCTTCCCCAATATTCAGAGACATGAATAGTTTGGTTAACAAAAGGAACCTCAGCATTCTGGTACAATGATAGAAGTCCCACCCAGTTAATCACAAAAGCATAATGCCAGCAAGAATGAGGTAAAATTTGCAAAATTCAAGAATGTAGACTACAATTATCATCTTTTCATCATAGAAACCTTTGAATATTTTCACTCAGAAGTTTCTATAATGAAGAAAAATACCTAAAACCTCCCTTTTCCTTTAATTAGTCAGTCTTCTTACAAAACAAAAAGGGGCTGTAGCAGTAGATTGATGTGTTTTACCTTCATGTCCTCTGCTATCTTCCAGCAGCAGTGAAGGATCATCCTGTACTGCAGCTTCTCTAGGAAAATCCTTCAGAACAAGAGTAGAAAAAGCAGAGATCAAAGCCTCTGCTATCAGTAGCCAAAATTTTAGAAGCAGATGGAATTGCTGAGTACACAAATGGAGTCATTTGCACACAGTAACACAAAGCTCTTGGCACAAAACAGGTTATGGCCTCTACCACAGAACCATCTGGACATTGCAGTCAAGAATTCACATTTTAGTGACTAAAACTCTAGAAACACAATTCAAATTAAAGCTATATATTCGAAGTGCTAACTAAGTTTATTCTCCTCATTTGTGGCCAAAGAAGTAGAAGTGAAACTAAACCTGTGTAAGTTTAGACAAGCTGCTAATCCTGGGCAGCTCAGGATTGCTAACACACAGAGAACTGAACACTGCTAACACTCAGTGTTAAATAAAGCCCCTCCAAACACATCAGCAATAACACCACATTAGCAGCAACTCAAAGAGGAAAAGCAGCTGCAGAGTTGTTGTGCACAGGCTGAGCCAAAATCTTGTGATGCTTCTAGAGGAGCTACAGCTTTTTGAGAAAAACGCTGTTCTTTTAGTTCAGGATTGCAGGAAGCAACAGGAGCTTTTCTTACCATTTGGGATAAAAACATGGGCTCTGAATTTTCAACTGGAAGCAGACGTTCTGGATACCCCTTTGTGCTTAGGACTCCTAAAATAAAAGCAGTTTTACTGTAGTCACAATCATTTATTGTGCATTTTCAGTATAGCTCCACATTTCCCTCATCTTTGAATACCTAAACATTGTGACTCTCAGAACACAAAAAACCACAGAGATTGAGCTGAAGTTTATAAAAATCAATGAATTCTGAGAATCTGGATTAGAAACTTGATTTATAGCACGTGAAAAACTCTCAGAAAAATGTAACATTATTAAATATCTTTTAAACAGGGTGGCAGGGACACCTTCACTATCCCAGGTTGCTCCAAGCCCCACTCAACCCGGCCTGGAACACTTCCAGGGATGGGGCAGCCACAGCTGCTGCAGGGCACCACCAGCACAACTTGCTGTTCACGTGCAAAACAATTTGGGAAAACAAAGAGTGCTGACATTTGTAGCATGAGAATACAAGATTCCTTAATTACAGAACTCCGTGGCTGAAACATCTCAGCGCTTTCAGCACAAGCCTGAGCGGGACCCGACGGTCACAGACGCACCTGGAGCGGCGCTGGGGGAGGCGCGGGGCGTCCCTGCCCCGCACGGAGCCCAGGCTGACACCGCGGCCGGGGGAGCGCGGGGGCCCACGTCTGCAGCCAARTCCCCCGGGCAGGGAGAGACCCCGTCCCGCAGCTTCTGGACAGCGACCGTCACTTTCCTGCCGCGGCCGCAGGCCGCGGGCTTCTCCCTGCAGACCCCCGTGGAGCGGATCAGCACATCGCACGCCGTCAGGCTGCCCAGGGAGTCCTGGCTGGCGCTGGAGCTGCTCTGCGCTTCCATGGGGGATGTCTGAGCAGGCTCGGCGAGCGGCGCCCTCACAAAGGGGCGTCCTTGCGGGCCGGGCGCTGCGGCGGCTGGGAGAGCAGCCTGAAGGCTCCGGAGCGCGGCTCCCTCCCACGTCGCGGGCACGGCTGCCGTGCAGAGAGCCGCCTTCCAGCTGTCCCAGCGCCGCTCGAGCCCCTCCGCCTCACCCGCTCCCGCCGCCGGCACCGGAAGCGCGCGGTGCCATGGCCACGGCGTCCCCTCAGAGGCGTCCGGCGGGAAACGCGTGTCCGCCCCTCAGCAGCGTCCGGCGGGAACCGCGCGCCCCGGGAGGGTAAACCGGCTGCTGAGTGCGCGGGTGCCGATTCGCCACGCGCGCGCGGCGAATCTGCGGGGCCCGTGCGGGGCGGGCCCCACTGTCGCGCGCGTGGCGAATCTGCGGGGCCGGCGCGCGGGGCGGTGAGTGCGCGCGGGCCTCGCGCGCGGGAGGGGACGGGCGTGGGGGGACGGGCGCGCGCCCGGGAAGCACCGGGAGCGTTCCTGAGGGACCGGGAGCGTTCCCGAGAGACCGGGAGAGCCCGTGAGGAACCGGGAGCGCTCCCGAGGGCCCGGGAGAGCCCATGAAGGACCCGCAGCGTTCGCGTGGCTCGTGAGGAGCCGGGAGCGCTCCTGAGGTACCAGGAGGCTTTTTGAGGGACCCTAAGGGGCCGAGAGCGCTCCCGAGGGCCCTGGATGGGGAGATTCCCCCCTCCCCGCCGCACCGGGGTTTTTCCCGGTGTCGGGCGGCTCGGTGGGGATAAGGGCGCTCTGTGCCCGGTGTTGGGCCRGGGCTTGGCTGAGCGAGCGTCTACCGAGGGAGAGGAACTCAAGGTGCCCTTGGAAGGGAGGGCTGGAGGATGGTGTAAAAGGAAGGAAAAAAAAAAAGAGCTCGATGTGAAGTTGTTTTATCCTCAGGTTTTGATTTTATTGGGTCAGAAGTGTCAGGCAGGTCTGATCTGACTTAAATAGGAGAGTGCTGATGGGAAAAATGTGTATTTTCCTTCAGGACAGACACCCGTGCACGTGTTCAGAGTATTCAGAGGCTCCCGTGGTGTCTGAGGTCAGACTGGCTSTGGTAACTCACCTTTGTGCTACATTTCTACCTCTGACTTCCTTCATAGCAGAGTTCAGGCCAGATCCAGGAGGTAGTGAATAATAAATAAAAAATCCCAAATACAGGGCTTGTTTATTTTCATGGGAAAGGAAACTGACTCCAGAGTAGGTCATGGACATGAGTGGTGGTTACATGAGTGAGGAGGAAACTTCCTCCATGTGCTTCACCTGTAGGAGCTTGAGGTTGGTGAGGGAGGGAGGCGTTTTGGGCACCCAGCACTATAGTAATGATAATAACAGTAATAATTAAAATTTCTGTTCCAATTATTAGCACTTAGGAGTTACGTTCATGACCCTTCTACTTCCAGAAGCCTGGAGACACAGCTGGAAAAGCTGTATTCCCACACATCAGAAGTTTTGGAAGAGTTCTGACACCTGTAGTTCTGGCTCCTGTGCCTCCTGCCATGGATGCAGAGGATTGACCCATGTTAGCTCGGAGTCTTTCACCTAATCCCTGGTTTTAGTTCTAAAGTAGCTTTTCCCTCTTAAAAATAGCTGTCACTCTCTAGTGTTTTTCAGTTTCCATGGCAACGGGAGTGGCAGCCACAGCAGAAGCAACTATTAGAAGCATTTTCCAGATTCTAAAATAGGGCTGGGAGCTGGGATGGATCACACAGGTTTGGATGGATTAAAGCCTGGAAAAGCCATCATTCCTCACTCTGAAAAATCAAAACCTCACGTTACCCTTAACTGCTTATTTTGCTCAGAGGGACTTCTCTTAATGACTCTTTAGAACACCAAAACATATTTGGAAGAGCTCCAGGCCCTTTCAAGAAGGGAGATTTCCCAGTTCTTGCTCCTTTCTGGTGAACCAGCACACCCAGACCACGTGGCCCCTGCAGCAGAGGTTTGTGCAGAGAGCTCTGCTTCCCGCAGTGTGAATATCCTTGTTTAGAAGGGCAATGCTGAGTTTTCAAATTTAGCCCAGAGGAAAGTCCTCCAGGTTCTGTAGGATTAAACCTGAACCATGCAGGAGTGGTGTGAACAGCTCTGTAGAAAGCTCTSGGGTGGGTTGGTGGAGGTGCTGAGCGCTGGAATGGGCTCTTTCATCGCCCTTGTTAAAGCTTTTTGCAGAGGTTGGAGGGAAAGGGGAGAAGCAGCAGGAAAACTTGAAATAATACATTTACCAGACTTTAGAGCAAATCAGATATGCTCGTTCCTGGGAACGTTCAGTAGCTCATTTTTAGGTGTTAAGGCTGTAATTTACAGCTAAAGGTGCAGCAGAGCTGTGTAATTTCACTGCCTGTGCTGGAATGTGTGAAATACCTGTGCTGGCACAAGGGCTTCAGGCACTTCAGATCAGATGGTGCCRTTGTGCTGATGTAAATCAGAGCCTTCCCCAGGTGTCAGAGCTTGGTGAAACTACAGTTCCAATCTGCCATTTCCAATCTTGCCAAACCAGTCACAGAAGGACAGAGATCAGGTTTGCTGTAAACACAGATCATGAAGCAACGCTGAGTGTGAGAAAATGGCACCAACAGTTGAAGCTTTGAGCTTCCCGCCTTTGGCAGAGGACAAGAGTCTTTCCTGCTCCCTGCAATTTCTGTTTAATTATCTGCATACCCTGATCTGAGAGAATTGTCACTGGTCTTACTTTCTCACAGGCTGAGGAATGAGAGAGTGGAGCTGCCATCACTTTGCACTAGTTGTTGTCCCAGGTGGTGGTCATGTCCATTCTCCTAAAACAAAATAGAGGTTTAGGATAGAAGAGACAGGCTGGAGAGGGGCATGGACAAGGGCATGGGGTGACAGGACAAGGGGGAATGGCTTTGCACTGACASAGGGCAGGATTAGATGTTAGGAAGAAATTCTTGGCTCTGAGGGTGGTGAGGCCCTGGCACRGGTTGYCCAGAGAAGCTGTGGCTGCCCCATCCTGGAAGTGTCCAAGGCCAGGTTGAATGGGAGTTGGAGCAACCTGCGATAGTGGAAGGTGTCCCTGCCCATGGTGGGGGGTTGGAATGAGATGGTTGAAGGTTCCTTCCAACCCAAACCAGTCTGGTTCAGTGACAGCCTGAATAAAACATTGTTTCTTAACCACCATATCCTGTAGGTTCTCCTTCAGAATAACCTGTGTGACCTGTCYGCCCATGAGGAATTCTTGCATCTTACATTCCAGAATCATCTGTGCACTTGCACTCCAGTCCCTGAATTGGCTCCCTGTGCAGGGATAAAGTGTGATGTTAAGAGGCAGATGTCACAATCCTGTGCTGCTGGGAGGGGGTGTAGGGAGAGTTCACTCCTGTGAGAGCTCCCTGATGCTATTTTTAGTTGCTTAGTTTTCTTTCTGTTGTAGAAATAATTGTTGCTGTCTCTTTGTTCATGTTCAGGCAGCTTGTGTACCCCTTCCCTCCCCCCTGCTGCGAGACTGGAATAGTTCAAAGCTCTCTAAAACATGAATGTCTTGCCCAAAAATTGGCAAAGCATAATAGAAGATTAATTGTAAGTAGCCCTTGCTAAAGGGCTAAATGAACTTTTTTTTTCTCCAAAGTGATTACACTTCAGTGCTCATTTTTCTTCCACAAGTTGAATTAAACTGAAGGAGCTTGTTCTCATCAACACGTGATATTAGTTTGCATTATCATCTGTGATAGGTCTTAGATAACATGGAAATTAAGGGAAAAGAAAGACAAGGTTTCAGTATTCTAGGAAACCTGCAGGGATGCTTTCAAGCCTTAACTTGTTCAGTATGTTGGATTAGGAACGTGAGTCTTCCTTGAGTATGCTTATTTAAATTCTTGGTTCCATGGCTTTTTACTTCTTCCCATTTTCTTTGTCTGTTTCATTCCTTTAGGGCCATTCCCATTCTTCTGTTTTCTTGCATTTAATTTACTACAGTCAATGACTGGAACATTTGCTGTAGTTTAAGTGTTTGGTGCAGCAGCACAGAAATCAGGCCCTGCATCTTGTACTGCATCTGTTCACAGGGACTGCCAGTTCATATTTGCCTTTTTTCCTTACTTTTTACAGATCATCTAAAGTCACTGAGACTCTAAGGCTAGAAAGTGTTAAGGCTTTGCTTCTTCACCAGCTTCTGCCCTGGTTTACTTTGTGACAGCACTTCAAAAAATAAATAAAGTAGTTTATAAGTCATTTTAGCTGTTTTAAATGCCCTAAAAGTGCTTAAAGGACAGCAGTTAACAGGTGGATCTGGTAAGGTTTCGTACCTGGAATTATCTTGGATGTTCTTTTAACTGAATACATTTCAAATAGGTAACTTCGCTTCGAGTGAATGGCTTGGAAGTTTGTTGGCAAAGTTGCATTTAAACACACTTCAAGGATGTATAAAATTCCATTCTGATGTAAAATGCTGCAGTTTGTATTTATGTTTCCTCTTTAAAACTCGACTTTTATCCTCACCTTTAGGTGACTGAGTCACAGGCAGTGGAATATGGCTGGACAAATATCAGAGGCTGATCAGATCAAGCAGGTAAGAGGCTGCATTTGGGAGTGGTGGCTTGGAAGGTCTTGTGCTACTCTGTCACAGAGTGAAAGGTGTAGGGCATAGGGAAGGACAAAAAGTCTGAGTTATGTGAGTTCACACAGCCAAAATTTAAACAGGTGACCACTGACAAATAGCATATTTTGAGTACAAGCAGCTTTTGATGCTGMAATTTTCTGACTGAGAGCAAATTTTCTAGTGACTTGTCCTTCAGATTTACTGTGACCAGCTGGCCCGTGCAACTGTGTAAGAAAAATTAACACAGATTTTTAAATTTTTTTTTTTAAATACTCATTGTCCAATTTTTATTTACAGTTCAAGGAGTTTCTTGGCACATACAATAAACTTACAGAAAATTGCTTCCTGGATTGCATAAAGGATTTCACTAGCAGAGATGTGAAACCAGAAGAGGTAGGTAATGGCCTCTAATGACCCTTTGGAAGAATTGCTGTCTAGTATTCCACTTTCAAAAGCAACTTTGAGAGTTTTGATCTTCCAGCTTGCTACAAAGCCAGGCAGCAGCCTTCAGTGGAGTGTGGGTGTCCCATCCCTGGGAGTGTTCCAGACCAGGCTGGACAGGGTTTGGAGCAACCTGATCTAGTGGAAGGTGTCCCTGCCCATGGCAGGGGGTGGAACTGGATGGGCTTTAGGGTCCCTTCCCGCCAAAACCATTCTAGAAGTTGGTTGTCAGTGCTACACACAGAGAATCTGCCCAGTCTCCATTGTCAGCTGCTCATTGCAGTTCTGTGCATTTGATTCTCTRACCTGTCAGAGGTTCTGGTGCCTTAACTTCTACTGGATAGTAGCTCCATGGACATGGAAGTTGCCCACCTACAGCCTGCATCTCATTCTTTGAAGAATCCTGCTGAAATATTTGTTTACCTGCCCACGTTCCTGCTTTGTAGTGAGTCATGGGAACACAGCTCTGGCTGTTAAATCCACTTCCCTGCACTGCAGGGAGCTCCCTCACGTCATCATCTGCAAAAAAGATTAAGCTCTCCATAAGATTAGTTGCATGTTTTTGCTTCTCCTTGCCTGTTGAGAGGCTGTTTCAGAGCCTAATCATTTTGTTGGTAAAAAATCTAATAACCTTTGCTTGACTTCACTGGCAGGGGAAAAAAAACCCCTAAAATTTTAAACTAACCATTGTTTTTGAGCATTTTCTGCTTCCCTGGAGTTCAACTCCTCACTGCAGGCAAAAATCCTGTCTCCTTTCAGCTCTGGTTCTGCTGCCTTGAACAAAGCTCTCTTAGTTTCCCAAGACAGATTTCTTCCTTCCCTAATCTTCACTGCATCTGCCTTAGTGGAATTCTATTACAGGTCGTAATTATTCTGGGTTAAAGATTATTTAGGTCTAAAAAATATTCTTAAATTCTTGGAGCAACCTGGTCTAGTGGGAGGTGTCCCTGCCCATGGCAGGGGGTTGGAATGAGGTGATCTTTAAGGTCCCCTCCAACCCAAACCATTTTATGATTGTGACCTGCCTTTTYTTGCTTCTGTGAATTGCAGAGGGTCTCTGTCTGGTAGTACAGGAGCCACCTGTTAACAGTGGAACTAGGAAGAAACTTCCTTATGGGAAGTTGCGTCCATATTAKCCATTATGGGATTTCTTGCAGAGCACCTGTCTCTGGCCCCTGCTGGAAACAGAACACTGGTCTAGATGGACATTGGTCTATCTGATATGGAAATTCCCATGTTCTTCTTTAAAGTCGTAGTTCCTTATTAAGTAATTGAGATTAATACCTCCAWGCATCTTCTTTGGGATTCTACACTTGAAAACAACCAGCTTTTGAGTGCTTTCCTTACACGTCCCACTGCAAGTCTAGGTTCCCGAGCACTGTGTCACAAACACCTCTCCCTCTGGCAGCAGAGGCTTGGGGCAGTTCCAGAAGTTGTTTCCTAGGGAGACTTCGCTGCTGCTCAGCAGGTTTGGCTGTAGCTGGTGCCAGGTTGAGGAGCGAGAAGGGCAGGTGCTGGGTGGTGTGTGGAGCTGTTGGGGTTTTGTCTTGTTCATTTTCATCCCTTCTGCTTTTCACATCCCTTTGTACTGAGCAGAACTAAAGCAAGTTCTGATTTTCCAGTAATCAAGCAAAGAGGTTTGCTTTCCTTTCTACCCAATTTTGTTAACCTTCAGCAGTGATAGCAAGGTTTGAACATGACACGGAATATCCATTTGGTAGAACTGTAGCTCAGAAATAATCTCACAACTCTTTCTCTACACTTACAGAAAGAAAAAACATTTTAAATTTAAAAATTACTATGGATGGAATAGGCCCTGGTATTTATTTCCCTGTCCAGCTGACTGATGTACTCTGGTGGCTCTRTTGAAGGGTAACCAAGCAGGTACCAGGAGACTGATAAAGCCGAGGGGAACAAGGCCAAAAGAAGGTTAAACTGAGCTAGCAGAGTAGATCATATTTGGCTGTCAAAACCAGTATGTGTTTGTAAACAATTAAAATATACTAATTTAATAGATCTATTATTTATTTCAAAATAYATAGTTCAATTTCACAAGAGGAGCCCACAGATGAAATGGTGGTGTCTCCTAGATCCAAGGTGTTTTCCATGGAGACTTTAATATGAAAATGGATATTAGATGTTTCAGGCATACCTCAAAAACTAAACTTCACATTTTCTACTGCCCTCATCTTCAGGCTTAATATGAGATGTACTCACATAATTGTTTATCCCTGTATGTGGTTATATTTTGGGTCCTGCTTGGGGAAGTGTTTTAATTACTGTCTGAAGCCTTCTGTTTCCCTCCTGYTCTAGATAACTTGCTCAGAAAACTGCCTGCAGAAGTATCTAAAGATGACACAGAGGATCTCCATGAGATTCCAGGAGTACCACATCCAGCAGAACGAGGCTCTGGCAGCCAAGGCAGGACTGCTCAGCCAACCTCGTTAGTCCAGAGCACTCTGCTCAGACTTACCAAGCTGTGCCACTGTTCCTTGGGCAAGAACACGTTTGGCAATTCCTCTGTCAGGATGTGTGTCCAGCAGCTCCAAGCAGAGTTGTGGGTGCTGCTCAGGCAGTGGGAGCCATGAAGGGTTAAACAGGTCAGTCGTGGTGGCCTGGCACTGGAGTTTGTTTCCACGGGGGAATGGTGTGGATACAACCCTTCCCAGGGCCCACAGACTGCTGCTTGCATTTCAGGGGTGGTGGGAGGGCTCAGCTGCCTTTTGCTGAGATTGGTTGAGACGAATCAATGTCACATGGGGAATACACTTTTTTATTTAATTCAAATAAAATCAATGGGAGCCATACACGTGTGCATGTTCTTTCAGAAGAGCCATTTTCAAGATACTGCTTGAAAGCAGCATTTTTTTTGCTGGGGGCTCTTTGCTCAGCTGCTCCACAGTTCCGTTCAGTCTTTGCTGCTTTAGGAGCTGACAGGTGCCAGAGGGAGCTCAGGCAGAGGTGCTGTGCCAGCCTTGCCCCAGGTTATCTTTGCCTCCAGCTTCACCCTGTCATTTACAGGGGACAGAGTGTCAGTAGCAGCACTTGTGCCTAAAGCAACTCCTGTGCACTCCTTGTTTCCCTCAGGGAACCCCACAGGGTCCTCCAAACCCGGCACTCCAAGCACTGARCTTGCTGCAGTTTTCTCCTTTATCTCTGTGACTGCCAGCAGGAAATGCAGGGCCTGCACAACACAATGTCTGTTCTGCTGCTGGATGAGCCCAGAGAGACATTTGAAAGGCAGCTGGTTTGAGTTAGAAAACACACCAGTCCTTTGGAAGGATCCTGACAGCTGAAATCCTGCTCTCAGGTCGTCAGTACAGTGGAATGACAGTGAACAGGCACACCATCCCTTAGTTCTAACTCATAAAATACAGGAACAAAGAGATTACCAATTTTGATATTTCAGGTGATGAGGAGTGAACCAAAGCCATTTCACATCACCTAGCAGGTTCTGTTACTTATAGAGAGGCAACAGCAAGGAACAGAAAAAGGGCAGGAAGACTTTGTTTTTACATTCTCTAGCTTTTTATTTCCAGCAGCAGTTTGAATTAATAATTTCCTCACTTCTTTTTTATTACTACTCCCAACTCTCAGCTGTCCAGGCTGTGGATTACTGGCCCCTGACAGCAGCACCTGCCCCTTGCACCACTGCTCTGTGTGCTGCTGTTTACAGCTGCTCCAGCTCTGCCCGGAATCCTGTTCCTGTGCCTTGGAAAGGTGGAAGAAACCAGTGTGATCCTCCAGCCTCACACACCTGTGTTTTGTACTCGCTTTATCACAGCTCTTTCCTACTTTGCCTGTGCCTTGTTACCTTGGAGATGGGTAAGAGCTCACTCTGAAATAGTGAAGGCTAAAACCAGCCCAAATAAGGCAGCAAGTCTCCAAGGTCCTGTTTTTTAAAGGAATAAGAGGCCGATACTGTCCAGAGTGTTTGCTACAATCGGGCCACAAATGTTGAGGCCAATTAGAATCAATACATCCATAGTAAAGACTGAAAGCTTTCCTTAAAGCAGCTCTCTTTTTGTTAAACATTTGAAAGTAACCCATGGTTGAGATTTTTCACTGGAGCTCCATGTGCAAAGAGTTGCTCAGAAAGGTGACTGAATGGTTTAACTGATGRAACTGGAGGATTTTAATGTCTTCTGAACAAAGCACCTTGTGGCTGAAGTGAGGGGGGGTAAAAAATATAATGGTTTTCTCTCATTTCAGTATTTGGGGGTAGGAATATATTTAAATATTTATTAAGACAGATTTCCTGAATAAAAGCTTAAGCAAGTTTTAGTTAATAAATAACTCACTTTCAGGTTTGGATAACGAGTTTTGTCCAAGCTCTTATTTCACTCCAAAAATGTTGTGATCTTTCAAATCCAGATGACTGGCTGAATACAGATGATACAAATGTATTTTAGCTTGGAAATAAAGTGCGTCCATGTAACTAAAGCATCCAGGTGATAAAAATGAAGAGTAAAAATGGGATTATGGTTTAGTCTCTGGATCCTAACGGAAAGACAACAGCATTTAAGCTAAGGGGTGTCGAGAGGAGGTGAATCACCTTGCTTAGGCACATTAGGTGCAGGAATGGATCCAACTCTGATCAAAGGAGGAGGGAAGGGTGAAAAACAGTGTTGGTGAGGAAGGAGCACTGAGAAAGCTGTGGAAAAAGTGAGTAGAGGTGGGAGGGGAGGGAGCGGGAGGGCAGCCTGCCAAAAATTGCCTCGATGAAACTGAGCTGGTAAACAAGACACTCGTTTGGAGGAGATATTTCACTGCAGCAGTAACAGGAACACAGATCCTTCCTTCTGGAAACACACACAATTACTCGTCAACCCACAGAAACCAGAACCATTTCAGCAGGAAGGGTCAAATGAGAGCCTTGTTCCAGAGTGCCCTGGACAGCAGCAGTGCTGGCAGAGCCATCAGATCAATCAGCTGGAAGATTATAATAGAGGCTCCTTGAATTCTCTCCAGGATAAAAGCAAAGCCCCAATTTATGTAATCCCCTGCTGAGAGCTTCAACTACAGAGCTCTCTGGTGGAAGGCAAGAAAAGAAGTGACTGCAGTGTTCTGTCAGGGAGTGTGGGTGAAACACTGAGCGTGGCTGTGGCTTCAGAGCAAGGAGGCAAATCCTCTGTGCTGTGACATACCCCACTCTGGGAACTGGAGCTTAGCAACAGCTCTTTTTTCAGCATTTCCTCTTAGCTAGGTTAGGAAGTCAGCACACAGCATCTGAGGAATCTAATTCAAACCTTAGGAAGTCCATTAAGCTCAGCTCCAAAATTCCTTGAATGAGTCTGGCCCAAACTGTAAAAGCTGTAAAAGCGATTAGAGCTTGTGGCACATGAACCTGCATTATGCCTGCACCTTGAGTTTCCAGAGGAGGGCATTAAAAGAACTCAAAAAGTTACAATTCTGCTAAATATTAGAGGGTTTTTTAAATTACGTTTAACCTTAACTTTATGCTCCTTTGTATTTTGCTGTCAGGGGACTGTGGGTTCTTCAGAACAGAAGTCAGGTAAAATGCACACATACACCATTTTTACAACAACAACTGGAATTAGATTGGGGGAAACACATCATTGACTGCTTCTTCAAATTAAACTGTGGTTGTACTACTGGCCATATTGCACCAGGGTGTGCCAAAGGCACAGGGAGGTGTCTGGGTCACACCAGAAGGCACTTGGAAGATGGATCCTGGGGCACCAGGAAAGGGGTAGGATTACCCTTGGAGTGCTCAGAGACACACGGAGACTCCTGGGGCACAAGCAGACACTCCTGGGGGGGCTGGAACACAATGATCTTTAAGGGCCCCTTCCAATCCAAACTGTTTTGTGATTCTCCAGAGAAATAAGAAAATGTCTTATGGAAGATTTGGAAGAAAAGACAACACATTTCACTGTTTGCCTGCACATCCCCAGCTCCAGCAAAGCCCTGGGGAAAGCAGGACATTGCAGAGGAGGCAATGAGCAATGTCATCCCTGTGCACTGGGACATCCCAACAATTAAGGTTTTATATGAAACCAGCTCCAAGCTAGATGTAACATCAAATGATCGTTCAAASACACAGAGAGGTGTTACCCTGCACAGGGATGCTGCAAAGTGCCTCTGAGCCAAAGAGAAATCACATTCTCACTAATTGTTCAGGGTTCTCCAAAGGAAAAGCAGGAAACAAGGAGAACTGCAGCAGCAGCAGCCAAACCACAGTCACAAAAATAATTCCCTCCTGCACTGCCTGTGAATAACATTATTCCATAATCATCCCCACAGGATTAAGTGGGGCTGCTCTCACATTCTGAGTTAAACACATTCAAATACCTTCACAGACCCAGAGCAAATTTTACTTTTCACTAGTTCCACTGCCAAAACACTTCCTTATCAGAGAGGGATTTTCCTGCCTGCCTCAGGGCAGCCACTGTCCCCAAGCTCCTGCCCCTCCATCCACGCCACTGGGATGGCACACAGTGGTCACCTGCAGAGTGGGAAGTAGAGCATGTGCAGAAGGAATCCAGAGTTTGGGGTTTTTCTTCTTTTTTTTTCTTTTTGAATAGCTTTATTTATTCATAAGGGAAATAAAGGAACATCAAGAGGGAAGGTTTTAAGCTACACATAAACAAGTGCCTTGTTAAAACAGAAAGAAAAAACACTCTTGTGCAATATAACAAAGTATTTCACACAAATTCCACATCTTACCCCTCCTTAGGAAACTGGCATAGCTGGCAGGAACATGGTAAATTAGGTCAAGCTGTACCCAGATGAGGGATTAGAGGAGGAGTTCAGGAAWAGCTGAAGACACCAACAGCGCTGGAATGGAAACGTTGCTGGGTTCCTCTGAACAGCAGGAAAAGAGAGACATCACCAAACCCACAGCACTGAGTCCCTCACCAACAGGCTGAGAGTTAAACACAAAGATGACAAAACACCTGCAGGTTTTCACAGCTGTAACAGAGCTCCAGGGCAGGTTTTCTTTGCTGGCAAACACTGAAACAGAGAAAATCAAGCAAAGCTGCCGTGGTTACTGCATCGAGTGAGCTGTGCTCGTGCATTAAAGCCAAGTGTCATCAAACAGAGACACTTTTTCATGTTTGAACGYTCTTGGTATGGGGTAAACAACAGCATAAAGGTGTTAACCAATGTCAACAGCAGGCAGCTGCAGAGCTGAAGCAGAACCAACCTGCTCTGAGCCAGAAATTAGGAGTACTCTGAAATGGGAAGGAGCAGGAACAGCAACACAAATAGCAAAGATAATTCAAAACAAAGAAGATGCCAGAAAGTCCTACTCTTAGAAAATCTRCTTCCACAATTAACACTGTTCTATCCTTCCAGTTTTCTTTAAATGACAACATGGTATTTGTCACTGGGCTGTGGCTGATCACAAAATCCACCACTCAGCAGCATTAAAACAAGCACATATTCAGACCAGTACAACTGGAACACAAAAAACTGAATTTGCCTATTCCTCCAAAGCAATGGATGGGACTAATAAATGCTTGTGGACTTTGGGGAACTTGCAGATCTCCAAAGCAAACCAAGACCCCAAATAAATCCCAGCTACTCAGTGGTAACTGATAAAGGTAATTTTAAACTCTCTGAGACCTCTTAAAAAACCATCCTATTTGGTGTGATGTAATATGGGAGAACAAATTTTCTCAAAATCTGAGAGCAACAGCTTAACAGTGTGAGCTAATTATAAAATGTCATTTTCCTAAGCCCTTGAATTACAGTGAGTCAGCCTCTGGCAACATCCCCTTTGGTTTCACTGCTTTATTCTGTTCCCCACATCTCCAGAGTCTTTATCCTGCACACTGTAGCAAATAATAAAATCCCAAGAACAGAGAAGTAAAAAATAACCAAGATATCAGYGCATAATTTCTGCAAAGGCAGGGGCACACGGAAGTAAACAGCTCAACATACTTTTGTGAACACATTAATCTTTTATTTCAGCTGGTAAATCTGGCTTCTGGCTCATGTCAGATTTCTTTCAAGCCATCAAACCAAACCTGCTCTTTTCTTAAAAAGAAGACAACAGCATTTCTTAGGCTTATTGCTGTAAAAGAATTCCATTGAATGCTGCCCAGAAAATTCATTTGGCTGCCTCAGCTATCCAAGAATATTTTTAATGGGGAAAAGAAGAACATGTTATAAAGTATTCATTTTTTTCATGTGACATTCCATCTGGTTGACAAACCTGTCTGGAGAGAGAAGGCTCTCCCAGCAGTGGATAGTCTGACTGAGGCACAGGAGTTGACAATCCTTAAATTCAGGTTCTCTTTCCAGCTCCACATCAAAGTCATCCTGAGTCATTTTGGTAGCTATTACTGCATGGCTCCCCCTACAAAAAATGAGAATATGTAATAATTTAAAAAAAATGTCTAGCTATTCTAATACTGCACCTTTAAAAAAATTAGATGCAAGCATGCACAAATCCACCAAGAGTAAAGAAGGGATTTAATCACCTTTTCTGCTGCTCCCTGTGAAGGTCAGATACATCATCCTCCATGAAGACACACATTTCTTTGCCCTTGTTACGCTTTTCATTCACTGATAATTACTTCTGAAAATCTGCTTAACCTCTGTCAAAATAATGACTTGTTATTGTTGTTCTAACAACTCTGCTTCTCCTGCCTGATCTGTTCAGGCTGATTAAGCAAGAGAAAAAGTTTCTCAGCCACCAGCAACTGATGGAGGAGCCAAAAACAAGCAGGGGTTTAACTGGGTGTTGCTAAACTTTCACATTAGAAAATAAAAACTCATTAGGACAAATACAGCTGATACACTTGATGAAAAGGAAGTAAAAACTACAACAAGTAAGGAAATGAATCTTACCTTATGTCCTTGCCTGCAAGCATTTCAAGTTTTTTCCACCTTTCAGATATATGCTAATGCAAAAATAAGAAATCTGCCAGTTCTTTGTATCAATTGCAGGAAGTGAGGGAAGGGTCTGATTCTCTTACAACCCTGTTCTTTTTAACAGTGTTGGATCCCACATCTTAATTTTTATTCTTTTTAACCTCCTAAGGAAGCTTGAAATAACAAGTATCATTTTGAGGAAAACCTGTAGGAGATCAGAAGGCAGGAGAACAGCACAAAGAATGCCAGGAGGGTGCTTTATTTTTGCTTGCTCTTGGAAACACAATACCTAATCTCTTATTTTAAAAAAATCCCAATTCTGTATAATCATAATTATTGTGTCTTCAGCAGAATGAACTTTCATTCAGGGGAAGACACTTTGGAATTTATTTCATGTCAACAAAGCATCAATAAGGGGATTATTGTAGTTAGAAATCGTAGATCTTATTAGGGTTTCTTCTTGATTTCACCTTTAACCCAGGACAACCCAATGATACCAGTTAATCTTCTTTTCCCTGTGATATTTTTAAACATCACAGCAAACTACTGCAAACATGTACTGAATAATGTGGCTAACTGATATGCTCCTTCTCAGAAAGATAAAATCAGGAAATCAGTGACGTGCTGGAGGCCTTTCCAATGGCTTGGCAGAAATCCCCCCTTTTCCTGCAGGTTTAGTGCTGTGCCAGAATACTGCCAGTTGTTTTGGGGGTGAGCAGTGCAAGGTAAGCAGGTGGAAGAGGAAGCAAGGGAGCAAGTTCTCTCTGTCAAGGAGCAACCCCCCGTTGGAATGGGTTTCCATGTTCCATGGAAGCATACCTGGAGTCTTCCAAGCAGTGTTTTAAACATTCCTAAGACACAGGGAGCAGCAGTGAGCTGAGAACACACGTGGGCAACATCTCAGCCGAGGCACAGATGGGCAGAAGCTCCTCCATCCTCTGTGCTGGGAGTGTCTCTGTGCCTGTTTAAGATCTCAGTGTGCACACAGGTTAGAGATCTGCACAACACAGAATTAATCCTGTTATTTCCCCGGATTTTAAATTTGCTTCTGCAAATATTAAACATGTGACCCATGTTACTTCCTTTTAAATGAGTATTGCTTTTTATTCGTAGCTATTATAAGATTAACAGTAAAAGTTAGCTCTGAAAAAAGTCTTTACAGTAATTTATGGAGATTAACTTTCCTATTTAGGTTAAAGTCCAGACATTTACAAGAACAATCACTTAAATAAAAATAGAATATAAAGCCTATGTTTAAAACATGGCCTTTATTAGCGCTGTCTAGTGAGCTCCATATTTATCTTACATTGAAATAGTTCTGCTTTGCTTAAGAAAAGACAGAAAAAGTGCATTTACAAGAGTACTTTTTCTTTAATTTTCTGCGAAAATGGAAGGAATTGGAATCACAAGTTGACAAATGTTGTAAAATGAAATTTCAAGAAACATCAATTTTAGTAATGCTACGCCATCACTAGTGTTTCCTCCTGACCTTCTGCCGTGTGAACCAGAATATCCTGATGTACAGTCTAGAGCATCTATGTTATTACTCTACAGCATATTAAACACAGAAAAAGGGGCTCACACCCCCTTTCAATGTACAAACATGAATAAAAAAATTGATTAAAAAATCACTTTTATACATAATGTATATGCAAACTGCTTTAAATACATGGGTTTGGAAGAGTTATTTACAAACTGCATCTGCCCGTGGGACAATCCACAGACAGAGCACACACAGTTGCTTTACTTTATTGTTGCATCTCAACTTTGGGAGATATAAATTTATTCGGCAGTACAGCAAACACAAGAACTTGTGACAAAGCATCTTAAGGGCAACCCRATAAATTTTGTTCCTCCAAACAAGGTAAGTACTAGGACTGCCAAAGTTTCCAAATAAAGTTTAGTTTAACCCAGATGCCTGCTGGCAGATCTGTGTGGTGGAGGATACGTAGACAGACCCATTGGAAGTACAGGCTTGGCTACTGGATAACTCCTCCTGAAGAGCCAGAACTGATAAGGATGTTTTGTCCAAAGAGTGAACTAACCTAGAATTTTTTTTTCCAATTTTATTAATATTTTAAAAAATACATAAAAATACAACATCCAATGTCTGAATAAATATATTTAACAAGTTGCAAGATACCTTATTTTACACAAAAATTTCAGCTTTAGAAATCTTGTTAAATAACTTCATTGTTGTTATATATTTCATTTTTCGTCTTTTTGTAACAAAATAAAAACTCTGAAATTACATAGAAAAAAGACAAAATATTTTTGTCAAGGGATAAGATAGTCCACTGAAAACCTATTCACAATTCCACTGTAAACATTAACAAACATTAAAACATTTGCATAATTGTGTGCTCAAAAATCCTATAAAAAGTGGAAGACTTATTACAACTGTAGTTTTCAGTCAACTACACTTCCTTTCACAATTTATTTTGTCCCATTTACAGCTTTAAAACTGGGCACATTGCTGAACACATACTTTGGCAGTTCTGTATAGCAAGTGCTTCCACAAAGAGGAACTACTCACCAAGAGTTACCCACAGCTCGGTGAAAGTGCAGCAGTTACTCAGTTCTTTTGGATAATACTCTGATGTCTGCTTGGTGCACTTGCATTTTTTTTTTTTTAAGATCACCCTAGAACACCTGAATGCTTCATTGGACATAACTTTTCAAATTTGATAAGTGCCCTTTCTCTGTGTTAAGAAAAAAAAACACAAACAAACAAGAAATAAAAACAAACACAATGACAAGGATGTCACGTTGTGCCTACAAACCTTCAGTTACCAATGAGCTTAAGTTCTCTGAACAGTAAATTAAACAAAAGAAGAGGGGAGAAGGGGGGAACAGGTACAGTCCAGCAGTGGAAGTGTGTATAGGATATACTTGGCAATGTCAAACCAGTTGAGTGCTTTCTGTGGTTGAATTTCAGGGTTTATGTCCATGGCAGCAAGTTGCTGGCAAGGCAGAGAAATGTTTATCACCTGCATTCGACAGCGAGCACGTTCTGGGGAGGAGAGGATGACGAGGGGCTCATTCCAGTGTCTGAGGAAGCAGATGACATGGATGCTCCTGTATGTGACACTGAACACACAGAACAGCAGATCAGCGTTAGGTTATCACAGCACAGCTCGCAAGGAAGGCTTCCTTGGTTATGAGGTTCTTCAAAAGACTTCAAAGAAGTAGCACAGGCACAAAAAACTGATACAGAGTTTTTGCCACTGCTGTATTCACAGACACTGGATTAACCTCACCCAATTATTGAAAAGGTAACTCAAGATGAGTCATTACACAAATTGAAAACACTTGCACTAGGAAGTCCAAGTTTCTAATACACAGTTATAAAATAATCAGCAGATGTTTCTGTTAGGTTCAAGTTTTAAAAAGCCACAAATATTCTTTCTAAATATGTATGCAAACAGATGGTAACACTTTTCTGTTTYCAAAAATATCATCAATTAAACTCAAGTTGCTTTGAGTTACACATTTTCAAACAAATTAACTCCTCATGGGAATCATAAAGCAAATCTCAAACTTACCTTCTCTGTCTTTCTTTTTTAATCGTTTCCTTCTCCTGTCTATGGTTGCTACTTCTGACTTYAAGGACATGTAGTATTTTCGTATCTCCTGTAGCTTTTCTTGTAAGAAGGAGATCTTTTCAGTGCTGCTCATATTGTCCAGTTCATCTGTAAGTGGAAGGGAAAGAAAAAACAACTTCATTAGGTGATTTTAAACAAATGAATCCAATTCTCAACAGGATAAAAGACACAGCATGAAAGATTACACACTTCCAAAACTATGCCAGAAAAGGTCCACACCTAATTTAGARCCCCCAAATTCGCACGTTTTTCTTTCAGAACAAATTTTCTCAGAAATTCCCTCTAATTGAGTCAGTTAAAGAATCCTTACTGAGCTGGAAGCTCCATTTGTACACTCTGGGTGAAGCATTCTGGTGGTGGTGCTTCTCCCTGTGTTTATCCTTCTCTCCATCTTTGATGTGAGGGGAAATCACCCTTGCAGGGGAGCGGGAAATCTTCTGTGGTTTGGATGCATTGATGTGTTTTACAGGAGTACATTTACTCGAACTGTCCAGGACAGGAAGGTCTTCACTGTCACTGCTTTGTCCTGCAGGAAGAAGAATTTAATTTGGACTTAAAAAAAACCCCACACCGACATTTTACAAACTGTGGTTATACTAAAAAAACAATGATTAAGAAAAAATTGCTGCTTCTTCCTCAGAAGATCGCAGAAGGCACCCAAGGAATAATGATCTCAGATTCCATGGATAACCTGATCAGACACCACACACACTGAACTCTCAAATGTATTCATGGCTGTTGCAGGAGAATTCGAGGGCTAACTAGGCCTACTTAATTAGTGATAGTCAAATTTCTCTACAGAAATAAYAGATTTATCAAAATTAGAATATTAGAGCACTGATAAACTAACTCAAATCACCTATTTTGGCCTTCTAATATAAAGCAGACACTAGAACCCCTTTCTTAAAGATTAAACCTGCATTACTATTGGTAGGTAGCACATGACTGTATAYAGTTATCAAATTGCTTTACACATCTAAAGGAACAGTTCTGAAACATGACTAAAAACACAGAAGTTTAACAAATAACTCTGTGATTCTACGAAAAATGAGCTACAGAAACAAAAATCCAGATTTCTATAGCAAGTTCTAAAATAACCACATACTTGAGAGAAAAACTAGACAATATTCCCTTGGATGAAAAGCTGTTCTTTAGCATCAAACCTTTTTCCGTACTTTATAAATGGCAATTTTTTTCCCATGARAAACACCCGTTTTAAGATTTTAAATGTGCCCTCTTCCAAATTCACAACCAATCCAATACACAAAAATCAGCAGAATGGTAAATATGTAGTAACTGCTAATACAACAGTCATTAAAAAGCTCTTCCTAAGTAAATAATATAAAATAGCCAAGAGATTTCCCTGTAACACTGATACTGCAGAGCTCAGAACTTCTCTCCAGTTTATCACCAATAACCATGATGAATAAAACTGAAAAACTGTGAGAGGGAAGCCCCATCTGAAAATAGTCTGTAACAGTGAGGACAGTGGGCTCTTAGACATGTTTACAGGACAGGATAACCTTGCCCCTCCTCCTCCTGCAGGAACATACCTGTTCCATTCTTTTCATTTTTGGCTGCAGCACTGGTTCGCTTTGGAGTTCGCTTTTGTTTTTTTGCCAGTGTTCCACTATTGCTGTCACTGGGTCTTTTCTGACCTACATGAGAAGGAAAAAAAAAATCAGAACACAAGACACCTCAAATATTTCTGCTACTAAAACAATTTTTTTATAAGCAACAAAGAAATCCTAAACAAGGCAGGCTGAGAGAGCTGAAGGTGTTCACCTGGAGAAGAGAAAGCTCTGGGGAGACCTYAGAGCCCCTTCTAGCACCTAAAGGGGCTCCAAGAAGGACTTTGGACAAGGGCATTAAATGAGAGGACAGGGGGGAATGGCTTCCCACTGCCAGAGGGCAGTTAGATGGGATATTGGGAACAAATTCTTTACTATGAGGATGGTGAGACCCTGTAACAGGTTGTCCAGAGATGCTGTGGCTGCCCCATCCCTAACATTCTTCAAGGCTGGGCTGGATGGGGCTTGGAGCAACCTGGGATAGCGGAAGGTGTCCCTGCCCATGGCAGCAGGGTTGGAACGAGATGGGCTTTGAGGTTCCTTCCAACCCAAACCATTCTGTGATTCTATAACCAGAAGATAAAACAAACCAGCATCTTTTAGCCAAGTGACACCAGACTCAAGACACCTTCAGYAATGATTTCAGCAGGGAATGACTTCTCCCAGGAGATGCTCACCTTTCTCTCCCATCTCCCTCTCCTGCACAGCAATACTGCAATTGCTTGACGTGGTACTGGCTTCGAATCCGTTGGCAGATTCACTTTCACAGAGACCTTCTTGAGACTCTTCTGCCACACTGTCCACCTCAATGGTCATGTCACTCTCACTCTTGATGCTGCGTGACTCGTCCTGGCTGAGGGCCAGAGGAGAGGCCACCGGGAAGCTCGAGGGGACGGCGGGGGGTAGGGCAGAGGGGGTTGAGTTGGAAGCATTGGGGTCTGGCTTTTCTGCTACTGTGTCTTCACTGCTGCTCTTCTCCTTCTCATCCAAGTCATCCAGGTCTACTTCATGGCACAGCAAAGTTTCAGGACCAATCTGAGGCATTGAGTCATCCTCATCTTTTAAGGGAACGCTCTCATTCGCTTCGGCTGGGCGCTGGAAGTTGTCATTCCTCAGCTCGGGACCGTGCGGCACCGATTCCGCCACCAGGGATGGCATCTCCTCATTTTCAGTTCTGAGGGACTCCTCAGCATTCAGCCCCCTACATTCCTCTGCTCCAGTACATTCATTGGTCCTCTCTTCAGAAACAATATTTGGCACTTCCATCTCGCTCTCTCGCCGATTTCTCTTCTCAGGTGATGCCTGCTCCAAAGTTTTCCTTTTCAAAACCTTCTTATCTTTTGTGGAGGGTTCTGATTCACTTTCAGTAGTGCTGGAAATGTCTTTACAGTCCAAGGAAGACACATCTAACCTTTCAGATTCTGTAAGAGATTCATTTGCCACCTCCTCCTGGCTTCCTGGTGCAATCTTTGCATTCTCCAATGAGGGATCTTTTGTCTTGCTCCTTCTCCCTTTTCCCTTAGGTGATTTTTCAGTCTCTCTTTTGATTTCTTCAATTTGATCCGTTTTATTCCCAAAAATTTGAACAATTTGTTCACTTTCCTCAACTTCCAGTTTCAGTGTTTCCAGGGGCTGTCCTTGAGTCCTGTCGTTTTCTTTCAACGTGTGAGAAATCTTTGGGTTTTCCTCATCCAGCTTCTCATCACGGAGTTTTTCACTTTTTTCCAGTTCTGAAGTTTCTGGAGAAAATTCTTCATTCAAATTCTTTTCAGATGACTCATCTGCTTCACTGTCAGATGTGCCAGAGTCTAAAAAAAATTTTAAAAAGAAGCAAATGGCAGCCTAAATAATTAATTACGACACAACTTCCTACTTGAACCTCACAAGAAACATCTTCTCGGTAACCGGTGGTGTTAACACCAGTTTACAATAATAATTCTAGACGAAAAAAGTCCTGCATTATTCAACACACTTGCTAGTTCTTACTTTTACCTAAAATTTCTATGAAACTGCAGTAGTAGTGGTACTGTCAGAGTTCAGGGAGCATCTGGATGGTGCTCTTACTTGGATGATTTAGTTGATGTCTATGAKTCTCCTACTACTATTTCCCAAATAAGCCAATACAAATGAATTACACTTTGTAGCAGCAAAAGTAGTTTTATAGATTCCCTTGATCCCACGGATATTGCCTCCCCCCGTGACACTACAGAACCAAAAAACAACACTCCTCCCCTCCATGCACAGAAAAAAAACCCAACCCAAACCCAAAAATAAAACCCTTCTACGCCCCAGTATGGACATTTCGTTGCTAAACTATTGTACAAATGATGCACCACACAGTGAGCAAGCATTAGTACATTACCAGATTATTCAGGGACCTGTACTAAAAGGAGACAATGATTTCACTTCAGTTCTTGTTCAGAGAGGCTTAGAAATACCAAAATGTTGCTGCCATTTGTGTGTAATTAACAACTCTGCTGGATGATGTAGTATTGAGGTTGAGGACTTAATTAGCACAATAAAGACTATCATTATAGCACTAGATTCGGTCTGCTCAGGACTGAAAGGCTCTGGCTAAAGAACATGGAATGACTTGCACAGTCACTGCTCTTCTGTGAGCAAACCGTGCTCCTCAGCAGTGTCAGCTCAACTACTTCCTCAATAAAATTTACAAGGAGAAAGAAAAAAAAAAATCAACAAAAAAGAAGGTAAAAAAAATAAAAATAAAAACCAAACTTCTTTTCAAAAAGGTACTGAAAAAACCTCCAAAGCATACACAGGACTGAGATCACTCACCGTTTGATCCTCTATCAGAATCAAACATTCCTGAGCTACGTCTCGTCTGCCTGCGAGGAGTTGCTAAAATTAAAATCGAAAGAATTAATTTTTATCGAGCGGAAAGCGCGGCGAGAGCTTGCGGCGCGGTGCCCCGAGGGGCCGGGCAGGGCGGCGCCGCGGCGCTCACAGGCACCTCCAGGCCAGCGCGCCAGGAGTACCTGCTGCTCCATCTGGGAATGGTGGGGGAGAGGACACGTTCCGTGCGCCTCTGGCTCCTGATTTACCTTCGCTGTTGGGTGTTTTGGGTAGGCTGCAGGACGTGTTGGATGGAAGAGTAGATTTCAGCGGGGGCCGCCCACGCTTGGATTTTTGTTTCTCCTCGTCCTTCTTCTCATCCTTTTCACCGTCTTCTTTATTCTGGGGGGGAAACAATGAATTTTTATTAGTGTTGCATTGCTATTATCAAACCTTTTCTCCTTCTACTCTATTAAAAAACTAGACCGTGGACTGAATAACTTTTTTTTTTTTAAACAGCTAGTCATTAAATATTGTACTACAAGAAACTTATTGAAATCATTACTTTTGCTTTTTTCTTTTGTTTTCTCTTTGGTCCTCCTTTGTCCACAGGCCAGATAATCCGATCAGCTTTCACCCATTCATCGTATCTGAAAGGGAATAACAACATGCTGTTATCACTGCTCATAAAAATGTTGTTTGAATACAAGGATTAAACGACTTGAGTTACAGAAAATATTTATTCGTGAGAGGTAGGGAAAGTCCAACCCCAGGCTGGACAGGGCTCGGAGCAACCTGGTCTAGTGGAACGTGTCCACTAGAGGTGGAATGGGATGGGCTCTAAGGTCCCTTCCAAGCCAAACCATTCCATGATAGCAGAGCATGTACTTATAAACACAGGCAGTATCTGGCCTTAAAGATCAATGACATTTCTAGCCCATTAAAAAAAAAATTATGGGATGAGGGAATGAAGGTACAAACTTTCCTGTCTCTTGCCAGCAAAAGACTGGAACTCGGGGGACTGAATTYGCTCTAAAGTGTGTCAGTTATTTCAGATCACACACACAAGCCAGTTTTCACCACACTGTGTCTCAGCAGGAAAATGTTTCTTTTCTTTAGAAGGTAAAGTTTTTAAAATATGGCAACAAACTAGACGAGATTCTGAAAAGCACAAATACACTAATGTTCCTCAAAATCTCCCAAGGTATTAATAAGGTAAAGGGACACCTGTAAGTATTTGAGGAATATCCCCACACACAAACTTTATGTTGCCATAGAAAGATATTGCCTTAGCTTACTTAGAAATACATAGATTTGGAACACCTCAGGTTATAGACCAGAAGTATATGAAGTAGTATAAAGATTGGTTTCCAGGAGAAGCATTTTTACAATCACAGTTAACACTCAATACAAGAATATATTGTGCTGCCAAAATTCCAGTGCTTCATACACTTAATTATAGATATCTTCACCACTATCAATGACTCCCTTAAAAGAAAGTTTGTTAGTGTTAACACTGGCTGACACAATAAATATCAGGGATACTCCTGCAAGGAGTGAGAATTACTAATGTAGATGGAAACTTGAAAACATGTAATTATATTCCGACATTTCAATGCAATACCATGCACAAAATCACTAACACTGAAAAGTGCAAGAGTCACAGCCCATTATGCTGATAATTCAATTTGGAGCCAAGTCACTGTCCATCTCTCACTTTATTTTCTTAAAAACAAAATTTTCTTTTTGCAAATAAGCCTTTGAACAAAGAAATAAAAGGCAATTTGTTACCCTCACCTTACATTCCAACCGTAGTAATGAACTAAATATAAAACTTCTCCATCATCAATTTCTGTGCTTTTAATACTGGCTTCATAAATTTTTTGAGTCTTTCCACGTCCATATTTTACTTTCACTTTGGTTCCAGTCAGGCAGGGTTCTGCGTCCTCCTCATCCTCTTCACCTTCTGATTCTCCTTTGTTCTCAATTTCTTCCCTGCAGTAAAATGTATTTAAAATGCCCACGGATTAGTGACAGTCGTGTTTTAACATTTAAAGAGAATAGCCAAGGTAGAAAAAGGCCACAAGAAAAAAAAAAAAAAATCATTTTCTGTACCCTGCACTGCCTCTGAAGCTTGCTCAAAGACAGCTTTTTAAATCAACAACAGGACTTAGGGAGAAGAGAGGTAAGTGCCAAAAATATCCAGAAAATTGTAATTGAAATGCAATTTATTAAGGGAACAACTACCTCAAAGCTTAAATTTGTATTTTATTAATACAAAGAGGAATAAAAGTTAACTCAGTATTTGTCTCCCAAATAAGATAGGAAGAACTAACTTTAGTTTTTTAAAATACTTGATTTTGACACACTATTTATAAAAAAAGATTCTTTTACAGTTTGCTTTACAGGCTACAGTTTATGAACTTCACGTTAAGTTTGAACTGCCATCACAATGATCCTCTCATGGATACAAACAGCATTCCATGGGAAAAAAAACTTGATCACAAGAGTGTTTAGCCAAGATTAAAAGTGCCTACACAGCTCTTATTAGCTACATCCACCTCCTATCACACCTATAGCTAGTGTTTAAATACTATAGTCAAACATGTTTTTCAAGAATTACAATCTAACCTATTTTTAGCTAAAATTCCCTCCCTATTTAAGGGTGAACGTAGCATAAGGTAAAAGTTGAACTACCAGAAAGAAAATACCAAAAAAGCCTATGGGTTTGCTTTCAATGAATTATATTTGCTGGCCTTAAGTAAAAGATAACTACCTTGTGGCAAACAATTCAGAGGACAAGTAACATCCACACATCTTAAAGAAAACTCCTTGATGCCTTGGTCAACTGACATCCAATAAAAACAAGGAGCCTGTAGCTTCACCAGCCATAAGGAAACACTTAAAAGCACAGGAGAAGAGGATTTGCCATTTATATTTCAACTGCCCAGAGAAGTGTCTCCAAGCTGTTCCCATCCACACAGCACCTGGCAGACTTATAGCCTGGTCTACTTGGTGTCTGGAGGTATTAGTGTCATAAAACACTAATTCAGCCTCAGCAAATAAAGTGACAGTGAAAAATATTGCCTGGCATCTACTACAAAAAGATGCTTCCATAAAGTACAGCAGGTTCTACAAGCTTGAAGTAAAATTTTCCCTTCCCTGCCTGTCTGAGTGAAATAGGTTTCTGATTTTCACACTTCAGTAAGATCTCCAGGTCTGTGTCTTCCTGCCTGGAGTACAGCTCAATCATGGCACAGACAAACTCAAAGGAAGGTGATACAAGTTTTTGTTTACCTCTCCCTCTGCCTCTCTTCCTCTTCATCTGACTCTTTATCAGAATCCTCCTGCTTTTTAATTTTCTTGTCTTTTTGCTTTGGTGTACTTTTCTTCCCTAGTGGAGTTTCATTCTCTTTCTTTTCTGCATTCTCAGGTGTTTCCTCTACATCTTTGTTTTCCTTGTTACTTTCTTTTAATTTGTCTTGTGTTTTATCTTCTTCACCATCTTTTTTAGCAGGGGTTGCATCACGGGCAAGTCTTCTTCGTCCCTGGAACAGAAATAATATCAATTCAATGACTCCTGTTAATTGCTTTCTCCATAACCTCTCCAAATCTCAGCAAAAAAAGTGAGACATGCAACTCCTGTAAAGAAGAAAGGTTGGAGATAACAAAAAAGGAAAATATTCTAAAATATTAAGATTAAATCCTGAAGTTTTTAYATCTGCTTCATTTGGAATAGAGGATGAGTTCCTGATTAACTGCTGAAGGATTTCAGGACGTTTGCTTGGACYTGTAATGTTTGTTGCTCTGATAGTAAGGGCCAAAGTGTCTTGTTCACCTACAGTAATAACACTACTAAAGTGCTTGTACAGGCCTAGTACAAGGAGGCATCTTCCCCTCAGCATCTTCAATCCTGACAGCCCCCTGTGGAGATCACAGGCACAAATTTGTCAGCTTTCAAAAAACTCCAAGTACCACATTTTTAAAAGGTACTTTGAGTACTTGGGCAGTTGCTGCCTGGGACTATCTGCAACTGATTCTTGGGGATCTAGCACAGGATTATCATTTGATTTATTAAAAGTCTCTTGATAAGATCACTGCTTTTTAATCAGAACAAAGAGCCAATTATTAAAAAAGTCAAAAACTTCTTACACTTCTTTATCCTCTTACCACTTTTCTCAGAAAAAAAAAAAMCCAAAACAAAAAACCAACTTGAAAATAAACAAACAACCTAAGAACAAAGCTAATGTCATCTCAGGAAGTTCACTGAGGCTGATGCAGCTTGGAACAACCAGTTTCATTTAGACAGAAATATAATACATAATAGAAGTCTCGACTTGTCTTTACACCATGTTCTTTCATCTACTAATTTAATAAAGCCATATATTTGCTGTAAAAGCTGCTTTGCAAGAAGTACTTTAACAGAATGACATTTTAGTTGAACAGCATCCTTAGAATTTGAACAATTTAAAAGCAGCAATTCCTTTTCCTTCTGTAGTCATGTTCAATTAAGGTACACAAAATGTTCTTTTAACACCATTAAATGAGTGCTACAGAGTCATATCCCAATAGCTCCAAAGTACTGTTTGTATTCCCCATGGTGTTCAGTATCCACCAGGTGATGGGTCACTGGTCTGATCTATGTAGCTGCCAATACAATCCTCACCTCTACAGCCTTCAAAGACAAATGAACACCAAACTTAAGCATTCCTCCCTCTACTTTGGTCGATATTCTGTAAAATTTGAGTGTTTCTTTTACTGGAAGTGAGACTGTGAAAAATCAACTCAGAGAAATGGTCTTCCTTTGATTGCTAAAGCTGTAGCAGGCTTTTGATATTCCTGCTTCTTCCCAGAAAGCTCCAGGTTCCATGTGCCTGTAGAAATCCTCACCCACAACTAAGACTGTCCTGTGTTTCACTGTTATAAGGAGACACAGCTCTCAGCAGCTCCCAAGCCACCCCTGAACCAAAACACATCCAACACAGCCTGAGCAAATCCCATGGATGGTGTAGAATATGAGGAAATAATCAAACCACATTCTATTTCCAGGTAGAATAGTTAACAATAATTAACAGTCAACGCTTACRCAACTCCGTACTCGTACAAGGGCACCAATTCCAACATGCAATTGCTCCACAGGGAAAACTCATTATRGACACTGTTCACTATACAAAGGGGCTTTGTTAAGGACTAAAGAGAAATCAGTTCAAACCACTCACCCTTGGGGATCTCAGTTCAATTTCTTCTTTCTCACTTTCACTGCTGGAATAATTTTCTTCTGGTTCTTTTTTAACTTCTGTTGGGGGCATTTTTTGTTCCTCTTTTACACTTTCCTCCATTGGTTCCACGTGTTTCTGTGTGTCTTCTACCACTTTTGGTTCATTGTGATGGATGGTCCTAAACTGAATGTTTGCAGAACGGCARTACTCTTCAAAACCATAAAGATACCTACAGACACAAATAAGGTTCCATTTATATTTCATGATTTATTTTCTATTTATTGAAGTGCATAAAACCTAATTTTCCTACTCAGCAACTTCAGGAAAGCAAAAAAACTAAAAAACAAGAAAAAAAAAAAAAACAGACCAAAAAACCCCAACCAAACAAACCCAAATAAACAAAAGATAAAAAGCCAGAAATTTTGAAATTAAACAATTTTGCACACAAGTCAAATGGTGAAAAAGAATACACACAGGTGCTTCCCACATACTTAAGTTCATTCCCATCCAGTTAAAAATTCATGACAGTAAAGCCATGCATGAGCTTGTTCTCTGGTAACTGCCTGGACACACTCTAATCTAGTTATAGGTGAGAGATACGAATTAGCTTATTCCTTAAAAATTAATATGCAAGTTACAACACACTATCACTGTCACAACACATTTTCAGATGTCCAAACAACTTCATTCTTATTTCCACTGTACCAGCAACCTAATATACATTTACCAATCACTCCATGATAAATACTCTTCTCTGTAAAATACAGACCTTAAACACGTGCCCAGTTCAAATCCCACTGAAGATAGTCTGAATATTTTCATCTTCATCAACATTAACATGAGTTGAGTCATTAGTCATCCCTATTTCCAAATTTCCTTACGTTCGAGTCAAGAGAACCTCATTCTTCCCTTTTACTCAAAAAGCCCAATTGTTTCTTGTCAAACTTCCAGRACGATAAATGATAAAAATAATTTTTATTTAGAAAACGAGCTTGAAAAATGTCATTCCTAACAGGTTTCCATTTCAAAAGTTACAACACAGCTGAAAAGCAGGGGTCAAAAGAAAAAGATTTATGCATTTGTTCATTACAAGTAATGATTTTACTACTTAATACTGTCACATCCACCATAGCAATGCACACAGTTAAGCCCTAAAGTCATTATTCTACAAATTCCGCAAAGATTATATGTAAATGTACAATCTGMAACATGTCTTTTTTCATTCAACACTTTGGAGGAAGCAACTGGTATAAAATTATCAATGCATATGAGATCAGGAGATTGAGGAGTCTGTTCTTGTCAATTGCCTTAACTTGTAAAACTGAATCTGCCAAAGCTTATTTTATCAATTTCATTGTTGTACTCTGAAATGGCATCAGAACAGGAGGAAAGTGAAAGTTTCTTGATAAGAAAATGAGCAGAATTCTCACATATTGGAGCAACAGGAACTTACRCAGCCCTGAGCCCTGAGTGCTCCCTCTTTTCCTCCACCACATCAATCCTCAGCACCGGAAAAGTTTATTCATTAACTTTGAGAATAAATGCCTAGAACTGTTCATTAACTGCAGAATGGCAACTGCYGTTTCACTAAGCTATCAAGAAATCTCTTGAATATTGCACATACTACTGCTAGGAAAAAAAGGAAAGGAAAACTTTTCACCATTGTATGATATGAGAACTTACTTTCTATAAGCAGTTTTTACATTGTAGGAAGCAGCTGAGTTCAAAATAGGAATGCCAAGGTCCATATAAATTTGCTTCCATACAGCACCACTCTCAATCTTTGGGAAAAAAAAAATAAAAGAAAAAAGCAAATTTACAGGTTTTGTTAAGCAAGAACACTAAGGAATAGTATCTAACASAGCCACGAGCCAAAGCCTTTTAGAACAGCTTGGACTGGAAGGGACCTTAAAGAACATCCAGTTCCAACCCTCTGCCAGCAGCAGGGACACCTTCCACTAGACCAGGTTGCTCCAAGCCCCATCCAGCCTGGCCTGGAACACTCCAAGGAATACAACATTCACAGCTTCCCTGGACAACCATTTATAGACATGAACGAATAGACATATTTAGTTCAGGAACATCCAACACTTACATTGTCACACCCACCCTGCTGATAAACCAGTCTAAAAAGTTTGAAGAGATTAAGGTCCTTGTAGCCCAGAACAGGTGGTTTATTGATAGGAGTACCTGAATAAAACAAAACAGAAACAAGTTATCCCAAAGAACAGCAAGCTGCCTCCTCCATTCCTTTAGCACACATTTGATTACAAGTATCYTTCTGCATTTTAAAATCTGTATTTAATGGTTTAAGGTATGTCTCAAGTCAGTAGTTTCCAATCACTGGTTAAGGCTTCACTCTCTTCTGAATGCATCACTTARCTCTGCATGGTTTATCAGGCACCCAGGTTTATTAACAACCCCCATCCAACTGGCTGCATCCCACTGCTCCTCTCGTGAGCAGGGAACACAGCCAGAATTGTAGGAAGCTCCACAGAACACCTGAGGAATGCTGGAATACAGCAATGTGTGAAGACATGAACTCAAAACACTGTGGGCTGACACGAACAAGGAAGAAGCAGAAATGTTGGATCAGGAAGAGACACACAGGCAAATTGTCAGAATGTGGAAAAGCACAAGACCCTGACCAGACATGAATACTTGGGACAGTTCCAGGGAAAAGAAAGAACTCAAATCAGCTGAGTGGCAATGACATAAAGAACAGTAATTATCTGCAAAAGGAGAAACCGAAAGTGACTTATGGCAAGTGGCTGCATATGTAGACAATAATCCTCCCAGCAAGGAAGAATATCAAACCTCTTCCCTGCTGCTTCCTATCTTCCTTCATCTTCATGCAATTATATTTGGAATCATTAAAATAATTTTATAGGACTTTGGGAATACTTTCAGGATTACATGAATCAAAACATTTATACTGAGAGAACAGAATGTAGAACAAATCTGGTGGGAACAGAAATCTTGCTGTAAGGACAGAGAAGGAAAATAAAAAGCAAACGGGCAGGGGGAAATTCCCAGTCCTGAAAATGTCCTGCACATTGCTCAATCCACATACTGGCTTAAAKAATATTTCTTGGATCTGAGTCTTCAAATCCAGCACACAAATGCTTTCTCCTTTTGCCTTCACAAGATCCTGACATCCCTACTTGTTCTGTAGTCTATGAGTGTTTAAGGAAGAGAACGAGAAAGGAAGAAAATAGAAAAGGCTACATGAATCGGGCTACGTGAAAGAAAAACTGTGGATTAGCCCAGCAGCAGTGATTTTTTTTTCCCCTCAACTTAGCCTTTTATTCCCCTAAGGCAGGTTATTCTCCAGAAACACTGGTTATATACACAGGAGGCCTCAAAACTGTATCGGGTGAGCTCCAGAACACTTTGCTATAATGCTCAGTTTCTAAACCTGTCATAAGAACTGGCAATATTGAACAGCTTTTGAACTATTCTCTTATGATTCTGTGGTCTAGAACACACCTCATTAGAAGGGATACAGACCCTCTTTTACAAAGGCAGCTTGATTTCCCCATTAATTTTAACACCRACACCCCCCCCCCCMMAAAAAAAAAGGAAGGGGGAAATATTCTGATTCTACAAGCACTTCATGATTTACCCTTAGCTCTGGTTATTTCAAATTCAAATTCATCAACATTCGCTGTACTCTATGCTGCTATGGAAATATCACTCAGGTAACTGCTGTCAAGGGAAAAGAAAGAATAAAATGGGAAAAGGGCAGTAGTTACACCTGTAATCTACCTCCACACCAAGGCTACTGCAGGGTGAACACTTACAGTGTTTGACATACAGGATTGAAATGGTGACTTCGTGAGTAAAATGAATAAAACCAATATACTCTAAAAGACAAAGCTCTCTGCAGGCTCAAATGTATTTTTTAAAAAAAAGAGGGGGACATAAAACCTTCCATTTTAGTGTCAGTCTCATCAGAACTGCAAATGCAAATGTCTTATGCAACAGCAGCTCTCCCAAGTCTGCAGGTACATCCTGCTCCCTATACAGAGCATGTGAACTTCTCATATAGGTTTTAAGCCAAGACTTCAACTATTCTAATTTATTAAGTCTCACTTGATTCTGTAAAGATAGACATTTAAAATACACTACTTTATTGTTCTAGCTACAGGATAAAGTCGAATCTTTTAAGTTGTCTCTTCAGGTATCACTGCTCCATTTGTGCATGATAGGGACAGTTCTGCAAGGAGACTTGAGGATGGCACATCTCCATTCTCTGCTGGTTGGATTTCACCATCCATGAACAGGCTCCACAGCTTCCAGCCTGGGATTAACAGCAGCAGAGCTCTCAGCCACAGCTGTCACAACAAGAAATCAACTAAGGGCTTATTTAACAGGGGTTGTTAACATAAAAAAGGCTTTGTGAAAGCAAAACAAAAACAAAACAACTCAGGGAGGATTTGAGTTCCCTTGGAGTGCTGTGCCATTAAAAAAGGGGACTGAAGATAAAAAAAAGAAAGAAAATTCAGTGTTACCTCTGTCTTCCATAAACTTGTAAAGCTGTTGGAGGAAGTTGTCCCTCTCTTCAGGATCAAGCTCTTCCTCAGGCTGTGAAAATAAATGTTGTCATAAATGAAAACAGCAAATATGCAAAGTACCAATTTATTTGTACAAAAGCCTAAGAGCAAGAACTAAACCCAAACCACTTCCCATTTGGCCCCGAACCCATGTAATGGCAAAATAGGCAGGAAACAAAATTTACTCAGGAAGACTGAAGYGGTACCTGAGGAGAAAAAGCAAGAAAATGCAGGTAAGGGAAAGCATCAGTCCATTACAGAAAGAATGAGTGACCCTCAAAATGAAAACACTAATACCCTTGCCTAACACAGAAAAGGTCTGGTGTTTACAAGACTGAAAGAATTCACAGGAATTTCAGGGTTTTTTTGGGGTTGGGTTCTTTCTGTTTGTGTGGGACTTTTTTGTTTAACTCATTTTCCTTACCCCAACTTTAGCTCAGGCTGCAGAACAATTCTTTCTCCAACCATTCCTGGGTTTGATGCTCCAGACTACATCTGCTTTGTAATTAAGCTCCAATGCTTGATTTCAGCTCATATTTGGCAACATCTTTAAAGTCATTCCTATAATTTATTTTTGTTATTATAAATTCCTTAGTTTCACCTTTACAACTTAAAGCCTCAAAGAGAGAAACACATACTAACTTTACGGCAAGCAATCCACAGCATGAAACAAAGATATTCTTTTATTCAAGTGAAAAATCATTAAAATAAAGTAAATTTATGGGGGGGCGGAGGGGGGCAGGGAGAGGAAATAATGTTGACATATCTTCATGGAATTTTGAGAGTCTAGCAGAGATAAAAAAAAAAAGAAGAAGAAAAAAAAAAGAAAACCTTTTCCCTGCAATGGTTTATGCATGCCACTTTCTTCCTGCCAGCCTGGCAGTTTGCACAAGGAAGACTGCAGCTGTCTTGAAGGAAAGACATACAGTACGTGTCAGAAAATCTTATCATTACATTATTAAAAATAACAGGAAAGTGACAAGCAGTTCCAGAAGGAAACCAGAACAACCATTTAGATTTCAGTCATCTCTGCATTCTGTAAACTTTAAGCTTCTAGGCAGGGAAATGGGAATGTACATGCTACTGGCTTGCTCACCAGAAAGCAATCTGCCCAGCATCAGAATGAATTCCAGCCCTGCCTGCTTCACTGAATTCTGAGTTTCTCAGCCCAACATGGCTCACCTATAATCAGSCAGAGACAATATCTGTGTCTTTCCTAATTTTTCTTGGGGAATAATTGGAAGAAATTAAATGTGTAATCACAACACTGTACAGCATCAGTTACCATTTGCTCAGCACATTACAGGGATTATATAAGGAGAAACAGTTATCTATAGAATTAGCATGCTCTTCCAGGTTATCAAGTGAAGTATTGCTATAGAAACCACAGCTTTTTTCTCTCCATCTAGACTGCAAAATAACTTCAAGATCGAGAAATTTCTACCATCTACTGTAATGTTTACTGATTGAAGGCAAAACAGCTCAAACTATGCAAACTGAAGACATCTCAGTAACAGTAAACATTCAGAAATATTTCYGAATAGTTGAATTAAAGCCATTTCTTCTGTGTGGGCACAATGCCAAACCAGAACTGTGGGTCAGAACAGCAGAAACRTAGGTTAGAAATAGCAGTCTTGCAGCCAGAATTTAACCCTTCCACTGAGACCAAGTACTTTCAGCTGAAGAAAAGCAAAAAGGAAAGATGAAAAGCTTTTACATCCTTATAGAGTGGGGGCATAAAACCTGGCTGCAATATTCATCCACCTGTGTGAGACATCCCAAATTCTACACCTGCTTCTCTCTGTTGATGGTGTATGAGCTCCTTGACAGAGAGAGTCTGAGCTGTGCCTCRTACTGATGCCAGAACAGGCATCAAATCCTTCTGAGAAGTCACCTGAGTAAGACCTGAGTGACTGTCACCATSGAATAAACCATGTAGCAGCTGGTTTTTTTGCGACTGGCCAAAATGCAAAAGACCAACCCTTCATGGATGTGCTTATTGCAACATTAGGGTACATGGATATTTGTAAGAGGTCCTATTTTTATCAGGGTTATCTCTTTGGAACCGGACATAATGAATTCCCAGGAGTGCCTACTGTTCTGAGTCAGAGCTGAGTTTAACTTTAAATACATCAGCCATCATAGAATGGGTTGAGGTGGAACAGACCTTAAAGATCATCTGCTCCCAACTCTCCTGCCATGGGGGTTCATCTAAGCTGCTCTATCAGCAACTGTAAATCTGCACCCCAAGTCAAGGAGACACCTGAGAAATGCTGATATCAAAACCTGTGCTCACCATCAGCAAGTGACTGGAGAGCTGAAATTCCCAGCATTGATTTCCAGCAGGAAGCAGGGTGACAATGCCACCCCCACAGCTCAATGCTCCTATCCGGACATTTRTGCCCATTTTAGACTGGGCATAAATAAGTTCACAGTAATAATGGTTTATAACCAACTTCTTAAGAGAGTTCTATCTCCCCATTTCATTTTTTCCTATATAGATGTGCAAAAAGGGGAAGACTGTAGCCAAAGGTAACTCCAAGTGAGAGGCAAAACATGAAAATTTTAAGTTGCAGGAGTTCAAAACTGAGACCTTTCTGCTGTTCATCCAATACCCACAACCAAACGCAACATGAGAAAAACTTTTTCGTTTCAGGATGAGAGGCTGAACTTCACTGAAATAAAAAGAAATAAAAATCTCCAAGATGCCCTTTTCCTAATTAAAAAGATTGAAATTTCATGGGTTTGAGATTTTTCTCCTCCTTTCTAACTAGCAGGCCACATCAGTTAGAGAATACTGGAAGCAGTAAAACAATAAAATCAGCAATGAACGTTATCTTTGTATAATAGACACGCACCTTTCCCAACTCCATTTCTTATTGCCTTCCAAGCAACACTAACAGCATTCATGTATTTTGTAAAATTGTTTTGAGAGTAATAATCAGCAAGTAAACACAACATGAAACACACAGAAAAATATGTAGAAAACTTGTAACTGGCTTTGCTTCATTTGGTTTCGAGCCACCTAATTCACCATGAGTTTTGCCTCTGTCCTTAGCATGATTTTAAACAAGAATGTGGCTCAGTTATCCTGACTCATCGTTTACTCTACAGAAAGATGTTAAAGCTTCTGTGGGTGCCAACCTTTAGAGCTGAGTGGGAGCACAAAGGATGAAATAGTTTCTCCTACAAAAGAAAGAATGAATCTCTACCTACAAGCACGTACACCCTAAACTCAGGCAAGACGAGGTGGAACTACCAGGGACAGATCTTTCTTTTATGTTATAAATAGACTGATAAGGCCATAAACTCTTCTGTGAAAGAAATGCAGGAAGAACAGTGTATACAGGATTTGGAGTTCAGAGGAGTAGATGATCAAGACAAGCTGCCAGAATTAGAGTTAATGTAATTTTGTTGCTTCAGAGTACTTCAATGCGTTTTCATCACTTGCACATTTGCTTTCTAATGCCAAGTTTGAGCAGTAATTAAGGGAATGAAAAGAATTAAACTGATTGCAACAAGTTAACAGCTTTCAACCACGTGGAGATGAGAGTGGTCTTAAAATGTTAATTTGTACCAACAAGAACCAGAAATTCCACCAACCAACAATGACTCACTCTGGAGCTGAGCCTCAGTTTGCAACTTCTCTTGGAGGGACACTCTGAGAAAGCCTGTTTGTATAAAACTGTGAGCAAGAAAGTCTTTAAAGAACATTTGTGCATGGTATGATGCAGGCTGTGCCTCACAGCAGCCAGAACTCCTACAAATGCACGCGTGCATAGGAAGGAGGATTAGCTAATCAATGTTTAGCTATTTTTAAAGGCTATTCTGTGCATTACACATCACAACTGCCCAGGGTTTTCTACATATATAAATCGTAAKATTTTAGAATGGTTTGGTTTGGAAGAGACCTCAAAGACCATCTTATTCCAATCCTCTGCCATGGGCAGGGACACCTTCCACCAGACCAGGTTGCTCCAAGCCCCACCCAACCTGGTCTTGGACACTTCCTGGGATGAGGCAGCCACAGCTTCTCCGGGCAACCTATGCCAGGGCCTCACCACCCTCACAGGCAGGTATCTTAATATCCAATAAACCACTTCTTTCTGGATATCATGCTTCATTAACTTGGAAATTACTGTTTTTCCTTCTAGAGTCAGCTTTTTCAATGTTATTTTTAAATACAAATAGGTCGCAACAGACATGGCAATCTGGGTATGATTTTGTGATCTCCCACAGTCACTTAGAGAAAAGCCTACACGGGGAACAAGAATTATTTTGAAGTAAAATGTAAATATTTCAGTAGTTGCCTACTGATTATTTGCAGAATTCTCAAGCCTCCTAAAATACATCATGSATTTCCCATCCTTCCTTCATGGACTTAGTGGTAATAAAATATATGGTAATGACTTATCATGAGAACTGAAATCCTTGCTTACTTGCAAGAATAGGAACATTGGAAAATGCCTCTGGCATCTTCCCTTTTCAACAAYGTAAAGCAATTGTGACTGATGTTTTTTGATGCTGTTGTGATGCAAGAACCTTAAAAACGTTAAATGAATGCACCCCATTAAACATGCCACACACACATTCTCCAAGTGAGTGTCAAAAATAAGCCTTCAAGAAAACCCCTCTAAGCAAACACCTGGAGGTGCCACAACTCCTTCCTCAATCAGACATGGAGACCAGCTAACTGGAATTTTTTTCTGAACAAATTCTTTGCCTTTACTCGGATCTTAAGTGAATGAATCTACTGATAACATGYACTGAAAAGATATTTCACCTAACAGTGTGTCAAGATCTTCACTCTAATGGAATCAGAATGGCTCACAGGGAAATTGAGAGCCAAACCCAAATGCTGCTTACACATTCCCTTGTAAAACAGGGAGTATTTGAATATTTAAACTTGAGAAACAAACGTGATGGACTGCAATGGATTCAACAGCTTCTCCTAACAGCACATTTACCCATCTGGAATCCTTTGCTTCACTACTTTATGTTTATATTAGATTATTCTTTCTTCTTCCCTGACAGAACAACTTAAATACAAGCAAATACAGTAGTAGGTACAACCCGTTTTGAATAAAAATCAGGTAATGTTCCAAAGTTTTTGTTTCTATGAGGAGATAAAGGAGTTAAGATTTTCCCTTTCCTTTTAGCTGCAGTGCATAGACTGCCAATGTACCCTCCAAACACAGTTAATTCTCTTATTCTGACATGGTGAAAACTGGGTAAGAACCAAAAGCAATATGCAGATTTTCATCTGGATTCGAACTAATTGAGTGATTCTTTTAATTTTCACTTGATAAAGAATTGTTTTCTAGACCACCTCTGGATTTTTTCATTTTTCATTACATGAGTTACTAAAACGTTAATTTTTAATAGAAAATAATCCTGAGTTGCACCATATATTACCAAAATTCCAGCAATTTGAACATGCTGAGTAACTGTGTAATGCAATCCCTGCTAAAGTCCACGACAAGCAATTTCCACATTATCCTCCTTCCCCTGTCAACTCTGGACCACACAAGTCACTTACCACTGAGGAGGAGCAGCACCAAACCAACACCATATTTGTTCCCAGTCTTTTGCTTACAAAAAAGCCATCAAAGAACAGCCATGTAAAGCCTGGAAACCTGGTTGCACCCATTCTACCATCTCTTTAAGATGTGACAAAGGGCAATACAGTTAAAAAGACAGTTTCTGTCAAAACAAAGTTGCATATTTTTAACCCAGCTACTGGAAAAAATGGCAGGATCTAATGTCACCAGCTACAGAAGATCTCTCTCTACTCCATAATCATTAGAAAAGATCCTACTTCAGAAAAATAGGATCCTTTCCATTCCAGAATTAGACTCTTCTGAGTGACTTTATCCTGTGATTATATATTAAGTAGGTCTGTGCCCATTTGATTATTTAATGATGGCCTACCATGGCTAGGCAGCAGCTGGACAGGCCCTGACAGCAAAGCTGCTGTGCCTACCAAAAGATGGGAATGGGGTGAAATAAAAAGGTATTTTTAATAATCTCACTCCCATCTCTAATAATATAACCAATTACAGTTCTAAAACAGAAAGTCCATCGAGAATATCCTGGGAGAGGATGGACAGAAGCTATTTTTGACCTTGATTAATAAAAGGAAGCACTCTACAAAATGTAAAATTTCAGTAATTCAACATCTGTATTCAAAAAAAAAAAAATCATTTACTTGTCAATTCTCTCTGCAACCAGTATTACGGCCTTTCTGAGGGAAAAGAAAAAAGAAATTCCTTAAATTCCCTAAATGCTGTCTAATTGCAACATCTAGCATGGCCCATAATTAAAATAAGAATATGTGTTCTAACAGCTGAATCAGGAATTTGATTTAATGGGCCATCATGACAGTTCTGCTCTGACATTATCTAAAAAGATTAATATCTACCCTCAGCTACACAGCTCCAGCGTGAAGATGCTCACCTTACATGCCTACTTGTCACTTGGAAATAATGGATTCCACAGCTTCTCCTATCAGCACATCCACCTGTCTGGAATCCTTTCCTTCACTATTTTACATTAACATCATTCTTTAAAAATAATCTCTATTTCTTTTACAGGAATGCCTTTTTTTATTTTTTTTTAAACCACCAAGCTTCCCCCTCCCCCTTCTTTGTTTGAAACACACAGCATTTTATGCAAGAGGCATGAAAAATGATAATAAAAATGGATACTAGAAAACTAGCACAGCAATCCTTGATTTTTGGTGACTGATACTCTGCAATTTTAACCAATGTTAATACAGACAGAGCAATACAGACTGCAACAGTTCACACCCTGCAAAATGTGGCCTATTCAGTCTTTTTCACTGCAAACAGAGGGGAAAAACCCAGAGAATTTCACATTTTGCACACATTTATCTTAGATTTATCTTATCATACCATTATTCTCATACAGACATCTACTCCATTTTCCAAAACACTGCTATCAAAGCACAAAATTCACACCTAAAAATAGATTCTTATTGTCTTTTTTTTTTACCTGGAAAGATCTACCCTGGCTGCGAGCTCCACCAGACAGTTCCCAGATCAGAAATCCAAGTCAAACCCCCATCCTCAACCACCACGTTCACATCGCAGATTAAAGCCCACGATCCTTACCTAGGAGCTGCATTCTTCCAAACGTAAAATGGTTTTACTTCCTTTCTATCTAATCTGCCCACTGCCTGGACATATTTCAGCCTGACTTCCAAATATTCGCTGGCGCTCGCTCTCTCCCCGCGCGGCGGCCGCAGTTAATCGGCATTACTTACATTCTCTTCCACACAAAAAAATAATAAAATTAAGTGATAATAGTGAGGAGAAAGCGAGGCATTAGATGAAAGGCAGAGGGAAGGGCCAGCCCATCTCCGAGCCCCCGGCCAGCCCCGGCTCCCGCGGCCGCTCCCCGCGCCTGCGCCGCGCCCGCTCCCGGTTGCCCTGGGAACGCCGAGGCCGCCGCCAAGCGCCATCGGCCATTCCGTGTGGGAAGGGAAGGGAAGGGGAAAGGGAAGCGGCGTTTGACCTTCCTCCCAACACGAACTGCACTTGGGTTTTGCAGTTAATGTTTTCGCAGAGTATTGTGAGAATCGCACGGTGGGAAAACAAATCCCGCAATGCCTCTTCCCCCCACCCCCACCCCACCTCCGCCCCTGCTTCTAAATCCAACATGCAGGTTACAACCGCGGMGAGAAATAGCAGGGAATTCTGTAACGACGGTTTTGACGATATGAAGAAACCGGCTAACTTTATAGAAAAGGAGCCACTTAAAATATTCCAATGCAGAAAAAAATTTCACTGTTAATATTAGAATCTTGGAATCACATTCCATGATTTGTGTTGAAAGGGGCCTTAAAGATCAGCCAGTTCTGATTACCTGCATGGGGACACCTTCCACTAGACCAGGCTGCTCCAAGTCCCATCCAACCCGACCTGCAACACTGCCAGGGATGGGGCAGCCACAGATTCTCTGAGAAAACTGTGCCAGGGCCTCACCACCCTCAAAGCCAAGAATTTCTCCCCAGTGTCCAACCAAAATCTCTCCTCTTTCATTTAAAACCACTCCCCCTTGTCCTGTCACTCCAGGCCCTTGTCCAAAGTCCCCCTCCAGCTCTCCTGGAGCCCCTTTAGGCACTGGAAGGGGCTACAAAGTCTCCCCCACAGCCTCCTCTTCTCCAAGCTGAACACCCTCAGCTCTCCCAGCTTTCTCCAGAGCAGAGSRGCTCCAGCCCTGAGAGCAACTTCATGGCCCTCTCTGGAGCGACTTCCAACAGGTCCATGTCTTTCCTGTGCTGAGGAGCCCAGAGCTGGACACAGTGCTCCAGTGGGTCTCGTGAGAGCAGAGTAAAAGGGAGAATCCCCTCCCTTGCCCACTCCCCTTTTGATGCAGCTCAAGACATCTTGCTTTCTGAGCTGTGAGCACTCATTGCCAGCTTACATCCAGCCTTTTAYCCATGAGAACCTCAAGCCCTTCTCCACATGGCTGCTCTCCATGAGCTCCTCTTCCAGTCTCTACATGCCCCAACCTGTTAGACAGAAAGTCCATCCAGCACATCATTCTATGATTCCCAACCTAACACCCATGAAGGTCAGTCCTGTATTGCTCTAAATAGCATTTACTGCCCTGTGAATGAGCTCATAGTTTCAGTCAACCTACTGCTTCTGCTTGAAGTTCGTCTTTCTTTTTTTAAATCAAACTACTGTTTTCAGAAATAAGTTGCTTTTTATATAACCTACAAACAAAGAAAAATAGGAAAGGAAATTACAAAAGAAAAATGCAAAGATACATGTTTTTAAGGTGGAATTACTACTTCTAGGCTCAACACAAATTTTTTTGGTTTTGCCTCTTCTTTTGACCCAGAATCTTTTCTCTGCCTCGAATTCCTAGTTTCTGAGATTTGTCTCCAACCTCTGCACTGGATAACAGCAGGCAAGCTGCCACTGCTCACAAATCCCGATAAAGACAACTGTAGCACAGGGAAGATGAACAGGATGAAAAGACATTTAAGAGAGCTAAGTCTGAGAATAAAATGTTAGAAAGTGCAGGATTTTCAGGCAAGTTATTAAATTCTCTCTGAAGAATGACTGAAATCGTCCAGACTCACCGCTACTTCTTCTGTTTTCTCTTCTCTTTTTTGTTCCTCTTCATCAGTTTCTGCAGYAGCTCCATCTTCCTCATCACTGCTGGAGGACTCCAGAATTTCACTGATGTCCATTTTCCAGTTCCGAGGAACACCCTTGGTGTTGAKAAACGTGGTTGCCTCCTGTAGCCCTACAGAAGAAAGGGCCCTGGCTTTACCTCATCCACAGCATTCACAGTCACAAAGCATTTTTAATCGCCTTTTCACCTTCTTGTAAATCACAGCACCAACTTAAATGCAATGAATCCATCACAGATCAAGCACCATGACTTTGGTTTTTTCAAAATATCATCACATCTTAGATTGAAAAAAAAAAAAGAGCACTGCCTAAAGAGATGTSACATTAATGTTTGGAAGAGAGGAAAAACACATTAGTGAGCAAAGGAGTGATGCGACAGGCACAAGTCACACTTGTACAATGGAAATACCTCAAATTCTTTTTCTTGAAGAGGTGCTCCAAGGGTGAAAACAATGAAGCAAAACAAACCCAGATAACCCTGAAATTTGCCCCCCAGTCACAACAGAAGATTTTAATAAAGGAGTCAAAAGAACACCAAATAGAAGGACACATTGTAATGAACTGTTCAGTGTTACTGGAGAAGAAAAGGCACCAGTTTTCAACAGCTGCTGATAGAAAAACCTCCAGACATTGCTCTCAACTCTCTTTTTTTTGAAACCATTAGTACCTTTGGTTCCAAAATATTCCCTCGTGGCAAGGAATGTCACAACCCAATTATGTTCTGCATAGGAAAAAAAGTCCCTTTCTTCAATTTATCTCAGATTCGGCATCTGATCTTTTTTTTGGCTGTTCTAAAGTTCTTGTACTGTGAAACAGCTATTAAGAACAAAGTAGAAGAGAAATCATTTAGAATTAGACAAATCAATCAAAACCACCTCAAGTTTTCTTTTGAAGTATGTTAAATCTTTACTTGCTAAGGAGCCGTTCCACACTTTATTCAAACCAGATACTGTTGTTGAGTGGGGCTTTTTGTTGCTGGGTGGGGTTTTTTATTATAATTTTTAATGAATACAACCTAAATATTTCTCCTTAACAAATTTCATGTTTTAATGGATTGTGGTAGTCACATCATCCATCCATCCATCCATGCAATTCTGTAATTATATTTATAAATTAAGTATTAATCACAGACTGTTGTTGTTATAAAGTTTACACCTTGCTATCTGGATATTTTTAATGTAAACACAGTGTTTTGAGCAATAGCACAAAACTTAAGCATTAGAAGAGGTAACTATATATTCCATTGCTCGCTGACATTTCAAATACACTACCTTGAAAGTACTCTATTCGCTTTCCACAAATATGGACTGGACCAAAATAATGAAATGAGAATCAAATGAACAAGATGTCTATTAGGTGCTATTTTAATAAGACAGCAGCTATATCCAAAGTTTCTCTGATTTATCCCATTTAAAATTGTTTAAGAAACATCCAAGAGCAATTATCAGAAATMAACAAGTCATCATTTATCTGCCATTGTTAAAAGTATTATTGCATAAAATTGCTTCTTTTAAACACCCAGAATTTATTCTAATTTACCTTTTTTAGGAGAGGACTCCGATTTTGGTAAGTTTTGAAGATCTAGTTCCTTAATGTCTTTTCTTGCTATTGAGTAACTGTAAAAGAATAAGATTTTGTTATTATTTTTACATCCCAGAAAAGCAAGCATTTGATTAGAAAACCAGCCACTTCCAAAATTTTCAAGATTTATCCTTCACTTGCAAGGTCCTTGCTAACAACTAACTGTCTAAGGCCATTTTCTGAAGTTAAAGCCATAATGCTCTGGGGGGGGGGGGGAGAAAAGTCAAACAGCAAGTGTAGATGTTTTACCAGCAACATTTGACCTCCAGTATAGGAAAGCCAGGCTTATCCAGAAGGCTGATGATACATGTCTACATTGAAAGGCCAAAATGAATTAAGTCTTCAGGTACCTGAAATACATTCCAGTAATCAAGTACTCACAACCTACCCAAAATCATGGCTATCAAAAATCGAAACCTGTTGATTTTGAGAGAAAGAGGGTGACAGGTGGCCTTTGGTAAGGAAGTTTTTAGTTACAATATCTTGAGACAGATGCAATGCAAGTAACAATGAAGAGAAATAAAGGGAAGAAGTCTTAAAAAAAAAAAAACCAAACAACAAAATCTTCGTGCTCTTATAAATATGTTACTCTTTAAGTAAAACACACATCTCTCTCTCTCCCCCTCCTCCCTCTCCCTTTTAGGAGAGGTCCTAATAGGACCTTTCTTTTTGCAGGAATCTTGTTCAGATTCTGTAAGTATTTTAATTATCAAGTCTATTTAAATTCACTTTTCTATTAAAAAAGAAGTAGATGAAACCCTTATAAACTATTTAAATAGCCATGGACTTCCAGGCACTGGAGGTAATGAGTCAGATACCCAAACTACTGCAACAGACACCCATAAAGACGATCATTTAAGACATTAAGGGAAATAATTAAAATCAAAACTCACACTTTAAAGGACAGAAARATTTAAATTAAAAAGAAAAACATCCAGGTGTTTACAAGTTGATATTTTTAAATGAAGAAGCACCAGAAATTTTGATTCAATGAATTCTTATCATGGGAAGAAGGGTGAGAAAGCACAGAAGGAGTTAGCTGGAAATGGACTGCGAATGCTAAATGGGTCCATCTTCCAAAAGGAAAGGGTACAAATGTCTTCAGGAGCAATATGTAATTAGTTTCCCAGTTGCCTCCCAGAGACATCTAATCAAAGTGAGCTATCACTTACAATTTGGAATCYGCAAAGGATCGAACTAAACACTGGTCCTTCTTCACGGTGACGTCGTCGTTGCAGCTGGGTGACACAACCTGGAGATTCAAATAAAACACTACTTCATAAAATAAAAAAAAAAATTAAAAAAGATAAAAAAGAGCTGATCTTGAAAGGAAAGAAAGATAGACTGCAGGAAAATCGCTGTTTTCCAGTTTCTTCTATTATATTTCCAGTACTGGGAAAACAAACCTACTTCAATTTAGTATACTACTAAGGCCAACAACAACAAATTTCAAGAAGCAATTTACCCCAAACTATTAACTGGACTTGTTATGTACAAGCCAAAAAAGTTTAAAATTCATTTGGAAACTCAAAACTAATCTACTGAGGTCACATTACAGGACCCTGTTCATTCATTCTGCTTTTTTTATTCTTGTTCACACAAAATTTTTTAAAAGCATCTATTTAAAGTCACAAACCCACTTATGTGCAATGTAGTGCAAATGTAAGCATCAAAGAAACAAGTATTTCATAAAACTCAAAATCTAAGGAAAAAGACCATCATTACATATATAAATAAAATTAAAATCACACTGCAATTAAAATTCATAAATCTAGATCCCCTTAAATTGCCTGGGAGTGCAAGTCCTAACAAACCTTACTTTTAGAAGGAAAGTATCGTTACACACTGATCATTTTGTATGCAGTTTTAAAACACTGTAACGCCACAAAACTGTAAATTATACATAAATGTTAATCTCTGCTTTCCTACTCTTCATAGATACTGCAAAACACTGGTATTTTTAGCAAACATGGGAGTAGAGCTTAGCCTGACTACATTCACAGCTTTGCTGTAAAAGGAACTCACCAAAGCTGGGTACCAGTCTGCCTTCTCTGAATTACAAGTCACACTCACAACCTTGCCAAGCAATTCATCATTGAGGCGCCTTTTATCTTCATCCTCTTCTTCACTACTTTCTTCTTCCTTTTCATCTTCAGTACTAAATTAGCAAAATGTACAGTATTTTAAAGTTTATGCCTGAAGTTACTGCTTGAAAGCCAAAACAGCTTACAACCAGATTTTTCTTCCTATTTTGCAAAGCTTCAAAAACTAAATTAGAATTTTAAGAGCTGAAATTGCTTGAAATACACGTAAATATTAAGTGCACTTACTCAGTAAGAGGAATTTTGYAGAAATTCTTTCAAAGTAGTAGTATTTCATAACAGCATAATATCAGAATTGGAGACATGACTCAGGTTTTGATTGTACACAGACATGAAACAAAAGAGAAAYGGTCTCTACCCCAAAAATTAAAAAGCACCTTTTTTCTTTTATAAAAAGGTGCAGTATAAAGAAGGTTAAAAATCCTACATTTCCTATTAGATGAAAGAAGCATAAATGTTCTAAGGGTACTAAAACAAAAAAACCTTCCATTTCATAATATTGGCAGTTTATGACCATGTCTGCCAAGAAGTGAGTATTTAAATCCATAGACTGTGCACATAATTCATGTGACAGAGCATTCGGATCATTGCAGCTTCAACGGTACTGCCTCAGTTTTAGCAACGGAAAAGCAGAACACCATCAAAACTCACACAGGAAGAGAAGATCTTCTCCCTCTGTTAGATTTCTTCCCAATAACTGGAGTTCCAAAGTGCTCTGGATTGGTTAGTGGCAGTTGATCAAGTGTCTACACGGAAGAAGAAGAAACAAAATTAAGTTTGCAATAATCTTATTATAAAAAATATATGAATGAACTGTTTAGTTTTTATTTCATGTCCATCATGTCTTACCTCACTTTCTGCAAAGTGCCTTTCTCCCTTCAAGCATAATGAAGTTCGTCTCAAGGTCCTTTCATCACCATCATCAAAAACTAGGATGAAGCCAAGAAAACACATCAGCACAAGATGATCAGAGCTCAATCCCAAGGCTCCTCTTCATTTCACAATGGAGAATTTCCTCTAAAACATGTCTTTCAAGACCTCTATTCACCCATTCTTTGGTTCACAAGAAAAAGCAAAGTTGGTATTCAGAATTCAATCTAAGAACAGATTTTCACACAGAGATTCAAGCCAGTACAAAGTAACGCTTTGGATGCAAAAGTCTCAGTGCAATTTAGACATTCTTATCAATACAACTGCACATTTCAGACCATAGCCACTGGCTGCACACCTGTTACTATTATCTAGCAATCTCTGGGGTTTGTTTGGTTTTGTTGGGGTTTTTTTCCCYACCCTATCCATTTATTCCTTGATTATACTACCATTTAATATGGTACCTTTTCATTCTCCCTCTTGCTACAAGCAATCCCACAAAAAGGCAGGTGAATGGAAAGAAAAATAGGTGTTTGACAGCTTTTGCTACGCCATCAATGCTGTCTTACAAACACACCAGGATACTGGAACTCTGCAATTCCAAGTCTGACCACTTTATAAGGAATACTGTTGTGTTAAATCCTGTGATTAAGTGACAGAGAAGTTCATCAATTTCCATCAACACACAGCAGAAGAAAGCTGGAATGCCATGAGGCTACTGCAAGCTTTGCCTGAGAAAGATCTACTCCACAGTGTGTTTAAATAAAACCTCTCCATGTAAATTTCCTTGAAGAGAAGGAAGGAAAAGTTACCAATTCCCCCCTGACTGGTTCATATCCCAGTGCCTCAGCCATGTGAAAGGCACTTTCCAAAGAGCAGAGCCCAGGTGGCTCCAGTCTGGAACCCCAGCAAGGTACAAGTTTATTTGTATGGGGTCAAAGTGCAGAACACTGCTCTATTTAAACCACTTGAAACAGGCTTTGTCCACTAGTGAACTGAGGGGAGGAGGGGGGAGAGAGGAAATGTCAAGTGTTGCACATATCAGTATGGTAATTCTGGCATACTTATAGAATTAATTAAGCTTGATAAGACAAGTTTTAACGTTTCTCCATCTTCAGAGTAGATACAGCTGTGCTATGCTTCACTACTGAACTATCTTAATGGCTTATAACAGTTGTACTCACAAAATAATTAACTTTTCCCCCTCCAAAATTCTCAAAATTCACTAAATTTTCACGAATAACCACTTTAGGGGACAAATGGCTAGTGACTGGCAACAGGTTGATTGAAAAAAAGCAAACAGAGCCTGATACTTGACAGTWAAACTAGACTTCTTTTTATTTATATGATCTTCAAAATTGGAAACTCTTCCCATTTATTTAAAACTAGTACAGAAGAGGGATAAATCAAACAAACTGTTCATAAACCAGATGACATATACCGGTTTTTCATCCTTAGAAGATAAAATGTTATAAATACTGAGAGTTAAGTAAAATACCCTCAGTAAAATACACTAATCTCAAATAAAGACACATAAGGAAATTATGACAATTAAGAGCTGTATGAGATATTCTGCTTTCCTCAATTACACACATGCAACTTAGAAAGCCACATAATTAGRTATTCCTGACCAATACGAAACAATTATAGACTGCAAAAGATGTAATTGCAATTGCAGAACTGTCAACTTCATAGATTTGTATTTCACTTCCATGGACAAAACAACATGGAAGAAAGAAATAATTCATGTTGAATAATCAAGTTTTCCTAATCATTCCTCAGACCCAGAGACATGGAAGTGTCAGTGTGCTCTCAGAGCCTGGCAGTCAGGCTATCACTCCTATTCCCAGCTTCATAYCTGAACTAAGACAGGTCTAGCCCATGTCTGTTTCTGTAATTTCTCTTAGTTTTCTACAGCTGAAGGTATGGAACTGGCCTGTTCTAACAAAAACTGCTTGTCCCTTGCTATACAGGGAAAAAGTGTTAGGCTGCTCTACATTTTCCAGAACAGGTAGACAAATAGAAAACAAGACAGAAAAACCKAAGTCCCTTCTGAAATCCCTCTCCCATCCCTAAAAGCAAAAGCCCTGTGTCCAAAAGGGTGGAGTACTTTCTTCCACATGAAAGGCAGTCACTACACCACTTCTGGAAAGGAAGGTGSAGTAGCACAAATTCTCAGACCTCCTTCTTGAACTGCAACAGGCCAAGGAATTGGCATAACCATCAAATGAAAGTATAGAAAAATCTCTCTGTTCAACAGCCATGGCTAAAAGGAAATACACAGTACACTAAAGTAATCAAATCCAGTATGTTCCATTTTACCTTGGAAATTTTCTTACAAGACTGCAGTTTCTCTCTGCCTCACCTCTCGTTCAGGTTAGGAAAATGAAGAGTCAACAGATCCAAACCCCCAAGAGTCTCATGTAAGTAGATATCAATACATATATACACACACAAACCAAACATTTTTATCTAGTCTGTGTGTAGTTACCTCCACAGACATCTCCTGCTCAGTACAGAAAATACTTTCAGACAATTACAATACAATTCACAACAAAAACTAAGTGCTGCTATGTAGGAGGAAACACCACCGAATTATCATTACTTAAAAATACTTTGCCTTTTTAAAGCAATTAGTAGAAAACTGACAGTTACATTACATTTTCTATCTTGCTGGGGAGCAGYAGGGGCAGAGGTAAAAGGACCATGAGGGGCAGAAGGAGAAGCCACTGATATTTTTGGTATTTGAAAGATTTAATTGTTTCAAGGATAAACCAAGATGTTCTTTGAGCATGTAAGAGTTTTTAGATATTGTCTGCTCACTCTGTAACAATTTATGTTCTGGACAAGTGCAAAGCACCTGCAACTGACAGCACAGCTGCACAACTTGGAGCAAAACATCTCTGCAGAGCAACAAAGTGCAATAGAAGAGCATGAATAGAAAGATTTCCTCACCTAAATTAGTGACCACGTTATAAAGTTTCAATGGAGAAAGGACAGCACCGTTTGTAGTATAAAAATGCCAATTACTTGAGTTACTAAGGTGGGGCCTAGTAAGGAGTCTCTCCAATTAATCATGAAGCCTGAAGTATGTCGTAATGGTAGCTACTTTAAACTTGCTTCTCCTCTAGGGAAAATACTTGACTGTGCCTTACTGAAAGAGTAATCAGAAACTCACACTGATAAACTCAGCACCTTTAAAAATACAAGCCTTTCTCAAACTAAATAGGCCTTTTGGTTTCCATCTCACTCAAGAAAAATCTGCTACACCAAAGTACTGTTCATACTCGTGTCACCCTGTGCATGACTTTTTAATTCTAGTCCTAGAGGATTTAAGGGAATGTCTTTCCAGTGCACAGTATCAAATATTAAAGATTCTGTAAATATAAGCAGTAAGGCAGATGGCAGTTTTTGACTATGAGATATTTTGAAGCAGTGATAACAGTCATGTCAGAAAGAACTTAATACACTCTAAGCTGCAAATTCATTCCTCTTTTTAATCTCATCCAGAAGTAAGGCTGTTTAATTCTAGTTAAAATGCCTAGAACTAACAGTCAAACTAAAAACTTTTAAATTCATGTTGAATAACTTGTATTAATTACTAGATTCCTTCAACAGGTTATTGCTGCAACTCCAAATTCCTCAACAGCAAAAACCCTAGAGAGGTTGTATTCTATAAGAAAGAATTCACTGGGCAGGAAGAGGGCAGGAAACAGGAACAGAAGACAGGGAGACATCTCCCTATACACACAYGTGGTGACGTCATCAAAGGATGTGTTTACATTGCCATGATACTTATCTTAAAAGAGGAAATTACAGTCCTGTCTTTGCAAAGAAACAAGTGTGAAAAAGCAGAAGCCTTTTAGGTCTTACCTAATCTCGTGGTGGGCAGGGACTTGTTGGGGAAACAGGCTGCAGCAGCTGACTTCTGGGAAGGGAAGGATACAAACTAGCCAGGGAACTGCTCACTACTGTTTAACAGTCAATAGAACAACGTAGGAATGAAGGAAAGGAAAGCAACATTTCTGCTGGGCTGAGGCCTCTCTTCCAAACATGTTTCTTAATGAGGAACACTGACAGAAGGGGAAAAGAGATGAGTAAGCAGCACAACCTGGAGGAACAGTCTCTGCCATAATGCTTGGTCTAGTCCCAAGAACTGAGTCCAATATGCTCCATACAGAGCATATTGAAACAGTGGCAATAAAGTGGAAATGTTCAGAATTTTGCTGCATCCCGACCTTGTCTATGATAATAGGAAAGAAGCAGAATTGGGTTTTTTTTCTGTTGTGAAGATCTACATAATCCTAACCTATGATAGAAAAATAAAAACAAACTTCCCAGCGGTAATAATACAACATTTTCCATAAGTTTAAAARAAATTGACTGTAAGTTGAGTACCCCAAAAATGCACCAGAAAGTGCAACTTTAAACTCACTACCGATGAGCTGGTATCTTTCATTTCCTGTCTGTAGCAGACTTATATATACCATCAACAAAAATATACTAACCCTGTCCTTATAAAAAGGCTGTCTCAACACTGGTTTTCATGTATTTAAATATATAATATAAACAAGTCAACTAATCAAAATCATTTCTAAGAACTGTGAAGAAGCTTGTCACAAAATACTGCAGATCAGTTTGACTACATGTTGTTTAGAAATATATATAGATATATTATAAATAGATTTAAAAATCTACAGAAAAAGGAGAACATAGCGGAACAGCAGAGATAACATCCTCACAGGAGTTACRAGATGACTTCCACACAGAGCCACCAGTGTTACCAGAACAAGGCAGTTCTGTGACAGACAAGTGCACAGGGAAAACAACCCTCAAGGCTGCATCTTGCTAACTTCAAATCCAACAAGTTATTTTACTGCTGCCCAAATGAGGAGAGATTCTACACTGCACAGCCAGGAAACATTTTCTTCCTCATTTCCCACCCCATTCAGAAACTTTTAAATCACCAAGACAATGAAATGAAGGTACACACCACAAAGTAAAAGCTGCTCCAGTGTCACTGTRCACACTGAAGTATTTTCACTGGCTGCCTGACAAAGTAGCAGYTTACTACTACTTTTACTACCAGAGACGCTACCTGTGAATGTCTCAATAAGTGTGTGCAACTTTGGCAGATACTTGGGGTTCAGCTGTTGAAATAATAAAGTACCAAGAGCTGTGCAGTGCTGGTTGAATGACCTTGTAGACAAGGACTCTACTACTGATTCATCACTGTAAGAGGGCTTAAAGAGCAAGTACTGCAGTGTATTGTGCTACTGAGAGACTACAGAACTCAAATCTATTATGCTTTAAATAACTTTAAATGAGCTCCAGTTCCTCTTACAAAAATACATATGATATATCCCTGAAAACACGGAAGTGTGGCCTCTGAGTCTACTCACAGAAAACTACCACCTTACAGACAAAAGCCTGCAGTCTGAAACTGCTTTTTCTGAAATGTTAATCTTACTATTGTTACACAGAGATTAGAGAAAAAAAATCTACCTGCTTGCTTTCCCTACAGTATTTTTTGTACATGGTGTTTGAATATTTTTAACACTCAGTTCACATTGTAACAAAGGTGGGTTTATAACCAAGGGTTTGATCCAGTTGATTTGTAACAAGGTTCTTCTGTTAAAACACACTTTTTCACTACAAAATCTTGCTCCTCTACCCACTTGTTGCCTAAACACACGTAAGCACAAAACATGGTGCTGTTGTTTTCTTCTGAAATTCTCCAGAAAGCGACCAAGAGAGCTACTGCACCATGTTTATGTGCCACAGGTGCACTTAAACAGCACATTCCATGGAAGGGCTCCAGGAAAATACAGTCTCCTCAAAATCCACACAAACAAATTTTAAAGACAAAAAAACCAAATTCATGGTGGTAGAGAACATCAGCCAAGTGGAGGCAACTGGACGGGTCCAGTGGTTTTGGATTCCTGTGTGACACATGCACAGCCCAGAGATGAAGTGATGCTTCTGCCACGTGGAACTCAACAGGATGCTGGGAACTGGTCAAACCAGCCATGCAGACACGACCAGTGCCTGGCACACACCACAAAACAAGTGCTGGTCAAGGTTTGAAAGGACAAACCAAGAGGCCTCTGGCATGAATGGACTCGGCTGACTGCAGGGGCACAGTCAGTTTTTATCACCCTTTGTGCAGGAATAAGAGCTTACAGCTATAGTGAACCCAGAACCAAGCCAATTTCTTCTCTTAGCATAAATAGCTCCACAAAGCATCAGAAGAGGAAACCTTCTTTTAAAAATAGGAAAATGTGACTATAAATAGCTCCTGTTAGCAACCCTGCTCCTGAAGTCCCCGGACATCAATGTTGGTTCATTGCCGATAAATATCCTCAGAACTATGAGCCGGAATTTTGAAAATCCATGCAACACGAAAGATGACTAAAACCAAATCCTCAGCATCTTTAATTTCTGTAACAGGAAGTGATGCAATTGGTGGTTGAGACTGTGCTTCATTCCCAGAACAACTCAAGCAGACTACCCAAAACTTCACTTCCATAAGGACAAGCACTCAGGTCTCGAACTCCTCTCAGCACACACTCATTCAGCATTTCCTGGAAACTGCCACAGTGACTAAAAGAGAGGAGGACGCCACCAGCAGAGTTATGGAGCTCACATAGCTACCCTCAGAGGTGTGTCTGAAAGTCCCAAGTCTTAAAAAATAAGGCATCCCATTCCTTTCACTCTAAACAGCACATAAAACCCTAATACTGACAAGCAAGGTCTGCTAGAAACTGCAAATGCCTTTCMCTGTTTTGGTCTTTTCTCCTCTATTTCCTACTCATTTCAGAGGAAGCACTATTGAAAGTTAATACATGTCTCTTATTTCTCTCTTTAGAAAAAAACTTTTCCATTATTTTACCTACCAAAACACAAAGCTCAGTGTATTTGATCTGGGTTTTTTAAATCTTGTTTAAAGTTGTAGAAATTATTGCTTTACATTATAAAAGGAGACCTAAGCACATACAGATTATGGACCTGAAGTTTCACCGAAAGAGAGGTGACATGGGGCAATATAAACCAGGCCATTCTGACAGCAACTCTTGGATGCTTGCTCAAAGGAAATACTGTTTCTCACTTTTATACAGATATTACATCACTTGTAGTTCTGTGCAGAAGTGATACGAAAGCATTTCCCTAAAGAACACCTACATAAGGACTTCAGTTTTCTGAAATTCTGGTAATGCTTTTAAGACTCCAGGCAGAGTGTGAGAGAAGGAAAATACAACTATGCRCTTTGTAAGGTGTGGTCTGGGTTGTGGTTTCTTTATTTTTCAGTCATTTCAGACATTATTTCAGTATTTACCTGAAGCATTTTACGAGTTAACAGAGAATCAGGTGGATGGTACACTCAGTAAGCTGTAATTCAAACCTGGCTCAGCTGAAAGCAGATCTGACAGACCATTTTAATTCTATGCAATTATCACCTAACAATATATTCAGCACTTCAAAAGCATCAATGCAGCACTTTATAATTTGTAAATTAAGGAAATTCAGTTTAGATAACTGCATTTTAAAGACAAACATCATCAAATCATTGAATCATTTAGGCTGGAAAAGACCTTCAAGGCCAACAAGTCCAAGTGAGCCACTTGTTAAYCAAACAACTTAAACCCCTATTAGTGTCACACCACTTTGGATTTGAGAGGGCTGCCTTGTGCAATGGCATTGCCCAGACACTGTTAAACTTCTACTCCAAACAGCTTTTGTTTCTTCACCTGCTTATACTGAAAAGCTGAATTTCCAAGGTGATTTCAAAACCGTTTCCAAATCACAGCTGAAAAGTTCAACAGGACTACATAGCTACAGTAACACCATTATAATATAAAAACAGGTGAAAAAATTATTCTGTTGAACCTACAATAACAATAAATCCTAATTTATTCTGTGTACATGAACACCACTAATAGACAGGTGGTCTGTCTAAAATACACAAACTGATCATCACTGTGGCTCTTGCATTATATTGGTGGCAAAGTAGCCTATTACAGCAAACTCAGCATTTCTACTGGTTCAATTTATTGACCAAAGCAAAGTTGTTTCACATGACTTTTCTTCTTTAGATCCATACACAAAACAGAGAATCTAATACGCAAAAGTGAACATCATCACTTCTCACTAGACACACAGGCAGTTTGTTTTGTTGGATTTTTTACATATCTATACTTAATACTTAAAAAATGTTTGTCTGTATGTATTACCGGTTTCACTGGCCAGATCAGTTTGCTTTTAGATCACTGAGAAAGAGATGTTAGRTAACACAGAAAATAAACAGTAAAGAGAAAGTACAAACTATTGAAATACAAGCTTTCCCCTGTGCTTTCCCTCTCAAAACGTYCAGTAAGGCTTTCTGTAAACCTGGAGTCTGCGTAATCCACTTCCCTCTGAACTCTTGAGCTGTGACTGAATCAGTCAGGAAGGCTGTGAAGCAGCACACCCACCATCTATTAAAAAGCAACMAATTCAACTCTTTGCTTAGCAGCAAATAAATATACACCTCAGATCTATCCAAAACTTTCTACACAGACACAATGGAAGCAGTAGGCAAAAGATAAGGCTTATTTAATACTGATAATTATCCAAACCTCAACGTTTCTGTACACTATCTAGAACACTTCCCAATTCAGACTGCAAAATAACCAAGATACAAACTTGATGATCCTGCTTACTGTGCTCAATGTTACCTGTGCCTTCAACACCAACAAGCAACCCACCACACACAACTCACAAAAATGTTCCTAAGCTCTAAATCCAACGTGGTACAATTGTATTTTCACAGTCAAAGTGCCGTATTACAGCACTGCATGTTCACTTACCATAAGACTACTTAAATCCCCCACGAGCTCCAAATTTTTACAAAATCCTAGCAGTCTTAATATATTTGCATAYGGAAAACATATTTTATTTTCCCCATTCTGCCTATCAAAAGTATTTTTGGGGGAAAGAAAATGACAATAGTTAATTAATCCACTGGTTCGAGTTTCTGAGGAACTGCGTTTTAATAAACGTACGAAGTAAAAATCATGGCATGCATGATTTATCTCTTACATTATTGGGGAGAGTTCAACAAGTTGTTAAATATAAACAACAATCCATTAATACAGGGCAGAGCACTTATTCACTGTTGAAATTTCCTGCTCATCAAGTGAAGATTTTTTTGGCAGAAGTGCACTGCTCAAAAGAAAAGGGAAAAAAAAGAAAATATAAAAGAAATAAAACAGTAAACTCAGACAAAACTCATCCCCAAACAGGGGATTTAAAGTTCACATGTCAAATATAAGAAGACAAATAYGTCTTTTGGCCCAAATTCAAACAGAATTAGCTGAAAATGATACTTTAAAACTGAAATAAGTTAGGAGTTTTAAGATTAAAATGCTAATTCATAAACCATGRAATTGTTAGTGCAAGACTGTGTTTCTTATCACTTCTCTAACAGAATGGTGAACCTCTAAAAATCTATAAAGAGAAGTTAAAGGTCCAGTGTTCTACCTCGAGTATGTCACATCATAGTACTAAACTAAGTAGATTTTACATCTTCTGCACTCCAAAATAATCCTGCCTTTCCTCCCTGACCTGACACACAGTACAATTTTACAGCAATGTTATAATCCTGAAGGAAAAGGCAAAGAACAGCGAGCTTTGTCAACCGGCTCAGAGTTAAAGCACTCACTAACAATAATAATCATAAAGTGATAAATCCTTCCAAATTATCTGCAGAGCCTTACTCTGATCCCACCAAAGACACCATAACCTCACCTACTGCAAAGGAAACACTGAATTACTGAACACAGCTTATTTAAATCTTAAAAAAAGGGGTTAATGAACCAAAATAATTAGAAGTTCATGGGATAGAGGACTCCTCAAGAGAGGATGGAAGAACATGAAGTAAAGCTGAATACATTTGGTACACAAGGCAGCTAATGAGGAACACACAGTTTAAAATTACAAGTACTAATCTCCAAAGCAATGCCCAAGAGTAGAATGTACAGGACAATTAACAGAAGCATGTTCCTTCCATGCAACTATTAGGGAATATAAGGCTCCACTGCTGTAAGGAGGTTGTGCAAAAAAAGATGAGTGCTTGCAAAGCTCTCTGATTCAAATACTGTCCTTTTTTATTTGCTTATCTACTATTACTTGAATGTTGTTGAGTTTTGTCATTGTATTAAAGCTGTTTCAGAAAAACCTAGAGATCAGAATTATTCAAAATAAGGAAATTTATCTTACAATGAATTCTTGTTCAACACTGACATTTCGCTGACCCTGCATTCTGAGCTTTCTATTTCAATAACTGAACACCGCATGAGCCTCCAACATGAGGAGAAATGTAGTTTTCTATTTCACTTTAGATCATTATTTGAAAATTTTATTAAAGGAAACAGCTATTCACATTATAAATGAATTTCTATTCTTTTTATTGTGTGGTATGTTGATTCTTCCCTTATAAAGAAATAGATTCTGTCTTCTATTGATACTATCCATGTTCTTCTTGTGTACAAGCTTGCATACAGTGAAAGGAGGCTCGTATTTCAGTCATTCATTTCTTGCCACAGGTTTTCAGCTAGAAGAACAATCTTACAAGGTTTATGTCTGAAAATCTGCAAAAATTGTTCTGAATTTCAGTGAGTGCAACTACTACCATTATAGATACCTTGTGTCAAATAAAACTTGACACAACCCTGCAATTACCGTGCCAAAGCCTTCCTGAACATCAATTAATTATTATCCTATTTTAAATGGAAAGGAATCAAGATGTGGATGACTTTAAAAAGCCCTCTCTGAATATTYTCTCAGATCTTGCAACACAAGGTGTAATTACTGACATTGTTACCTATAATTAGAAATATATTTTTCAAAGATTGCAGCCCATAAATGAAACATGGCCACTCACCTACAGTGTACCAACTGGCATCCGTCAGCTTGCTGATAACAGCTTCCTGAAAGGATCCATCGGGCATTTTGGTTTCAACCATTGCTCCAACCTGCAACAAGGAGCAGCTCAAGGTTACATAGAAGCCCACACTCATAAAATTGAGAAAAATACTCATAAAATTGAGAAAAAATGTAGGTATTGATTCTCCCAGCAAGCGAGATTTATTTTTTAAGACTCATTTTAGCTAAATGCTGCTTYGAAAGTTTAGTTACTCAGCAGGTAAGAACAAAGGTCCTTCAGTAGGAGGGCAGAAAAGCAGTAAGAAACTCAGAACATCTAAATTCAGCATGACTTACATCAGCACAAGGAACAATAGAAGGCCAATGGAAACCAAATATTCAAAGTCATTAATTTAGTACTGATAATTATCCAATTACTATCATTTCTTATACTTTAAAAACTGTTAAACTGTCAGCTAGGTCAGAATTTCAGTAGCAGCCTTGGTGTTCCTGCAGGAGCTACAGAGAAAAGACAAATACAAGAAAGATGACCTTCTCTGGAGAGCTCTATTTGCATTCAGTGTTTATAACACAGCTCTGCATTTGAGCACACAACTGTTAGAGTGAATGAGAATACAAATAAACACATTTTTATATAAAATACATCAACTATTCTAAAACACTGAGTAATTGTATTTACACTTGTCTAATGGGCTTGAACGTGGCTTCACACTCAAGTCCTTAACTACTTCTAAGAAGTTTTAAAGTCTTATTATTTATAAGTTTTGCATCTCATAAGGAGATGCAAAAATCACTGTGCAGGCAAAACTGTGTGTCAAGTACACTACACAGAGAAGCATAAACAGTTCATAAAGTTACAACAATTAAGACTGATCTAAGATGATGAGCCTCCTTCTGTTGATTTCAGTCCTGAAGAACAGGTATCCACCTAAATAGCATCAAAATTTAAGGGTTTTAGAAATCAATTATGTGATTACCAAAAGAAGACATGCAATATACATACTCTTAGAGGTCCTTTGACTTGGTCATCTTGCACTAACTGAGTTGAGTTATCCCCCTTCAAGACCACCTGAAAGATATTCATGAACTTTTTAATATGCATCTGATTTGTTAACAGCACATAAAAAGCATATGAAAGTGTATACATATGAAGATCTTATTACCCACATTATCAATTAAACAAACTCAAATGTCACTGAGCAGGACATACTTGGCATGGCCAGTTTTACTGACAGAAAGTCCCAAGAATCACATTTAATATTTAATCTGAAACACCATAACTAAAGAACAGGGCAAATCAAACACCAGTCATTCCAAAGCAAAGAAAATACATTTTTAGGTGGATTTAGAATTTGATGCAATCCAGGGCAAACCTGGAATTGGGCTTCCAGATGTGAAGATTAAACAGGTGGTTTTTTTTCCTCTCTCTACTTCAACTGTAGTGTTTCATTGACAACACAGTGAGTACCGCACTACAGCCAATATAAAAACCTTCCTTTAATAAATATGTATCAAAAATTGACCAAACTGACTGTAATACCAGCATTTCTGCTGCCTTGAGCAAGAGAAAATAAGGATGAGTTACAGTGTAAATAAACTCTGCTTCTCCCTTTAAATCCTACATTAGAGAAGGGAACAGTGATGAGACAGAGTGAACATAAGCCAGTTTTTTTAATACAAAACTTCCAAAACTCCTATTTCTTTTCAGGAACCAAAAGTTCCAGCTTCCTTTGACATATAATGATGTCCAGTTTTCTGTCTCCCCTAACTCTGTTACTATACTCCCCGACAGTATAAAATATCGTAGCTGTATTTATAAACGCAACACTAGGGGCATGCCAGAAGAACATTGGTATTAACACACGTTCAGGTTAAAAATGCACTTTATGCTGATAAAAAATTTTAAATGGAAGTTCTATAGAGATGAATACGGATTGTCCTACCGCTCAGGAAAAGACTACCGGACTTTTTGGACTCTTTGCACTCTTGGCAAGTGTGCCAGGGCGTGCCTACGCACTCTTAATTACAGTATCAGGCTTAGCTTGTTAAAACTTCTATTGTTATAATGTAATTGAGATACAGTGACAGGAATTTCCACCAAGGCACAGCAGCCTCATGTAATTCCAAATCTTATCGTGGAGTAATAAACCATCTGATTCTAATGAGAAAAAAAACTCCTACCTATTAACAGTCTAAATACTCTACCAGCCCAAAGATGCAGACAAAATCAATGTTGTCAGACCTGCACACTGCTTCCTACAGAGCTTCTCATTAACACAGATTTCAAAGAACACCACAAGTTTCCCTAAGCACTCATTAAGAACAGGGAAAAGACTCCAACACCTGAATTACATTTTTTCCCTACTGATGAAAAGCACTCTGAYAAAGTGATATGATCCATATATGTAACTGAGGAGGCTGATGGTTTGTTCTACGTGATCTAAGCATTAAAGCACACAGAAGCCTGGATGTGTAGTTACAAAAAGTAGCTTTCATCTCAATTTGTTAGGGATTTTGGGTCACTAATGCTTTATTTACAGATCTTGGACAGCAGACACTACAGTAGGAATCGGGAAAATTTTGACAAGACAAAGCAGAACAATAACTTCTATATTTACTTTCAATTTTAATTAGCATTTAACTACGTTTTATTCTTGTTTTCCCCTAGGGGGCATTTACAACAGTACTGCAACACCAAATGACAACTTTCTTTTCGGATGTTTTGGCAAAAGCCCTGTAAATGTGAATGAACATTATGTGCCAATACTATCCATGCACAGAAATTCAGCTACAACCAGGGCACATTGCTTTAGAAGCAGCAGCAAGATGCTAAAAACTTAAATATTACCCTGGGAACTGCTAAAACCTGGTCTAAGAAACAAATTATTGCCATCTCTCTTGCTGTTGACTTATTTTGGCATTGCCTCTTAAGTTCCAAACTATAAAATTGAGAGCGTCAGTTGGAATGAAATGGAACTTTTGTTTCTGAAGAGGTTGCTCTTATTCCTTATTAGTCATGTAAAGCCATAATCCCCCTATTTATGACATCAAAACTTACTGCTGGGAAACTGATGCATTCAAAAACAGAAGTTGAATGCGGTCAGGAAAAAAGGAGCAAGAAAGCTGATTTTTGCTCCAGCATCCTACTAAGAAAATATAATTAAAAAAAAATCTTCCCCAAAATAAACAAACAAAAAAAAAATTGCCCAAAACCCCACACTGAAATATGAAAAAACCCCATGTAAACGTTGTTTAAAATTCAGACAGTGAGGTGATGAACATTTTCTAATCTTCAGGACTAGGATCTCCTCTGACAGCCCTTTCAGCATGATGCTTTAATAAAAGCAGCAGCAGTCTCAGCACACTTACCTTGACTTTCACAAGCCTTTTCACCGTCTTAATCTTTGCCTCACAGAAGGCACCACGGTACTTGGCACTGACATCAGTCCCCACTGTCAGGTAGGCAGGCTCATCTGCTGCCTAGAGAGAAACAAAATCATAAAAAGAAAGTTTAGCTCTTATTTATAGTTACAGCTGCACCATTATGTATTAAATTTTACACTTAGACTTTGAGACCTGTTAACTTTTAATTGATAAACAGTGTCTGTACTTGGAATTGTCATCACAGAGTTCCTCAAAAGGGAAAAAAAAAAACCCAACAAACAAGTTACAGGAAGTTTTGGCTTGTCACTGATGTTGACACACACCTCCTGTCAATTCACTGTCAGCCTCTCCCAGAAATATCTTTGAGAGTATTAACCGATACCTGGGACATCTCCTTATAAAAAGGGCAATAAAGTAAAGGAGTGACTATTAATTCAAGTAGTTTCTATACAAAAGGAAAATATTTCAACTGCAAAAAGGCAGTATGTACTTTTTTCTGTACTGTACAGACAGTTGTACTTTTTTCAGCTATAAGCAATCCAACGGCACAGATTATTTAAAACGTTTGAGACTGGTGTCATCCCAACACTTACAATTAAGTCTATAACATTCTATATATAGGATTTCTTTCCTGGTGACTAGAAGACCTCTAGAGAAATCTGTTGCAATCTTTCCAACAGCTATTAACAAGTATTTTTCTTTCCTGGAATGCCTTTATCAAAACTTAATTGCCTGTGCATTTTTAAAGAGAAATATTCATCACCTTTTCCTTAATCTGGACTTTAATACTCAACATTTCACTTCACTGTGTTCACTACAACTGATAAACAAGGACAAAATTACCACATTGAAAATATCTATCAAGACAGGAAATCAGCACTGAATCTAAAATAACTGSGCTTATGTACAAGCTTTTTTTTTTTCAACTTGATATATTCTTCAACTCTGAAGGCAAAAGTTTTTCTCTTTTGTAAATTACACTGCAATTGTTGAGCCTTTGTACTGAGCAAAGGCGGGACAAAAGCTGTGGTTTTGCTAACTTGCCATAGCAGCTGCTGATACAGGAAGCGTTTAAAGACGGGAGCCCAAAGGACAACAACAACAACTCAGAGACGCTGAGGATGTTCGGAGCGCTCCTGCACGGCGGTGAGAGCTTTAAATCACCTGCACCTCGCTGGGGAGCAGGAACAGCACTCCCAGCACGCACCGAACCCCGCGTTATCCCGCTGCTGCCGTGCCAAGAAGAGCTATTAAAAATGAAATCTCCAGAGCGGCGGGCGAGCAGGGCGGCGATCCCCGCTCCCGCCGGAGCCGCCTACCTTCATCTTTAAGGGTTATGTGAGCGATTCCAGCTCCAGGACTTGTCCTCGCACGGGCAACACTGCAAAACAAGAGCGGGGGAGGCTGAGGGCTGAGCGCGGGGCTGCCCGCGAGGGGCGGCGGGGGGAGCCCGGGGAAGGCGGAGGGAGGGACGGAGGGAAGGAGCCGCCGCCCGTCCCGGCCGCGCCGAGGGAGCGCGGCCGCCGCTTCCCGCCGGGCGGCCCCGCGCTCGGTGTGTGTCACGTCGCCATTTGCTCCGCGGGGCTCAGGGGCCGCCGGGGCCGCCGCCCCCCACCCGCCCCGGCCCGTCGCAACTTTCCGCGGCCCCGCCGGGCCCCCCGCTCCTCCCGGACTTCTGCCTCCCGCCCCCCGGCGCAGCGCCGCAGACCCCCGGCCCAGGGAGCGCGGGGGGCGATCCCGGGGACATCGGGACAGAGTTGGGGGGTCCCGGTCCCGGGGGTCCCGGTCCGTGAGGGGGGCGGCGCGCGCGCCCGTGCGCTCCCCCAAGGCCGGGGAGGGGGGGTGGAGGGGGTTTAAAGCGCAGCTCCCGGAGCCGCTCCGCGTCCCCTCCCCCGGGACGGCGGCGCGGCAGCCGCAACTCCGCCACCACCGCCTCCTCTTCTTCCTCCTCCTCCCTTCCCTTCTTCTCCTCCTCCTCCTCGYGCGTCCCTTCCTACCTGTGAACTCCTCGTTCCGCAGCCCCCGCGCCGCCCGGGCCCCTCCGCAGACGGCGGCGGCCCCGGCTGAGCGCGGCCCCCGCTCCGCCCCCCCTCTCTCTCGCGGCCCCCTCCCCCCCCCCGCGCCCGCAGACCCGCCCCGCGCCGCAGCGCGAGCCCCAATAAACAAGCGGCGGGAGCGGGGCCGCTCCCATTGGCCGCCGCCCCGACGCCCCGTGCGCATTGGGCCGCCGCGGACAGCGCCCCCATTGGGCCGCGGCTCGGCCCCGGTGGCACGGGATTGGCAAGCGGCGGGGACCGGAAGGGCAACGGCGCGATGTGATTGGTTCAGCGGGGGACGAGGGTGAGGGACGAGGTGGGACAGAGAGGGGGCGGGCCGGTGGCTCAGGCGGTGGAGGCGGAGCCGGCGCCCGGGAGGCGCAGGCGCAGCGGCCGCGGCGGCGGAGGCGCCATTTTGTGCGCGGCTCTTTCCCATTTTAGGCCGCGGGAAGAGGGAGGAACGGGAGCGTCTCTGGCATCGGCGGAGGGATCGGCCGGGGAGCTCTTCCCGAGGTCCGCTGAGGTGGCACCGCGTCTCTTCCCGGCGGTATGACCCCGTCGCTGGGTATTGGCGGCGGCCCCGCTCGCGGCGGCGATGGCGCAGGAGCGGGCCCGGCCGGACCCGGAAGTGGAGCGGCCGCCATAGAGGCGCCGGGACCGCCCGCCGTGAGGGCGCGGAGCCGCCGCGGCGGCCCAAGCGCCCCGCGGAGACACACCCGGGGTGCAGGTAGGGGCTGCCGGCCCGCGCCGCCTTCCCGCGGGGGAGGGCGCAGCTCCGCCGCCTTTCATCATCCCCGTGACGCGTGTGGGGAGGGAACGCGACCGGCTCTTGCTGCTCGGGCGGTTTTGCACGGTTCCCTCTGCAGGAAGACGCAGCCAGGACAGGGATGACCAATGTGGAGGAGGCTGAGGCCTTTCTTGGGAGGTGTGTGGGGGACTGTTGTAGCGTTGTCCGGTCCTGGAGGTGCAGCCTTACGAGGCGGGATACCTGCACCTGTCGGGGTTCTCGGAGACAGTTTGGTTTTAGAGACGAGCCTTGACTCGAATAAGTAGGAGTTACTGGCTGAAGCTTATGATAAAACARTAGTTTTAGCGTTACTTTCACATTTTGGTTTATTGTATAAAATTTGCTTTTTGGCTCACGGTAATGCAGATCCATAGCTTTTTTCCAAAATAACGGATCCATAATTCTTATTCCAGAGTGGTGAGCATCGGTTTGACAGTGCTCACTCTGAGCTACAAGACACCCCTCAGGGTTACCTAAAGCAACAATGAAATTAGAACATTGGTCTAATTTGACAGAAGTAGATTGTTATTTTAGGTGTGGTTCCCATGTAAGTTCTGCTTTGCAGGTGACTTTTCTATTTTTTCTTACGTTTTATTAAATCCAATGCTTTGGAAGACAGCAAGTAACAGGGGAGTCCTGTAGGGAGTTTGGTGAGCAGAGGTGTGTGAAACAGGTAAGCTCTGGAGGTTTAATAATGCATAAAGTACACGAGGCTTGTTTGGAATTGACAGGAGGTCTGACATGGAGGAAAGCTCTGGAGTTCTGGTCTTTGGATCTGGGTTGTAAATATGGTTGAGGATCTATACAAAATGTCTAAAGGTTGAGGTATTTAGTACTGAGGGGACTTTGATTCTGTGCTGTAGTTGTGCTTTATGCAGTGGGTAAACAGAAGAGGATCTGAGGGGAGCCTCCAAGAGACCTGAAGAGGGACTTTGGACAAGGGCCTGGAGTGACAGGAAAAGGGGGGATCGCTTCCCACTAACGGAGCGGGTCTAGCTTAGATACTAGGAAGAAATTCSTCACTGTGAGGGTGGTGAGGGCCTGGCACAGGTTGTCCAGAGAAGCTGTGGCTGGCCAGTCCCTGGAAGTGTTCCAGGCCAGGTTGGACAGGGCTTGGAGCAACCTGGGATAGTGGAAGATGTCCCTGCCCATGGCGGGGGGTTGGAACGAGGTAGTCTTTGAGGTCCTTTCCAACCCAAACCGTTCTCTAATTCTAAGATCTAGAATATATTATATCTAACCTGAATGTTAACAAAACTTCCAAAATTTCATTTGAATGTGAACTTCTGATCTCTCTGTGGAATGTGTTGGCCAAATCCTGGCTTATATTGTGAGCTTTTCCGAGACATGGTTTGTATCTCTGTACTGAGTCTAGCACCATTCAATAAATAACAGTTTGTGACAAAACTAATCAGTCTTGTTTCTGATTTCTAGCATAAAAATCCTGCCCCTGTGGATGTATCTCTTACAGCCAGCATGCTTAGGAGGTTCATGGCACATCACCCATCAAGCTGCTGTGAGCAAAAGGACTTTATTTCTGTCTAGCCAGCAAGCAGGAGAGGTGACTTGTTCTTTTATGGTATTTTAAGCACCTAAGAATGCCCAGTGGGCAGCTCAGCACAGCACAAATGTTCTCACACAGCTTAGGGATGATGTCTGGTGTCATGGAATGAAAACGCCGTGATTTTGGCAAGCCAGAAAAAGGGTCTGATTTTGTTTTAAGTATCTTTTCATTTGACTATGAACTTCAGGATTCAAGAGTTATTCCATGATACTGAAATTTTTCATCTGAAAGGTCAGTGTTAAGCAGTCCTGAGACTTTAAACCAGCTTGGCTGTGTTGGATCCTTGCAACTATGCCCCATCCCCCTGGGCAAACCCTTATAGGGAAAATGAGTGGAAGAAATGAGCAGTGGACTTCTCTGTGGTGAGCCTTTTTATCATGTGTTCTGTGAACTACACAAAGTTAACACTTTAGAAGCTCTAGAGTGAGACAATCCCAGAAAGTCATCTTAGTACCTAATCTCTGTAAACAGACATGCTGTGAGGTAGAAACATTGCAATTTTTAGATCATTGTTCAAAGCAGCAGTACTTGTGTTATCTGTACTTTGTTAGTACCAAAGGACTTGCTCCTGTAATTGCAGCACAGGAGATTTGCCTGGGGAAATGCATTTGAGTCTTAGCTTGAGCAAATTAAAGGTCTCTTAAATTAAAAACAATTAAAATCATTAAGGGACTCTAAGCATGACACTGGTGATTGGTCACATGGAATTTTAGGTGATGGCTCTTAAGTAAACTAGAAAAAATAATGTACTTGAAAATGTGTTTGGTCTATTAGTTGCAGAATATACAGAAATCTTGCCCAGAGTCTTCCATACATGTGGCACTTGATAAGAAGAAGCAAATACAGGAATATCTGTATCTTGAGAAAAAGTAAYTGTTGAATGTATCACATGGCTTCCTTGAGATCAGAGATAAAGTAATAGGAGGAGAGATGTCTGGGATAAGTTAGATGGTTTTACTCTGTTCAGTATTCAAATACTTCTCTTGACACTGCATTTTTTTGAAGATAAAAGAACTCAGAATACATGTACAATTGCAGCCAAAATACTGTAGAAATTTTAAAAATATTGACTCTTGTTCTAACACTGAGCTGCTTTCTATGTGGTGAAGTACTGTGCTACTCTGTCAGACATTGCAGGTGTTCAGAGACTTTTAGCTTTTATTTTTGTCTCCAGTGTTCTTTTTCTTTTTTTTCCGATGCTCTTCCCCTTGGTGTTTCTATTCTGTAGTTAAATAGGCAACATTTTTCCAGTGGTGGTTCAGATCCTCTGTGTATGAATACTGTGCAGTATTCCTGTACAAATGAAGGTCACATGCTTCCCACAAAGCTTTATTATCTAAGTAATTGCAAACTGCTCAGAGGAGTGTGCTAAGAAATTGTGAAGTACAGGTATAAAAAGTCCCAACGAATGTGAAGTTGATAGCAAAAAACAAGTAATAGCTGGATTATAAAAATGAAAGATCAGACTTTTCCTAGTCATGGAAAAAATTGTGCTTCACTGTTAAACTATCAGCAATAATTTCCTTCATTTTTATTATTGCGTGTGAGAGAGGGAAAATAAAAAAAACCTGACAACTTGAATGAAACTTGTTAATGCTAAATGCTTACTTAAAATTTTCCCAGCCCTGGGAAATTCCTGCCCTGATGTTCAGAAAATGCACATTTAGTTATTCAAACAATTTCACGCTGATTTTAATCATTTCCTTGTGAGGTTCCCACTGGAGAAGTCACAAAGTCTAGCAACCCTCGGGAAGCCTGAATTAGTGCATTAAATCCACCGAAGTTCAGTGGTGATTTCTTTAATCTGGTCTGGGTATATTTTGCAGCAGTGCAGTATCTTCTGGACATGAGTAATGATGGAAATACTTATGACTTGGAGCACGCTGTCAGAAGTATTTGTGTGAGAAAAATCTCAGAATTGGGATTTCTATTTCTATTATTTTTGCACAAATAATACTCACTTTGTAGTTGCTTTTCCCAGTAACACCAGTAAAATGCTCAGCTGGCCAAGCTCTTGTTGGCAGCCTCAGTGATCTCCAGGGAGGAGCAGTCCCATTTTTCCTGAATAAACTATGTCCAGACTTTGTTGTGCTTTGTGGCTGCAGATCTGAGCTACGATCCCACGTGTTCTCCAGTGTGTGCAGGAACCAGTGATGCATTCACTGAGTGTGGTGTTGGCAGCTCAGCACCACGAGAGGAGTTTTAGTTTGGAGCTGCTGCTTCCCCCCAGCCCGTGAGCTGTGGCATGCATCATGCAATCTTTTAATGCCAGACGTAAAATGTTCCTTCTTTTAGGACTGATTTGGTAATCTTGTGTTTATTCAGAACAAGAGCTGTGTTGTAAGAGGCTATTTTTATTCTTTCTGGTATGTAATTTAGTGATAGCTGACATATTTGTATCAAATGTTAATGTTGGCTAACTTAGAAACTATGTGCCCATTGCCAGGGTTTACTTAAGCATGGATTCTGGAGCCAGTTTTTGCATGTTTTGGCACGTGCTGTTAAATTACCTCAATATGGATGTTTAAGTTCTATTTTGTTGGCTAACAAAGGGATGCAGGATATGGAATTTGATTACAAATATGCTGAATTTCTTGTATTATTTCTCAGGACTGCAGGTTCGCATTGGTGACAGTAGTTACAGCTACCCTGGGGAAGTCGTGCAGTGTTGCAAAACAACTGCACAGCACTGCAGAGAAGCTGAAGATTTGTGCAGCAGCTTTAATTTAGATGTGGCAAAGGCCTCTGTCATCACCTGCAATCAAGTGATCAGCCTGTCTTTCAAAACTTGAAGTAGGTGCTTGAAGTCAAATGAGAATTTAGTGACTGTTCTGGGTAGCACTGTTCACACTGCTGCTGAAGGAGAGTGTTCTTACATACTTTTCAAAATAACACTTTGTCTCTGGATGCCAGCAGTAAAGGTGATGGATTAGATCTTTAGATCTACCTGTCATTAGTTCTCTTTCAGGCTTTCTGAATAACATTTTTTGTAACAGGCACAAGACACTGGTTAGTACCAGAAATGTATCCTGTGCATGTACAGGCTGCATCAGTGCATCAACCATTCCAGCGTTGTAAACTTAAATTTTTAAACACTCTATACTTTTGAACTGGCTTCCAAATTACCTTTGCAGCATGCAGCATTTTTTYGTGGCTTCTGAGGTGCAAACCTTATTCGTGATATAAATTCTTTATCTGTGGAAGTTTTGATCTTTCAAGGTGAGATGTTTTTTCTACAGGATGGAAGGAGTGATTTTGTGGGTAAATACAGTTACCCATTTACAGATCAAATACATTTTATGTTCTTGAAATAAACGTAAATGGAAAACATTTAAACTTGTACCTGAATCTCTAAATAGTCTGTATTCTTCCTAAAAAAGTAAAATCTCTAGTTTGTAATTACTGCTGCTTTAGTAAACTCGTATGAAATCAAACATACATGRTAAAAGTTGAATGCAAAACCCATGYGGGTTTGGGAGTGGCACGCACTTATTTCGTTGCTATGAAAACCAACAGGAGAAAAAGTCTTCAAAGTTTTGCACATTGTATTTGAAGAACCTTACTGCAGTCTTTTGAGTAAATTAAGATTCTGAAATAGAAAATACCCCTCCTTAAATATTCAACTTCTAAGATCTATTTTGTAGCAACAGTGTGGTCACTTTTTCAGCCTTTTGTGATACCAGACTGGAGTAAGTGTTTACTGGGGAAGTGTCTAATGCTACCCATACTTGAGAAGTGAATTGCTGCTGACGTTGGAGAGCTGAAATGTGGTGGTGTTTCACGTTGATATAGAGAACTAACTCTGGTTGGATTAATTTCTCTGTGTTAGTAGATTCAGCATTTTCTTGGTTTTCAGTAGTTTGAGTGACTGTCACGGTCAATCTGAAGTAAGAATCTTCCCTGTTTATCCTTTTATCCTCCCTGTTGCTAGTTTATATTGTGGAAGGCTCTTTTTTTTTCCCCTGCCTCATGGTAAGACTTTATGCTGCAGAAGTAACCATGTAAAAAAGTACAAGAAGGAAATAAAGCTGTTAAAAGCCACGTTCTCATATACCAGTGTCTGAAAAAGCTTGTGTAAGTGGCTTGCAGGGTTTGGATTTTTACTAAAATACATCTTTCCATACTTGTGGAGTTAAAGAACAGGCTTCTAGTACTGAGGCTGAGTCCTTGGCCATGGTTCACCTGACAGAATAGGGGTGTCAAGCTTTTCAGCACTGATAAGCTGTTGATTAAAGTAATTTATTGTTACAGATGCAGATTGTAGAGCAACGTGATCCAACAGGATCAGGACTATGGATGCACAGTCCTTCCTTGTAACTTCAGCTGCAGTGTGTGTGTCGCTGAAGTGTCTGTGTCACTGCCAGCGTGTGTGTCTGTGTCACTGCCAGCACGTGTCTGTGTCACTACCAGCGTGTCTGTGTCACTACCAGCCTGCAGCCTGGCACAAAGAGGGAAGCAGCAGCTCTACTACTCAGCATGGCTGCTCAGCAAAAGAAAGCTTGTGAGGGCAGTGGTTACGTGGCCTTTCTTCCAGGGCTTTTGCTTGTCCAAATTACTTCAATCACTTCAGGTTAATTTACTTTTCAGCCTCAGCTAACAAGACTGCAGTTGGTCAGTATTGATTCTTACTTAGAAGTATTAATGCCCTCAGTCTTTTGAATTAAATGTTTTCAGCTATAAGTAGCTGCTGGTGGTTAGAACCTACAGTTCAGCCAGTGATTAAATTTTGAAATTTTTTCCTGCTCAGCCATCTTTTTCCAAAGCTRTTTTTCATTTGCCTGTGTTGTTTGGACTATACTATTACAGGTAACTCATTTGCAGGTGGCCAGGGATTTAGCTGCCCAATCAACACTTAACCTGTGAATTAACTTCCAGACTGTGCTGTTTGTTTGCAGGAGTTTGTACCTTCAGGGATGTGCTTTCCCCTGYAGTGCTCCCATGTAGTGTCACCTCATTAGTTACAGCTATAAACAGAGCTCCTGAAAGGAGCTGTGTTGTGTGATGTCCAGAATGCTGACAGAGCAAAATACATGTCTTGTTGGAGAGTTTTATTATTCTGGATCAATGGAAGATCTTCTGTTAGTGCAGGAGTGGTCTGTCTCCTTGCAAGCAGCACAACAGGGGACAAACCGGCTTGAGGGTAGACACAAGCACTTGGCTGGGGGAAGCAGCTCTTGTTAAACCTGATGGAAAACACATGAAGCTGCATTTTGGTTCTGCCTCAAACAGCATTTCAGATTTATTTCTATTCGTAATGTACATAAAAAAGTGGTTGGCTCTCACTTGGTGAGAGGCTCTCACTTGGTGGGCTTTGTCAACTGTGGAAGCATCTGGAGTTGGAGCTGAAATTGAGCTTTAAGCATTTTGCTGAAGTAGCTGGTGCTTCCTGTGCTGCTCCTGTCACCTGTTAATGCAGTCTGATGTAACAGGTTTCTGTCCTTTCTGAAGTAATGAAATGAGCAGATTTCCTGCTTTTATAAAAGCCCAACAAACAAGATAAATTTTAACTTGCAAAACTTTAGGCATCTCTTGGGTGGGTTTTGGGAGTGTGCTTGCATTTGGAATGCATCAGCTTTTGGGTGAATTTACTATAATTAAAGCTACTCTTAATCTGGTGAAATTAGAATCCTAATGACTGATTTTGGATATGCAGACAGTATGTGTACCAAATGATATCTAATTTTATGCAGCAATAAAGCACACCATGTTCTTTCTAAACCCTTGATTGGCTTGTTTTATCACATTGCCTAAAATGGTATTCTCAGTGGGCACTTCCTACACTGTTTTTCRGGGAGACTTCAGGGGATTTCATTTTCTTCCTGTATCTGAAGATATGCGTTTGGACTATAAACTGTGTGATGCTGCTGCCTGCTTTATTCTAGTTGTCCATTTTTGGTTGGCACAGCAACTTGTAAGAACCATTTTTAAACAACTGTTTCAGAGTCCTTTAATAGCAATGCACTGAAGATGAAAGAGCACTGCGTGGGGGTGGCTTCATCCATCTGGAAATGGGAGACTTGGTTTGAGSTTGGTTGTAGATCCTGTGTTCTAAAATACTAGAATGTATTTAGAGTAAGGCAAGACTTAACTCTTCTACCACTTGTTTTCTGCAACTCTGTGTAATTGGACATAATAGGCAGCAAGATGCTCTATAATGGAAAGTTACAAGCAGTTGGTGTCTCAAAATAGCTCTCAATTCTWAAGTAGAAGTAACTTCCTTGCTGCAAGTAACTTGAAAAACTAGTGGGTGGAGGAAAAGCTGGTCCTTGTCTTAGAGACACGCAACTGAAAGAAAATGAGGGGGAGAGAACAGACTCTGTGCTGCATTTTTGGCGCAATTACGGCGTCAGAATTGTCATGACAATTAGTACTATTTTTCTCTTCGTAATCTTGAAACTACTTCATTTTAAGGTCATGATAAGATGCAGCGTTGAATTCACTATTTTGTGTTCCCTTCTATGGCTACGGTTTTATCCTCCGGAAGAGACTTGCAAAACAGCTGTGTAGTTATTCCAACTCCCCTTCCTTAAGGGTGCCTGGGACTGCACAGCCAGAGAGCATCCCAAGCAGGGTTGCATCCGCATGGACAGTCACACTCTCAGCATGTGGGGCTTTTAACCTCAGGCCATCGAGCTATTTTTGGTGATGAGAACTTGCAAATGACCCAGTGCTTGGCATACTTCAGATCTGCATGCAACACGTTCTGCTTGGAATGTTTCCTTTCTGAGAGTCGGCACCAAATACAGATGAGGAGGATTTCTTTTGGAGATGCCCTCATGGATGTCTGCCACACAGGAAATGTCACATATGGGTTCCTTTAACAATCCTGCCATCATCTCATCAGCAGTATTAGCAGTTGTAAAGAGGATATTATCCAAGCCAGTAACTTTTATGGCCATATTAAAGTAGCATAAAATTAATTATCTTGATGCAACAGCCTGAACTTGATTTTTGAACACTGCAAGTGCACTTTCATATTCTAAAATCTGCCCTGGTGCAGTCGTGGAGATGCATGTAAGTAAACTGGATACTGGAGCCTATTGTTTTTCAATTTGTCATATGCAGTTCGCCTAGTTCCCTTTTTAATTCTCTTCAACAAAGCTGTATGTGGACTTGCTGACTAAATAATTGTAACAAGGAATGTGACATATCCAGTCTTAAGAAATACCAGAGTGGTGATTCATCAGGTTCTGAGTAACAGCCAGGGGATGCACGAGACTTAAGGAGGAAGCATCTTACTGAACAGGCTACTCTTGTGTCATTGTTGGATCTATACTTCTAAACTACTCCTGGGTGGAGGGATGACTTTAAGCTAAGACATGAGTTGGTCTGTACAGTCCTACTTCCTGGTGTTCTGTTTAAGCCCTGTGCTTTGGTCTTAAACAACAGAATATGCCATTAAAACTCTGAGCTTGAAGAGTTTCAGCTCAGCAAGAACTGGAGTTATGCATTCCAAGTGGGTATTTAACTTTTAGCTGTATTATGTGTTTCCATAAATGGCCAGAGTAGGACAAAGTAGGTTAGTTGTGGAGCCTGAAGCAAGCAGTGCTGCTTTGCTGCTATCTTTAGATCTGAAAGTTCCCAGTGCTTTGGGCAGAAATAACCCAAACGAGACTCTTACAATCACCTCATGCTCAAATCTCCAATTCAGAAGTTTTTACCCTGCCCATTTGTTGCCTTGTAAAGCATTTTCACATTTTAGTTACACTGAAGTTATAATTGACCATTTTCAAGCCAGCTATAAAAGCTGATTTTAATTTTAGGGAAGGACATCCAAGCCCTACTTCTGTAGGAAAGCATGCTGCCTCTAAACCTTTGTGTTAGCTGCCTCATCAGGTGGTGTTCTCTGGGCTTAAATCAAACTCTTGTCCTTGGATGTTGTTTAAGCCTGGAAGGTAAGGGACTATCTACAACACAGCCAGATATTTTTTCCCCCTAGTCCTGTAATTAAAACAGAGTCTCTGCTAAATGTAAGCTTTTTGGTTTTTTGCAAATATTATTTTCTCTTGTTCTGGAACACATCCAATCCTCACTTAAATAATAATCTCAGATCGAGCTTGAGCCCTTCTGGAGCCTGTTCACCAAGGGCTGTCTGACTTGCCTCAGACAGCTCTATATATTTAGGGGAAAAAAAACCCAAAATTATCTTCAACATTTAATTAAAGTTTAATTATGCTTTGCTGTCCCACTCTTTTAATTCTTTATTAGATCAGTGTGACCGTAAGTAGCCTCTTCCTTCTTTTTAAAGATTTCTTCTCTTACTCAACTTGACTGTTTGACATAGCAACAAGTAAACACTACTTCTCAGTAGCAACACTCCTTGGAGTTTCTATTTAGCCTATCAGCTGTGGACTAAATTAGTGAAACATTGTGATGGCTAATGCACTACTGTATAATTAAGCATTGTTAAGTAACTAGCCTCAAATTAGTAAGTTACTTGTTAAATACAGTGTGGTTGTCTCATTGAATTGCAAGGTTACAAAAATAGCTGTCACGGGGGGGTTGCAGTACTTTTTCTTCTGGAATGAGTCTCTCTGGGATAAAAATCTATTCCAGTGTTCCTGGGCCTTGTTGATAAGAGGTACCAACTCAGAGCAGCTGAACTTCAGCTCAAATAGAATTCTGCTAGCTTTCTGTTTCTAAAGGTAAGGGAAATGTCAGTATTAAAATAGCTGGTTTAGTATTTTCCTGCCTTTTCCCTTTTTGGCCCCCCCCCCCCCCCCGAATAAAAGCAAATTTCTTTTCTCCACCTTCTAATACTAATTTTTTTTTCCTTTCCCCATCTGCAGTCACTGGAAATTAAAGTAGTAGGTTTTTTCCTTACCATACAATTTTCATCAACAGGCTGAGCCTATACTCTGATAAATTAATGATTAGATTTGGAAAATAACCTGACAGTACTAATCATCTTGGTATTGTTTAATTAAACTTTGCCATGACAGGCAAGACTGTGCAGCACTTTGCATGTACTGCTACCCACAGCCTTTGGAATTGTTTCTCGTTGGACTTTTTGTTGTGAAAAGGTATAGACAAACTAAGCATGGTTCCTCCAAGGAGGTTTTTAGATTGCAGTGTTCTCCAAGAAGTAGCTATTTGGAAATTTTGAATAAGCAAGTAGGTGGCTCTGTTTCTACCTCTTATCTCTTCAGTATTGTGGAACATCTTCCTTCCATTTTGTCTTTTAAATATAGACAGCTGGTACTGCTCTTCTCCCTGTGCCCTGAAACCTGGCTCTGTTGTTATAGTTCCTTCCCTAACAGTGAGTGGCTGTCACTGAAAGGAGTGGATGGGTGTAGCCACACGAGGGTGGCTTTCACTTTCCCTTTAGCAGTGCTTATAACACCAAGGTCATGGATTTGATCCCTCTCTGAGTTATCCCTTAAGAGTTGGACTTGATGCTCCTTGTGGGTCCCTTCCAACTTGGAATATTCTGTTATTCTGTGATTTTAGGAACAGACTCAAGAGAAAATGAAGAGAAGCAGGTAGGCTCCACACTGCCATGCCCAGGGAGTGGCAGATGAGCCTCAGATCAAGCTTTAGGGTGCTGCTGAGAAGTTTCCTGACCGGCACTCGCCCGTGACTCAAACAGCTGAGTCAGGAGGAAACTGCAGTAGTAAATTCAGTCTGGAGCCACAGAACACGGAACTCCAGGCTGASTCAGTGGAGCAGCTGTTACTGTTGCCTCAGGAGGAGGCACTGAAGGAGGTTGCCTGTCCTGACCGTGACTAATGCTGGCTCAGGCTGGCCCAATCTGTCCCAGCAGCCTCCARAAGCTGTGGCCAGCTGGAGAGGCAGGAGTTCAGGCAGCCTGAACTGAGACAGTCACTGAGTACCAAGACAGATCCATCACTCTCTATTGACCTTCCCTGTGATCCCAATACAAAGGAGTCTGGAGAAGGCCAGGTATTTTCCAAACTACTTGTATAAAAATAAATCTGTAAGGGAAAGCTTGTTTTAAGGGCTGGTGAACATGAGTGTGTAGTCCTAAAGCTGAGGAGTTTGATTCATTACACAAGTATACATTTTAAATTAGCAGGGCCATTAGAATTTTAACTACAGGTACAAACTATTTCAATTTTAGGTGAGTTTTAAGGTGGTGAACAGAAGAGTTTATTGCCTTACAGAATCACAGAATTGTGTGGGTTAGAAGGGACCTTAAAGATCATCTCATTCCACTCCCCTGCCATGGGCAGTGACACCTTCCACTATCCCAGGTTGCTCCCAGCCCCATCCAACCTGCCATTTCAAAACTTGGAAGTGACTAGAATAGGCAGTCTCTTTTCCTAGAAAGTGGGGAAAGACAGCAGTAAAGCTTGTTTCCAACTTCTGCAAAGGTCAACAGTTGATGAAGCTGATTCAGAAGTGTGTTAAGAAACTGCAGCTGAATTAAACTATTGAAAAATAGTTTGGCTCTTTAAGCATTAATTCGAGTTACATTGCTTAATAGATCTCACAGCTTTAGAACTTAACACAAGCACTGTTTTAAACTGAATTAATTTTTAATTCCTCCTACTCCTCCAATAAGCCTAGGCTTAGTACTTCAGATTAAAATTCCTTTTCTTGAACTCCTGGTTGTTATAGAGGCTGTTTGGAGTTGTCAGCTGTGCACATCACCCTGAAGTGTAACCTGCTGGTTAGTTAGCCATGTTCTCATCTCTTCTGGCAAGAGCAATCACAGACTGTGACTATGAACAAACTGCAAATTGTGGTATTGGTTAATCAAGGATAACAAATTAGTAGTTTTTAATATTAAACGATGCAGCATAAACAAGAGACTTGTCTAATTTCTGAGCAGATTGTTTTTCTGTGCATAGCCTGGCTCAAATGGAGTGCCGTAGGGAGCAACACCAGCCTGATCATGTCTTTCCTTCTTCATGTCTGTTTAGGTACAGTTTCTGGCCTATACTTTTTTGAAATAAAAGCTAACAGACAGTAAAATGGAAAATTTATTAGTGCAAGTTGGTCAGTCGGTTTCTTCCAACAAGTACATAACAGCATCCCATGCTTAATGCATTATAAACAAACCTGGTCTAAGATAAGAAAAGTTGAACTTGGTTTGGAGTAACAATGTGTTACATATTGTCATCATCTGATTCATCTTCCTCTTTCAAAGACTCCTGTTWAAAAAAAAAAGTGTAATTAAAAAATAGTTCAACAGTTGTTTTATRATTCAGCCTACAATAAACAAAATTAGTTTTGCTGTAGCCTCACAACCCTCTCASTCTGTCCAAAGCCTTGCAGTCAGCAGGACAGTTCCCATCAATACATTTACTTTTGAAGGAGAAAGACACCACTTGTGCAAGCCTCTGAATTAACAGTTTTTGAAAGCAAGAACTATCCCTGGGTTACTGGGAAGGGACAATAGGGGAGGCTACAGTGTAACACCTTCAGCTAAGGCTGAAGCCTGGGTTGGAATGATACATTTTCCAGGCATCACAACAGTTTGTCAAACGAAGCACTGAGATGACACCGAAGTCAAACCTTACCTTGGCATATTTTTCTGCTTCTTCCCTGATGTCTTTGGGAACAATTTCATGTTTTCCATTGGTTACTGCCAATAAAAAGAGTATGTCTTAATTACAATTCACACAAGGACCCTGACATACAAAGTGAATTTAAGAAGCAATGTTTTACTTTAATTACAAAAAGTTATAAATTTTCTGGAGTGTTTATAGAAATTGAAGAAATGCATTACTTTCTCCAACCCAGCTGAGTTCCAGTTCAAAAGCTTTATCCTTTACTTCATCGTGAACTATGTAGATTCTGAAAGGAAAAGACAAAGTACAGATTAGAASAGATTGACCAATAGGCTAAATATACTTTGTTCCTGTCACAGATTTCTTCTGTTAAAGTACTCTTATGATTAATAGATGCTCTCCCTGTGCCTTCTGTCCCCCAAACAGAGAATTTTCCAGGCTTAATTGCTAGTCTAACAACACCTTAAATCACTACAGCTAAGATACAGCTCAAGATGTYCAAGTTACCCTAACAGGAACAAACATTAAGATTTAGATACTGCAGAACCAAGGCTGCATCATCACTGCCTGCTCCTGCTAGATCAGTTACAATACAGCTTGGAGTGTCCTGCATTTCCCTTGTAAATCTTACTTAGTTTACACTTAACACTAAATCCCAACACCACAGTATCTTGTGTCTAATTAGAAGTCTGTACATAAGATTTCCACATAAACTGTGGTGCTTATGGAACATGGAAATAGGAATTTAAACTCCAAGTGGTATTACAGCATACACAGTGCCACCCAGCCCAGTAAAATCACTGCTTAGGCTGTGGGATAGAAATGTTACACTGCAACAACGAAACTGATTTGATGCAGCCTGGTGTTGAGTCCTGTGGCAGAACATGTGAACAAACTGGAACAATCCTGAGCTGAGACGCTCAAAACAGCAGAACTCACAATAACCTGTGGCTTCACTGTTTGAGAAGGCTGTATTTTGTATTTCTTAGTTTGCTTCAGAAAGCACTAATAAGTCAGAAGTTGAAAAATACCAGCTATTCCTAGCCAACATGGAAACCTTAGATAGTGGAGGAAGGATACCCTCAGCACCACACTTAAGTACTCCTAATGAAAGTATTGTGAAACAAATCAAAAGACTGACGTGAACACTGGTGTCCAGGGAGATACCACTCTCTGCTCAYAGACCCTTCTGTCTCTTAGCTGATGATCTCTAAGCCTTTCTTATGTGTTCAGCTGGTTACAAGCCTTTTGCAACAAAGTGCACCTTTACAAGCTCCTGAAGAAATCATTGCTCTGGACTGTGCTTAGTATTTTAGGGTTTTAAAAAAGTTATTAAAAGCTTTGCTATCTTGCTAAATGCCACTAAGGAGCTGAATTTGAGCTGAAAACCRGAACTCTGTCTAGAGCTGCTGTTAAGTTTGAGCTGAGGCAAAACTAAAGTAGTATTTTCATTATTTGAAAATGTTTAATAATACAGCTATACTGTATATATTCCTTTAAAGAAGTTCTACTTTGCTTCTTTCCCAAGCACTTGGGTCTTTTTTTTAGGCTGAGTCCAAGACCTCAGCATCATTTGTGGGCTGCTTCTCTCTGAAGCATCAGGTCATTGTTCAATCTGCATTACAAAGTTTACAAGTCTTACTTCAGAACCAGGACACCAGGAAGTTTCCCCTCATCTGTCACCTGGTTTAAACATTTTAAACTCAGTAACTATTGAGTCGGACAATTTAACCCACAATACCCAATTTAAAAAGAACAGCCTCAGTCTGGAACCAAAGCAAGCTCACCAGTCTGGATTTTTGGCAAGTTGGAAAGACACAGCTTGGAGACTTACATTTTTGCAACTTCTTTAACAACATCACGGCAGGTCATTTCCTTCATCTGTAGGCAAAAAACACACAGCTTGAGAACATAAATCTTCCACAAGGCCAGAACAGGAGTGGCTGTGCACGTGGCCTAATGAGCTTAATGCTCAGTAGTAAAAGTAACAGAAAGACCAGAACCACATTTCTGCTCTACAATGCATCTTCCAGCCTGCTCTAAGCAAGTCATTCTTCCAGAGAAGAAAATTACAACTGAAAGATTCTATGAAAAAACTATTACTTGGAAATTCCCCAGTTGAAAGCATTCATCAGCTGAAATCTTAGAAGCTACACAGGTGATGTTGGCATCTGAAGAGCTTGACTTGTTCCTAGATGTTTGATGGCCAACTGGTATAAAATAATCCCATGTACAATATGGGAGAGGCACCATATTTCACATGTAATATTTGTAGTCCTTCTAGGCAGTACAGTAACACTTTTGGTCTTACCAACATTTTATGCAAATAATTTTGGTTTTTAAGTAATGTCCCAAGAGGAGACTATTGTTTAACAACCAACTGCCTGCCTGAGCAAGGTACCAGCATTTCATTTCCAGTTTGCTCAGGTATATCACAGTCTTTTGGCAGTTTCACAGTTAATCAGAACAAAGTTGGGTGAAAATTTCCACGATATAATAAATTTATGTTTTATACTCAACTCTTCTGAACTAGGAAACAGTAATATAATCTATTGCATTAATGCAATTTAACATCTCTTGCAATTCCCAAAATGTTTTCAAACCCTAGTATGGAAGGTAGTTGTGAGCCACTGGTGAAGGAACTAAGATTACAAGAGTTCATGTGGAGTGTCACAGCCCTTTCTGGGCTGAAGCAACAGGCCAGAGGAGAAATGTCTGTGCCTGGTTAGACAGATGTGCCATCACAGTCACATCTGGAGAAGGCCCCTAAAGAGAGACCCACTGCATGTGTGACACTGGATCCATAAYACAGCACTGGCTGCTGTGCAGAAATGTGACTTGTGTCACACAAACATTGAAATGATGATGTGTACTGATGCATGTAAAGTGAGCACTCACAGAGGAAACCCCAAAGGTCTGCTGCTGTCATGCATATTTACAACACAGAAAACTGAAGTCAATTTMATTTTTGCCATTATCCTTTTCCCATCCCAGATATGTTAATTCTGCAGACAATGACAGTAAACAATGGTAACAGTTTTATCACAGGAGTTAATTATGATCATGTGCATGTATCAGAAAGTTGTATGTAGCATCAGAGCTGCAGATCAAGAGATTAAAGTAGTCTCCACACAACTACAAGTTTTCCCACAGCTGAGTTTACAGACRTTCACATAAAATGCAAACAATGTGATCAATGCAGGGTTTTCTTCTTGCACCCTCAGCTACACAAGAGTTTCATGCACTGTATCCCCCCCAGAGCAGTCCCTAAGGCAGGTTTAAAGTCCTGACTCCCTGCTTGCCTCTTCCTTTCCACCTGGAGTCATCTCTTTCAACAAACAAATCTTAGCTGAYTGTAAGCTGGATCACTCCACAAAAGCTTTTGTACTTCTGTCTTTTTCCCATCTTAGCCTTGACAAATTTATCTTGTCAAAATTAGCTGTGACCTGGAAACCTGCCCAGTGCACAGTGAACAAAAAGCACTGGCATGTGGGCCTGGACTCCCCCCACTGCTGTGACAGATCACACACCTTACTGGGGACACTGCAAACAAGCCACTAAATAAACAACCTGCAGYTGGGACCTATGCCACACCTCTGTTCCATGTACTGCTTTTGCAGGCTCTACTGTGAAGTTCCAGTAATTCACATTATTAACTCCATCAGTCAATAAAGCAGAAGCCTTTCAAAATCCCAGCACTGCACAGAAAATTCATTTTTTGGAGTAGATTGTATGTTACCCAACATAGCACTGTCTTTTGCCAATGTGCACACATGGAAATTGAAATTATGATTTCCCAGATGCCACAATTCCAGCATAAAGATCAAATGATCATGTAGGATTCTTACCTTTAGTTTGGTATTCAAGCATGTGACCAGACTCAAAACTGAGTGAATCGAGTCTAGGAACATTCTGATTTTTCCTGTAATTTTTCAGTCATGTTGCTACAGCACCAGAAACAGGCTATTCTTAAAAGTGTAACAATCATATAAACTCTGAACCTCACCATGAACAGGTGTGACATCCTTCTGCAGACCAAAATAAGATGCTAACAGAGTATCACACAAAAATTACATAAGGCAGACCAGGAGAAGGATTTTGTTCCATGGTGTCTCCAACTCCAAGTGTCAGATATTAAAACACATGAGGAAGATGGAAATTTTTCAGGATTCCAACATAATTTAAATCAGCTTAAGGCACACTTCAGTACCTTTTGGTAGTCTTCTTTCCACAGACCAGTTTGTCCTTAACAAGACTAGCTTTCTGAACTCATTAAACAAAAGGATCATCTAAAACCTTTGGGAAAAAATATACAGCACCCTGCACAATGCTGCCTTATGGTTTTCATTCAGAATGAAAAACTTATTTACACTTTCATATTCACTCACWCTGCTCAGTGGCAAATGTACAAGGAAATATTTCACCTGCTTCTGCATTTTTTGTATTTTACGCATCCAAAATGTAACATCATAAGGCAGGAATATTTGTCTGGAGGCAGCACAAGGACACTGTAACACCATACCTGAAGTTTTTCTATCTCTGTTTTTGCAGCCTGCCTGGCTTTACCAATGGCACACCCCCAATAACCCTAAAAAAAGAGAAACAAAAAATATGCAAATTTAATTAAATACTCGACCCCCTACAGCTCTTACTGTCACTTAGCATGTGACAACCTCACCTCACTCACATAACAAGAGGCCAATACACAGTAACCTTGGAATTGTTCCCTCATGGGGTACACCCCCAAATTGTCAAATAGAGCCCAATTACTACATCAAGTACCACCACTGTTGATAGAAAACTGCTCAGGAATTCTTGGACAGAAACTGATCAGCTCAAAATGTAGTAGTAGATTTTTTTATTGCTATTACAGTAAATGGAAGAATAAACTAGAATTAGTGTGAAGAGAGAAGTTCTACAGGAACTACACAAGTTCTACAGGATCAAAAAAACCCCAACTAAACCCACCTGCTGTGAAAAGGTATTTGAASTGTAAGCACATAAAAATTAAGCACTTCTATTTCTCTCAGCACCCATGGTACTGGATATATTGAAAGAAAATTTTAAAACAGCCAACATTATGAGCATGTATCAACCTGTGTGTAACACACAGGTGAACATGCAGCACTAACAACAATTAACAACACTTCTATTATGATTTGACTTGCTGCTGGCAGCCAGGGCCAGAGAACTCTCACTTGAAGTATCTAGTGAATGGGGTATCACTACAATATTTGCCTTTTTGAGGCAGTGCATGAGAGTCTTCATTGGAGGAATGAACTCCCAAATTTCTGAGAGACAAGCTTKAAACTCATTTCTCAGACTGTACATCTAAGAAATACACAACATGTGTTTAACAAGGACATGCAAACGAGCACCAGTGATTCACCAGAGATCTTCCCAGGCAAAAGGAGAACAGCTCTTTTGGACCAACACTTATTATTTTCCTAACTAGGAACTTTTAAAGGGGGAACTCATGCTGAGGTGGAAGTATTTTTGAGACACTCACGTATGAAACTCCTGATGGATCGATCATGTACAGTTGTGCACCATCATCACTATCATAGGACCCCAACATGAAACTGGAAGAGAAAAGAGAAATTAAAAACTTTTCTTCTACCAACACACACAGAACTACAGAGTACACCAGCTCGGGATTCCTACACCTCTTCCTGGAGCACAACTCCTACTGTCCTGCTACACTCTATTGAGCAATTTGTCTCAGAGCAGCAGCTGCACATTACCAGAAACATTTTACCTATCAGTAACCTGGCAGCAGATCTCTGTTTATCAGTCCCTTTGTATTACAATCACACAGGAGTTGTAACCTGCTCTTTAGGTGTCAGGGCAAGCAGGATGATTGCAGAGGAAAGTTCTGCTTTCACCACTCTAACAGACTTAACAGCAAAAAGCCTTAAACTTTATAAACCAGGGACAAACTGGCAATCTGTGTAGAAGCCTGGTGTTTTGGGAATCTGAATTCTTCACCTGAGATTTTACAYACACACAAAAAGAAAGGGGAAGGGAATCTTCAGGACATGAACTGTGGGTTACTAATTCTAAGTTTAAAAAATGAACTCAGACAACCTAAGTAGTTCCAGCAATTGTGAACCCAAAGATACCTACAAATAGAGTTGTCTGCAAGACTTACCTGCACCCAAAAGGCCTGACAGCACTGTACAGGGTGTAGGCATGCACATACATGGCCACTCTGTCTGCAAGATGCTGCGTGGAAAAAGGGAAAAAAACCACTGGAAACCCTTATTTACAGAAATAAGTAACAAAATTTAATCCTCACGTCAAGAGTAAAAGCCAAAAAAGCTGAGAAGTGCACTGGTTTCTTACCTTCAGAGGGATGTCATAGCCATAGTTAGACCTAAAGTTGGAAGCCTCTTCCCGGGCGATGTCTGCCAAGGAGCGGGCGTCTGCCAGGAGCCCCGCGACCGCCTGGAACGGGACAGTGTCAGAGCCAGCACAGACACCTGCCAGTAACTCACTGACAGTCACTGCCACGGGGGAATTCTACCTGCCCATCTGCCACCAACCTCAACACGTTTCAGTATCACTGCATATTAATAGTTTTTCTCTAACCAAATAACCAAAGTTATTTTCATGTTAATTATCGTCTTATGATTTGCCATGACTACACTGACCCAAACAATACTTTATATAAGGTGTATTCAACAGGTTTCAGGCATCTCTCTCACACAGTAACCACTCCTTGACACCATTCTGACATCACTATTATGGATAGGCCAGTCATCCATACACCAGTCTTTAAGGAATTCAGGCGATTCCCACATTATTGAGAAGAAAATCTTGTATGCAGCAGGTTTTCCCTTAACACGCCTGATTTGATAACTGTGTATACTGTTTTAGCACTTGTGTTTATATTTACAAGTTTGAACAACTGGAAAAGCATTTCTAAAAATGTAAAACAGCTTCAATCTTCTGTTTGAAGTTTGGAATTTACTTATGTATGTTTTTGTGCAACCAAGAATAAATTACAGAAAACAGTAAAAAACCCACTGGCATTTCTGACTTTGTACACAAACAAATTACTTTCTTAATCTACTCATTTTTGATCCTCTGATTCATATATTTCTCCTTTCAAGGGGGGTCCCTTACAATTTCTGCAAACCTAAGATGAAATGGCCCCTTACCATCCCCACATGTCGGTCAACATTGAAGAGGCGTTTATTGGAACCCTCTTCGTAAAGCTTGGACAGAACTAATTTTTCTACTCCAAAGACAACACCATCTTTGCATCTGATCCCAATTGCTGTACTGAAAGACAAGAGAAATATCAGTTTCTCACACACAGTGTAAAATACGTAACAGAATTACCAAGAYAGAAGAAACAATGACATGATTTCCCCACAAGCAGGTTTGTTACAACTCCACTTTAGCACTGAAGACAACTAGGGAGTGGAACTGGATGGTCTTCAAGGTCCTTTCCAACCCAAACCATTCTGGGATTCTAATCCTTATCTGGAGCCTGTGGCTACGAGCAGACCCCTGGGTGACCCAGTCCATTCCTTGCCAATCCATCTAGCTGCCCCTAAAGCACAGTTGGGATTTTAACTTCCCAACATTCCTTCACACACACTCCAAGGAAGACTGATACCCCCAGAGCAGCTGCTGCAGCTTTAGCAGAGCTTGGATGCTCTCCATTCCTTGAGGAATCCCTAGGAAGCTGATACACATTTACAAGGCCCCGAGCCTGTCAGCCTTTCAGTGCCTCAGTCCACATCCCTAAAATGGGCTTTTAGATCAGAACTCACCCTACCACCACACTGTACCTTCAGTGCCRTCACGTTTCTCTAGTCCAACAACACTGCTTTAGAAGAGGCCAATAAGCAGGTATTTGTTGCAGATACTTGTATCTTACCTGCTATTCTCCACAGCTTTCATAGCATATTCCACTTGAAACACTCTGCCATCTGGAGAAAACGTGGAAGCTGACAGGTCATACTGAAGAAGAAAACACAATACTCAGGAATAAAAAACCCACATTATATCACAGTATTTTCAGATCAAGCCTGTTTATTAAAAAAATTGAAGGCTGTCACTGCCAGAGATGGCTGTGAAGTCCCCGAAGGCTGACCTTTTACATAAGATGCAGGAAAAGAAGAAAACAGAGACTAAAAACCAGGAGAGGCCATTTCATCAGTGCTGGATGTATCCACACTGCAAATCCTGTCAATCCAGAAGCTGCATGGATCTGAAATCACTGAGCCTTACACAATACTCAAAACCTATGGGAACTTTCTGTCTGCCTTTACATTTCATAGGATCACAGAATGGTTTGGGCTGGAAGGGACCTTAAGGATCATCCAGTTCCACCCCCCTGCCATGGGCAGGGACACCTTCCACTATCCCAGGTTGCTCCAAGCCCCATCCAACCTGCCCTTGGACACTTCCAGGAATGAGACAGCCACAGCTTCTCTGGGCAACCTGTGCCAGGGCCTCAGCACCCTCACAGGGGTGGATTTCTTCCCAAAATCCAACCTGAATTTMCCCTCTTTCAATCTGCACCCATTACTCTTTGTCACATCCCTACAGCTCCCGACCAAGAGTCCCTCCCCTGCTTCCCTTTAGGCCCCCACTTATTTTAAAATTATGGATCACAGGAATATATTTGAAATGCATAGAATTACATTACGTAGAGAGGCATAATAAATGTATTATCCCAGCGCCCGCCCCGCCCCGCCGCCGGTTCCCCGGGCCTGCCGGGCCGCAGTGACTCAGCCGCCCGCAGTGCCCCGGGGCCGCCGCGCCGCGCTCGCCGCCGGCACGGGACGGCGCCGGGTCCGGCGGGGGCGGGTGGGGGCGGTCGGGGCGGCCGCGCTGTCCCCGTCCCGCCGCCGGCGCTGCCGCCGCTCACGCCGCACTCACCCCGGTGCCGATGGAGCTCATGGCGGCGCCGCTCCCAGCCCGTCCCGCGCCCACCGCCCAGCAACGCGCGCTCCCATTGGCCGCCGCGCCGCGCTCCCCGGATGACGTCACTACAAGCTTCGTTAAATTGTATGTAATGGGCTACAATCTAAAAGCGCCCGGCTAGCTCAGTCGGTAGAGCATGGGACTCTTAATCCCAGGGTCGTGGGTTCGAGCCCCACGTTGGGCGTCGTAATTTTGAGCCTCTCGCACGGCTCCGAGAGACAAAGAGCCGACTTCCGAGGGAAGCGTCCCAGTGCAAACGTAGCCGCGTGCATCGCGGAAGTGACCGATAAACCGCGTATCAGCCAGAAAATTAAGCTTTTATAAGTAAACTGAATGCCGGAATGACACGTACRTAATAAAGCAGGAGCCGTGAGATGCTGGGTGGTGACAACTAAACAGTGTGTCCTTGGAAATTTATTATTTTTTTTATAAATGATCTGGATGCAGGAAACAGGTGGATATTAATAAAGTAAGAGCTCCAGGCTCCCTCGAGGGTAGAGAGGAATTACAGAGCTACCTGGATARACTGGAGAGCTGGGCAAGCACCTGCCACAGGAAATTTAACAAAAGCCAGTGTGGGATTCTCCAGCTGGGATGGGGCAACCCTGGTTAAACACACAAACCACGGGAGRAGAGCCAGAGTAGGCCCACGGGAAGAGATCCGGGGTTTTTATAGGACGAAGAAATTCTTGACTGCGACGTTGGTGCGGCCCTGGCCCACATTCCCCAGASAAGCTGTGGCTGCCCCATCCCTGGAAGTGTCCAAGGCCAGGTTGGAYGGGGCTTGGAGCAACCTAGAATAGTGGAAGGTGTCCCTGTCCMTGGCAGGGGGTGGACATGGGTAAGCTTTAACGTCCCTTCCAACCCAAACCAYTCCAGGGTTCTATGGTTGGCATTGATCCATCACTGGAACAGACTCTCCAGGGAAGCACTCACAGCACCAAGCCTGTCAGAGTTTAAGGAGCATCTGGACAATGCTCTCAGCCATAGGATTTMGTTTATGTAGTCCTGCAAGGAGCAGGGAGTTGAGCTCTGTGATCATTAGGGGTCCCTTCCAACTTGAAATAATCTCTGATTCCATGAGGAGGGAGATGCAGGAATGAGATAAAGCCCCTTCCCCAGGGACCAGCTCCTCCTGACACAGCACGGACACAGGCAGACCACAACGGACTCACGAATATTCCAAAATACTCCTCCACTCAGCAGGACCTGGCTCATCTGGAGCTGTTTGCAACTGGCTAACACAAACCTGCCAGAATGGCATCCAGTCCRGAATCAGGAACTTAGGGAAAATCCTCCAGTTATTCCAGGGGTTTGTGTCTGTCACTGTCCTTCCTGATAAACCGTGTGGGCTCACTGTGAATTTATGCCTGCTGATCCACAGATCCCTGCTGTGCCAGGGAAGGAAGAACTACAACAGTTAGGCTGGAAAACCCAGTCCTTTCTACACCATTACACATTTAGGGTGTGATCTCTAAGGTCTTTCCAGGGCAAGCCATTAAAAGTCTTTCTCATCCCTTCACCGAAATAAAAATCCTGTTTCTGTCTTAACAGGTCCCGGGACTCTGCTTCAACCCAGCAGTAACACAGGAGTCAGGAATTCTGTTCCTGCCGTGTGACACGGCAGCTGCTGAAGCTGTTCGGTGATGCAGAAACCCCACAGGAGGAGCTCTGAGCGGGCAGAACGAAGATGAGGAGGCAGAACACGCCAGGAAAGGTCCCAGGGTATGTGCGCACAGCAGCACGGAAATAACCCCGAAAAGGGAAGGGCTAAGAATATCCTGAATTTCCTCAGCTGCAGTCTGCTGCAGTTCACAATGACATCATTGCACCACCACCACCACAGGCTCCGTGGGAGTTTCATCTACTGAATCCTTCCCACGGAGGACACGAGCGATCCCTCCCAGCTCCACGGGACTCGTGCTGATGCCAAATCCTCCTCCCAAGAGAAAACCTTGGTAGGCTCTGGCTCAGTTCTTACTGAGGTAAAACATAACCTGCACCCCAAATGACCCAAATTGTAACTGAAAATGAGCAGCACAGCTTGGACCYGAATGCTCTGTACACCTAAGGCTGTGCTCTGTGCCTGGCAACGAGACAGTGTCTGTTTATCCAGCCTGGAACGGCACAGGGAGATGGTCCTTAACTATAAAACTAACACCAACTACTAAGGTAAAGCATGTAGGAAACACAAGGACAAAATCATGCAGGAGTTACYGAAGTGATGCAGCACATTCCCTGTGTTAGGGTTTACCAGAAGAGGATTTCTTTAAATATCTGCCTGACTCGAAGAATCGTGCTGCAGGAGCACAGCAGGTGGGCAGCAGACAGCACGGGGAAATCTGTCACAAAGAGCATGTTTGTGCCCATAAAAGACTTCACCACCTCAAAAATTTTATATTTAGCTCCCCAAATTTCAGACAAAAATTGCTCCTCTGGGTAGGATCTAAACCTGAGTAACCAGCAGATACCAGCAGTCACCATGTAGCCAGTGAGTCGTTTGACCTCGCACCCCTGTTAATAATTAATTCATAATAATTTATATTCTTTCATTGCTGAAATCTTTCTTGGAGGAGATGTACCAGGAGAGATTTTAGCTCACCACTATGTGAGAATCACAGGCAGAAGAGTTCTCTGCTAAAACTCTTAAAACARGGGAAACAATGTTCCACTACCTTTGCTAAACAGCCCCGAACCATTTCCTCACATGTGACTCAAGGGTGGAATATTTTAGTACAGAATTTGGCACAAAAATATTCCCACAGATATTTCCCTGTAGACTGCTGTTCATTCTGAGCATATTTAAAATGAAAATATCTTAAACCAAATTCTCTCAGCAATGCCTTTTACTATACAGATAAATAACAAACAACTCAGTAGGGAACAGCTTGTGAGGATACAGAATTTCTTCGAAACAAGACAAAAGAGCAGAGGAGTTGCCAGAGTTAAGTTTGTAAACTATAACTGGACAGGGTTTTAAATAGTGTTAGTGCCTACACCATACCCCCGACAACACCCACGTTGTTCATATTTAATAGTGTTACACACAAATTACTGAACAAACCCCAAACCCCAGTGCACGTGGGTGGAGCTGAAATGGGGCAGAATCCTTGTGTGGCATTCAGGTGCTTATTTCTCTGTGGAAAAAGCCCTTTTCATCAGTGGTGGGGGTGCTTTTCCAACATCAAACATCATTTCCAGGGGAGGGTTGTTCAGGCAGCACCAGTCGGGAATGCGGCCTGTCTGGCTGTAATATTCCTTGGACACAGATCGGCTCCCCAGGATGTCCTGCAGTGCTCCAAAAATGGCTCCTACATTAATGGGAAAGAAAAAAAAAAAAAAAATTGCATTAATTTGATGTAGAAGTTCTCTTTCTACTTCTTCCCATCAAGGATCTCAATTGGGATTTTTTAGCTCTGCCCCAAAATTAGAGGAATGAATGGACATAGCTGCTTTCCTTTCCAGAAGCCCAGCTAGTCCCAAACTGCTTCCATTTATGTCCCTTGAAAATAACTGAAAACAAGGAACCATCTACTCCCTGCTGACAGCAAACCTGGCCTGGTTGACTCACTTCTTACAACAATGTTTTTATTTTAAACACTTTCACCAAACCCCTTGTGTTCAAGGCAATTTCCCCCCAAAAAAGATGTCACACAAATTCACACAAGCTGTGAGAAGATTCAGCCYACAGCATTGATCAGGAAAGAAAAGCATCACAGAATTTGATGCACAGAAATTGTTCTGGTTTGCTAATCCTAAAAATAAAAGGTTCTATTCACTACAAATCCCGCTTGGAAGGGTTTTTTTCACCTCTGCTTCCCAGTTGTTCCCGTTCTTACCTCCCAGCCAGGCCACACAGTTGGGTTTGGCAGGGGGAGTGTGAATTCTGAAGGTTTTAGTGGCAAGTGCTTCCTTGTATTTGGGTTTCTCCACCAAGTGCCTGATCTCAGCCATGAGCCTGTGCAGGAATCCCGGGAGCATCGCGGTGCCTCCGATCACCACCAGGTTCTCTGCCAGCTGCTTCCTGGTGTCTATTGGGCACTGATGCAAAATGGGATACAAAAAAAAAACCCCAAATAAGTGAAGTTGCCTGAATTTGAAGGTGTATTCAGAGGTCTGTTAGAAATTCAGTCCATTTCTATGCCCTCCAATTGCTGTTTTCTCCTATTTAGCTGGAACATAACAACACAACCAGAGCAATGGAAGGGAAATGCCTGGAGGTGCAGAGGTGAGGGCTCCAGGCACAGAACTTCTTAAACAATTTGTTTTCATAAAAAATTCTAATTGAAATGTTTGTCATGTCAATCAAGTCCATGGCTCTCCAATAAATTACAAACTTATTTAAATGGCATCAATAACTACAGGGAGCCAACTTTAATTAACATACATACACCACCACATAATGAAAATTTCCATTTATAGTGGTTTTCTAATGCATTTTTTCCCTAAATATAATAAGCAGCATTTGTATATGCCAAGAAAATTTTCTGCAATAAATCCAATATACTGCGTGTAATAAAGATGTCCAAATTAATTTTATTCCAGCACAGGTAAACCAGCAGCCTGCAGGACTCAAATTCTTCAGCCATTTACAACTGCAGGTTCTCTAAGGCTGGGGACATTCCCTAAACTGTTTCTAATACAAAGATACCTGAACGAGTGAATCCAAGATCAAAGTGGCAACAGATGTCTCTTCATTATCCTGTTCAAACAGGATTTCCACCACGGAGTCTCTGTGGAACAGACAGGAAGTGTTAATGAGCAGCAAAACCACACTCAGAACAGCAGAGCTGGAGATAACTGCAGCCTTCCTGCTGCCAACACACTGTCACCACCTCTGTCACACAGCCTGTGCACCCAGCAGTGCCAACAGGGAGGGGACAAGCATGGAATCCCAGGGCTGGAAAAGACCCTTAAGATCATCACATTCAACCCTCAACCCAGCACCACCACGTTGTTCACCACTAAACCTTGTCCTCAAGTGCCACATCCACACGTTTTGAACACTTGCAGGGATGGTGTCTCCACCAATTCCCCGGGCAGCCCATTCCAGTGCTTGTCAACTCTTAAGTGAAGAAAATTTTTCCCTAATATCCAATCTAAACTTCCCCAGGTGCAACTTGAGGCCATTTCATCTTGTCTTGTCCCTTGTTCCCTGGGAGCAGAGCCCGACCCCCACCTGGCTGCACCCTCCTGTTGGGGAGTTGCAGAGAGTGAGAAGCCTCCTTTTCCCCAGGCTAAAATGTCCTGGTCACATCCCTAAACTTGTCCCATCATCAGGCATTAATCCTCAATTCTCTTCCCTTCATCAATCCAATCTCTTTGCTATCATCTTCCTCTTGGAGCTCCAGAGAAGCCAACACCTCTCATGAAGGGCTTGCACTGTGCCCAGCACACAGCCTTCATTTTAGAGGCATTAAAAACACACACAGGTGTTTCATTGAAATTCGATTTTATGAAAATTTATGTGCTTTTAGAGTTGAAATATATCCTCATAATGACAAATACTCTGTGATGGCATTTCTCACCTGATGGGGCCAACTACATGGAGAATCTTTTCTCCATCCAAAGGATAGTCAACGTCTGGAGGCGGTGAGGGACGCTAGAAATAAAAACATACCTGTATTATTTGAGAGGCCAAAAAAGCTACAGCCTCCTCAAAAGAGGAGGAGATTTATGCTCCACCCACCTCAGCACTGCCATCAATGTTGAACTTGGCTGCCTGGATTTTCAGCCCCCGTTGGAGATCACTCACAAAGCAAGTGCGAACTGTGCAGAGGGAAAGAGAGGGGCACAAGTGAGACTTTGGTGGATCCTTTCATCACCAATAAAGACAACAATTTTTCTTAATTTAGAGAAGAACACACACTTTAGGCTCTTGCTGGTCCAGGACATTATCAAATCAATGCAAAGAGAAGCAGTCTCTACACTGCAGCAGAGTTCAGGGGCTGACTAGACCATGAGTTCAATGAAGCTGACACCAAAGCTCTGTTAGGCCAGGCAGGATTTCTTCCCAAGATTTAAAGCCAGAGGGATGTCCCTACTGGTGCCTCTGCTTACTACAAGGTGCCAGGGGTTGTATCCTGCTGTCACTGCAGCTCTTGCACCATGGCTTCAAATGAGGCATTGCTCATTTTCTAAAGAAGCTGCAATCATGCAATATCTTCCCTCGTGCAATTCTTCAACACCCTAAGAATTTCCCCAGAGGTTTTTCTTTATTTCCAGACCACACCGACAGAGCACAGTATCATTTGTATCCCAGCTGCTACTGTTATTATACACTTATTTATTTGTATTTGGCACAGGTGAGCATCTTCCTCATAAATTGTTCTCACAAGGAAACAACCCTTCAACACACAGACAACAATAATTTCATCCCTAGCATGTTGTATCTGGTTCCAAAAGACTGCATAAAAACCAGAACTGGTCAGAAAATTGTGTTCAAGTCCAGAAATTAGAAAAGCAACTTCCATTTGACATAGCACCAGCTGCATTTATTTTGCATTTCACTGATGGATTCCTTCCTAACTTGACCCAAGGGATATATACTAGTTACTGTTTGCTAGGAAAACACATATTTTTCTGTTACACATGAAACAATTACATAGGAACTCATCCCAGTTCTGCCCAAAGAAAGACTCTATTTTTCCTGGTGTAAATGTAGTTCTTGTCTCCTCTTGCCTGCCTGATTAACATGCCAGAATGTATTATTTTTTTTGAAAAATTGACTTTAAAGCAAACAGAACCTTTATAATTCACCCATAAACAAAACCACACAACAGAGCAATCCTCTTTCTGTGCCCACCTACCAAGTGTATCTACAAGTTATAACTCAACAACATTGAGGTTAAACTGAAAGAGGAACTCAACACCTGGTTCTGGTTTTGCTTTCAGAGAGGAAGAACAACGCAAGCTTTTCCAGTAAGAAATATGGCAAACAGAGAAATCAATTCCTGAATGTAAAATATTGCACACTTGTTATTATCACACTCTACTGCACAATTCAATACACTAGAGTTTCACAAAGCAAACAAATTTACCTTTTATATCCTCTACTATGTCTTCTGGAACTGAGCCTGAAATAAAAAAGTAACTTAGAACAAAAGTTTTTTAAGTAGAAAGAAAATCTAAGAATGAAACTAAGTTTGAGTTACATTTCATATATTAAACTTTCACTTTGACAGCAGTTTTTAAAGATTTCTAAGAAGAAAAGATATTAAGAACGGAAATAAAAAGTTTGTCTTTGCTCAAAATAGACAAAAATTATTACAGAACTTTGACCTCAGCCTTTATTCAAAACTGCTGTAAGAAATGGCTTACCATAAAAATAATACACTTGTTAAATGCAAAGAAAGTATTCATGCAAGGAGGTCACAGAAGATGCAGTGAACACTAAACCCACTTTGTTCACTGTTAGGATTAACACCTTCTCCCCAGTGCAAGTTCCCAGCACAGCTGCCCCACCCCACAGACCTTACCCATCACAGAGGGAAGGCTTTGTCCTTTGGCTAATCCTGTATCCACTGTGCACTGCTCCAACAGCTGATACTCCAGCTCCCTAAAACATTCCACAGGCAGGTGGTTAAACACAGCCATGAACTCAGCCTGGCTCTCTGTACCATGCTCCAGGGACAGCACTTATTCTTTTCAGTTACATCCTCCTAAATACAAACTTAAGACCACCCCATTTCCACAGTTTTTACCTCATCAACAACAGCCAAACAGTGGTAATTTTAAAAACTGGATGATGTTACAGCAAGTTAGGATTTAAACCAGGAATTTTTACTCATGGTCAAAGATGAACTTTCACAAATAAATTATTTGTAACCTGGAATGGATAACTATCAACTTACTTGTGGATGGCCTTTCCTCCCAGGGGAAGGGAACCCCAGCAGCTCAGGATTGGAATTCCCTCATAGATCTACAAGGAAGATCAGGAAATTCTCCTTTTTTTCATTATGAGTTTTCAGTCTGCTGGAACTAAATGCTGCTTGCCTTCAACAATCCCTTGCATTAGCCATTGGAAACACTTCCTAACTGCTTTTCCCCAAAGCTAATTTCTAGTCTACAAAGGCTGAAGCCCTGAACCCCCTTTCCAAGATTTGAGGGAACAGATTTACCCTGTCAGCTGTGAAGAGATTCCCCAAGCCAGGACATCTTGTAGGCAAAAGCCAGACTGGCTGAGCTGTCCTTATTCCTTTTTGCACCCCTGAAGTCAATAAAAATTTCACCTTTCACAACAGCCTCATTGCTGAGAATTTAAGGATACAGGCAGCACCAAGCTTTCTGCATATCCACAGTCCAGCACCATGGCAGAGTTGATCCCAAGTGTCAGGAGAGACATCAGGTGACTTGGAGCAAATAAAACAGAAGGAACCTGCATGGAAACCAAAAGGAAAGTTGATAGAAGGGAAGGTAAAAAGAAACAAACCACCAAAAGCACTTATGCCCTCTTGAGTGGCATTTTGAAAGCAAAACCCAAACAACTGTGTCTTCAGGTATCCAGTACTAATTTGTAAAAACTTGAAAATGTGAATAAAAGTGCTAGAAAATCCATAAATGGGTGCCCTGTGACAAACACTGCTGCACCCAAATTCACAGAAAAGGCTGTTTGAAACACTCTCACCAAAACAATGTGGAAACTCAAGCTAAAATTACATGAGAATTACTTCCTTCTCCCAGAATTCCATAAATCAAGTTTCCTAGAAAGCAATATTCCTTTACCAGAATACCTTGGGTGAATTAAATGAGAAATTTCAATAAATCCTGCATTTGCAGGCAACATTACTGACCCTTAGCCCAGAGACACAAAGTAAAATATTGACCCTGTATTAATAAACCACTCTTATTCTCTGCACCAAATAGAAACCAGAGAGAATTAACCTTCCATCAGTATTAACTGGCTTCTTAACAAGTTACAAAGTCTTTCCATCAAATCATGATGCTGAAGTCATGAGTCATTTTCAAAAAACCATTTTGCATGGGATGTGCTTTAGCCAAGTCATATTTTATTCCTGCAAGGGGATTAGGAAAAAAAACCCTCAAATAAACCACTCAAATCTTTCAGCAATTTCAAGCCATCAGAAAATCCCATCAATAGTAGAAAAGAATTATGCAGAAGTTTAAGATTAGTTGGTAAACTGTGTTGTGGAAGGACAGTGAAAAAGTACTGCAGACAAATTGGTTTCACTACTTTTTATAGAAGAACCTTAACCTTTGTTCTGTCTGAATTGAAGAAGCATGGAGTCACCTTCCCAAATATTTTCTGTTAGAATCAAGCAGAATTAGGTTCAGACTTTTGAGAGAATCCTTGACTGGTTGGGGTGGATGGGACCTTACAGATCCTTCAGTTCCACCCGCTGCCAGGGACACCAGGGCAGGGACACCTTCCACTATCCCAGGTTGCTCCAAACCTCATCCAATCTGGCCTGGAACACTTCCAGGGATGGGGCAGCCACAGGTTCTTTTTTCCCACAACTTTTCTTCAAAAACACTGATTAAGCAGAAAAGATACTTAACTTCAGGTAAGTTCTTCTCTAAATGAGCACAGCCAGACCTCTGCTAGGCAGAGATATTGACTCTGGCAGAAATCATGAGACTTGCTGACAGAGCACTAACAAGTGTTTAAATATAAATCCTGGCTCCAGGCAGTGCTCAATGGGGATTATTGGATCTGTCTGGGACAGTGCAGTGTGAGCTGTATTATCCTACAAGCCAGGGAAACCTTGTGGAGTCTTGTTAATTGCTGCTGCTTTGTGGCCTCATGGAGTCAGACTGGAACAAAAATGACCTTTAATCCAACTTCCAAGCCCTACTTCCTCACACCACCATCAGATTTTTCGTCTTCTTTACGCTTTTCTCACTCTTTTGCCATTATTTTCATTTTTTCATCCACATCTGGTACTGACTGCAAGTAAAATTTCTACTGGCAAGTGCTGTGCTGAGCATTTGGAGCAAATGTACATATCTCTGTCACACACTTACCTCAAAATGCTTGAAAAGGACCCTGGTGAGTGTGTCCCTGAAGTGTGAGGGGCACAGGACCGACTCTATGATCACAACACGACGGTCCCTGGGATTCACCAGCAGATGCCTGAAAAAAGGCAAGATGTGTAAAACAACACTGGGAAGCTTTAGCACATAGGACAAGATCTACCTTATAGTCATATTCCGTTTTCCTCAAAAATCCTAAAAATCTGCATTTAGATAGCATTTCCTACAGCAAACCCTGAAGTCTTTTTCAGAAACCTAAAAACCTCAGTGCTTTCCCAAAAGCAAGTCAGGAAACTGAGGTAGGGAAAGCAAGTTATAGAGCTTTCAGCCAGAGCCTGTAGTTCTGAATATCTGTTATACTTTTCTTAATCAATATAAAGAAATGCAAAAATAAGCCATCAACGGCTTGTCCAGTGTCATACAGTGTCACAAAAGACAAAGAATGATGACACAGATGCTCTGATTTCAGTGGAAGAGGATGGAATTGTCCCAATTTCAATTACAAGGCAATAGTCAAAGACAGGAGAAGAAAACAACCCAACCCAAAGCAGACTTGAGGCACAGAAATTAAATCCTGGTTTCCCTGTGATGGCTTTTACTGTGTAAAAATATGGATTGGAAGCAAAGAGAAAAGACTAAATCCAATCTCATTATTCACTACGGGTAGTAAAAATACAATAAAGAGAAGTATTGCTGAGGTAAAAACATTCCACAGGTTAAGATTCCTCCTTCCAAACCACTGTGGAGAGAGTTGTGCATTGATGGGAGCTTCAGCCCTACAAAAATCAATGTAACTTCTTAGGTAAAGCCTCTCCCTTATCGAGTCCTTTATAAATGCACCAGCTAAAAGACAACTCATCAAACACTTTCTACTTCTACAGAGCAACTGATGCTGCAGGACATGAACTCTTTATCAGACAACCTCAATCTCAGCACCACTGAACTTCTCCTGCACCAACACAGCCAGGCAGCCCCTTGCAGAGTCTTATCTCTGCTTTCTTATCCAGCTGGACAGTGTCCATCCCCCCGCTCCCACCCCTGGATGTGCTCAGGGAAGAGCTGCAGAAGGCCTGGATGACTGACAGGGGTCTCTTACCTGAAGTACAGCATGTGGATGAATTCCTTCAGATAGGAATAGAGCTCTTCTGTGTTGATGTTATACTGAACCACTTTGACAGGCTGGGAAGTGAAAAAACCCAGAAACACCTCAAATGCTGGGCAGCGATTATATAGACAGATAGATAGACAGATATATACACACGCAAGATATATAAACAAACATATTTGATATATACAGAACATATATCTGAAACTGACACTATATAAACACTCACTCTCACCTGATTTGCTCGTTGTCCTTAACAAAACATCTCATGAACTCACCCCATAACTAAACTCCAGAACTTAATTAAATTTAATTAATTAAAAATTAATGCTAATTTTTCACACCAGCAACTTATCTCAGAATTAGTTTCCCAAATCTGCCACACTCTACTAAAAGAAAGAAAAAAAGCATAACTAGGCAAAACAATTTCTCAGTAAATGCCCCAAACACAAGTTCCATGGGCGCTGAGCAGCAATTAACATCAGCATTGGCATCACATTTACCTCTATCTACTCAGAATCTTTTAATATCAGCAGTTAAAATAATGAAAAATACAATGTTTCAGAATATTTTATTCAGACAATGAAAAATAGCTTGTGACGGACAGAAAAAGTATCTGCAAATTCTTTCTATACCATGAAAACCAAACACCATAAAGGCAAAATGGTTCACCTTCGAGACATCAGGTTTCTTGATTTCACTTGGGATGATACATCTTGGTCCTGTTTCTCCTGCAAACCCACACCTAAAAGAAAACGTTGAAAACCTGATTATTTCAAGTCACTATCACAGAAGGGTTTGGGCTGGAAAGGACCTTAAAGCCCATCCCATTCCACTCGCTGCCACGGGCAGGGACACCTTTCTCTATCCCAGGTGGCTCCAAGACCCATCCAGCTTGGCCTGGAACACTGCCAGGGATAGGGCAGCCATAGCTTCTCTGAGCAACCTGTGGCAGGGCCTCACCACTTTCAAAATCCAAGAATTTTTTCCCAATATCCCACATAAGCTTGCCTTTTGACACTGTGAAGCCATTCCCCCTTGTCCTGTCACTCCAGGCCCTTGTCTCTCTCCAGTTCTCCTGGAGCCCCTTTAGGCACTGGAAGGGGCTCTAACGTCTCCCCAAACCTTTCTCTTCTCCAGGCTGGACACCCCCAAACCCGACGGCAGTGCGTGGCACTCACTTGGTGAAGGCCTGTCCCAGGTCGATCACCACGGCGGTTTTCTCCCCGCCGCTGCCGAGCCCCTCGTACAGCGGCATCGCGGCCCGGCCTCTCTCCCTTCCTTCCCTTCTCTTGCCTCCCGTTCTCTTCCTTTTTTCCCTCCCGTTCCACCTCCCTCAGCCGCCGCTACACGGGGCCTTCCTAACCCCCGGCGCGCCGGGCTGCCCGCTGCGCCTGTCCGCCTCGCCGCCGCCCCGCCGCCTCCCTCGGGCCCGCGCCGCCGCTCCCGCCGCGTCCTGCCGGGCTCCGAGGGGACCGGGAGCGCCGCGGTGCCGGCGGCGGGCGCGGCGCTCCGCGGCTTCCCCTCAGCTCCGCTCCGGCGGCGGGCAGGGCGGCCGCCGGGGGAACAGCGACGATGCCATGGAGGGGCCTGAGGGGAGGCCGCGGCCCGCGGGGTGGGCGGGGTCTGCGTATGGGCGGGGCCTGCGTGAGGGCGGGAGGCGGTGGGACCGGTCTGGGGGCGGGAGGGGACGCGGTGCCGGCGCTGCTCCCGCTCCAGTAAAATCATAAAAATCGGAGAATCCGTTAAGTTGGAGAAGCTCGCCAAGATCATCGAGTCCAACCATTAACCCGATACTGCCAAGCCCACCACTAAACCATGTCCCCAAGTGCCACATCCACACGGCTTTTAAATGCCTCCAGGCATGGCAATTCCACCCATTCCGTGGGCAGCCTGTGCCAGTGCTTGACAACTCTTTCAGGGAAGAAATTTTTCCTGAATACCCAATGTAAACCATTCCTGGCACAACTTGAGGCCGTTTCCTCTTGTCCAGTGCCATGTTCCCTGGAAGCGGAGTCCGATGCCCCCCGGGCTGTCCCCTCCTGTCTGGGAGTTGTGGAGAGCCAGAAGGTCCCCCCTGAGCCTCCTTTTCTCCAGGCTGAGCCCCTCCAGCTCCCTCAGCTGTTCCTGGTGCTTCAGACCCTTCCCCAGCTCCCTTCCCTTCCCTGGACACGCTCCAGCCTCTCAATGTCCTTCTCATGGTGATGAGCCCAAAACTGACCCCAAGACTGGGGGTGCCTCAGCAATGCCCAGCACAGGGGGACAGGCACTGCTCTGGGCCTACTGCCACGCTATGGTTGATACAGAAACAGCCACATTTCTCTGAGGTTAAATACACAGGTACCCTCAGGGTACAGTATCCTCCCTCTAGAACAGAAATAAAATGTCTCTGGGACTAAAACAGCCACATCACTGCTCCAGGAGAGTGGTGGTTGGGAGTGAAGAGAGAATCTTGAAATACAGTGAGGATAGAAATGATAAACCCCATGGTGGTAACCTGTGCAGGGCCAGAGGTTGGACTTGATCCTTGTGGATCCCTTCCAGCTCAGGACCTTCTACGAATCCATGCTTTCAACTGGTTTGCCTGTGATAGGTGATCAGAGAAGCAGAAGATCAGCTATGCTGGGAGACAACCGGTGGGACTCAAGTGCTCAAAATCTAATTTTAATTAGTTCAACTTTAGCCATTTTCATGTATGTGGCAATACAGCTGGGTTTTGCCTTCATCTGTGTGTTTTGTGAAGAGGGGAATGTGGTGTTGTTCGGGCTCTGCTACAGCACAAGACATGTCTTGCAAAGTTTGTGAGAACGCTGTGTTATCTCAGATGCTCTTAAAATAATAGGTGTAGAAACCAAGTTCCTACTCAGTTTTGGAGCAAACAAAAAGCTATATTTGTATGTGCCCACATATTACAATGAAATACTTTGACTTATGGCTAAGGTTTTAACCTCATCAGTGTTAGGAAATGTTATGTTCTCCTAAATAATCACCATCGGGGTTAGGAAATGTTAAGTTTTCTAAACAATTTTCATCTCTGCATTACAGGTAAAAGGTGGTGGCTGCATCAAGACGAGGATTTTCTTTACACCTAATGAAACAAGGCATCCTTTCATAGAACCATGGAATTGTTAAGGTTGGAAAAAACTTTTAAGATCATCAAGTCCAACCATCAACCCAGCACCACCACTACGTTCACCAGTAAACCGTGTTTTCAACTGCCACATCCACGCCCCTTTGAACACTTCTTCCAGGAATAGTGACTCCACTATTTCCCTGGGCAGCCTGTCCCAAGGCCTGACCACCCTTTCCATGAAAAAAATGTTCCCAATATCCAATTTAAACATCTCCTGGTGCATCTTGAGTCCGTTTCCTCTGGTTCTGTCACTTGTTGTCTGGGAGAAGAGACTGACCTCACCTCTCTAGAACCTCCTTTCAGGGAGTTGAAGAGAACCATAAGGTTTTTCCTGAACCTTCTTTGAGAGACCTGGTCAAAACCCACCTAGAAGCCATTGGTGCATCAGCATGAGCCTCTCTTACCGGGCAAGTCACTGGGAAAAACTCTGTGTGTGAGTGAAGTGTGTGATAAGTTATCTACTATTAAAAATAGCAGCTGGACTCTATTGTTAATAGTAAGAACCTAACCAATAAAAAGTGTTCTGATGAATATCATTTGTGGAGTATGTCTGCCCATGACTTGATCCTCTGGCTGGGAAAAGGGAGTTTCTAACAGCTTTTGGTTGGTATAATGAAAATTTGGGATCACTTGAGGAAGAGATTCCTAAGGTAGCGCTTGCCCCACTCCCAACAACCATCTCCTTTTCCCTGCCAATCTTCCCCTTCCCTGTGATGACCACACCTGCAAACCAGCTGCTCTTCAGGCAGCTGTGCATGTCCAGGAGTGTGATTGTGGTCCTGCTCATGCCCCCAAAAGATCTGTCCCAGGTATTTCTATCAGCTAAGTGCACAGGACCCATTTCTTCTTCAGAGAAGCAAAGTGAGTGTTGAAAAACCAATTAAGTGGTGAGTTGGGTCTAGACATTTGCTCGTTGCCAGACAGGCCGGGCTGAGAGCCTGAGGGTTTATGCAGAGGAGGGCAAGGGTGCTAACAAAGGCAGAGGATTCCCGGGAAGGCTGTCATGACACTGCTGTGCTCTGTTGCCGCTGAACCCAACTGCTGCTGTAGCAGCTCGTGGATGCTTTTCGCTGTGCTTTTCACCCTGCGGCAGTGCTGTTCGCCCCACATCCACACCTTCTATTTGCAGCYCCTGAAGGTGGAGGTGTGTGGGAGTCAGGTGACGAGTGGGAGTGATGTGAGACACCGAAAGCTGTCGCTGCCGCCATCTGCTGTGTCGCCTGGGCCAGCCCCCGCACTAGCCCATGGGCTAGCAGCTCTGCGCAAACGCTTTCTCTGCTGCTCCTGTCACAGCCTTGTCGTGTTCCCCCCTTGTGGTCACCCTAAAGTTACCCGGGTCACAAAGTGGGGTCAAGAGGTAGCACTGAGAAGGTCCATGTGTGTGTGGACTGGGGGAGCTGAAGCAGATGGAGCATCCTGGAAGCGTTCTCTTTATCTGGAGGACACAGAAGGAATACAGGCAGAGGGAATGCAAGAAGGGTGTGAAGAAGGGGAACTCTGCAGTGACAGTCTTGGGGGAGACTCCTTGCAAAGCCCTTTACATCCTTCACAAAGCCCTGCTATCTCTCCTTCAGGCATCATCCCACAGCTCCACAAGAGCCTGTGCACTCTTCATACAAACCATCACCAGCTTCCCATCCTTCCTCGGAGAGGAAAACTAAGGAGCAGGGACAAAGCTGCAATGGGGTGTGAGATGCAGAATCAGTGATGGGACCAGCCCACAACCAGTGAATTCTGGAGGGAGAGGAATCATTGCCAAGGCAGCAGTGGAGGATGCGTGAAAAAATAAACAAACAAAACCCTGTAGCAATTAAACATTGTGACACAGAGTTCAACGTGCCATATGATTTTGTGTGGTTTTATGTTTTTAATGGGCTTTTTCATTATTTTTTTATGGTTAGTATTTTATGCCCTTCCAGAACATGGAAATGCAGCTGAACTTTAAAGCATATGCAAACAACAATGCATGAAAATATGTTTAAATGTCATTTCCCCAACAGAACCTTAACTCTGCCATGTTTGAGCAATTCCCCAGTGCACCAAGAATATGCTCTCCGTGGTAATTACACTCGACTGAGACAGGAATTATATCCAAGAAACTTTTCTGTATTTGGGCTTTCTTTCAGGGAAACAATCCCAGAATTCCCAAGTACTCCTGGAGAAATTCTGAGGAGAACCAAGGAAAATTATTCACAGTGAGAACAATCAGCTATTGGAATAATCTCCCCAGGGAAGTGATGGATTCCTCGACACCGGACACTTTAAGATTCAGCTGCACAGGGTGCTGGACCATCTTGTCTCAACCATGATTTTGCCAAGAAAAGTTGGACCAGATAATCCTTGAGATCCCTTCCAACCTGGTATTCCATGATTCTGTGGTAAGTTACTACCTGGAGTCCTGTCTGCCCTCGCTGGTCAAGGACAGTGGGAGGGAAACTGTGCAGTTACTGTGCCTGGTGAGAATGTGCTCTCACTGGAGTGTGGATTTTCATTCTCTTAAATTCTGTAAAGTCCTCCTCAGTATCTCTGTGATAGGGGTCTTACAGAGACATGATATAGTATACTTAATTTTGTTGCTCTTGAAATACTTAAGGTCTAAAAATTGGAGTAATTTGGATAATATATGACTAATTTAAAGTCTAAGCATGATGTTTGCATGATCTGTTTTCATCCCCAAATCTCACSCGTTTATGATAACTTACCATCCTATAATTAAATATTTACAGCACTATGCTTAAGTTTTAAATGTAATGTTTTATGTAAAATGACTGCTTAGATATGTCTTGCAAAAATCAGGGGCCCTACTTGAAATCCACAGCCCACGGCTTCCTCCTGAAAGTATTATCCCTGGGTTAGGAACGATCAGAGTCTCCTGCTAATCACATCACCGTCTTTGCAGTCCATTGGAAATCTCCTCTTAAATTACATTAATCAATCACAGTTAACATGAGTCCTGAAATGCAAGCTGCAGCTTAAAAGTGGCTTAATTTAATGGATGGTCTTTTCAGAGTTATTGATAATAAGAGCCAGAGAGTTAGAGATGTGCCAGGGTTTCATAACAAAATCCATCCACGCCGGGCTGGTTTAATCAAGGAAGCTGCTTGCATAATGTGAAGAGCGCTCGCGCTCCCCCGAATATGTGACTGTTGAAGAAACAGATGGTGATGCTAACCCGAAAGAATCAGGCTATAAATACATTCAGGATAACAATATAAATGGAGATAATTATTCACAGGCTAAGGAGACGGTGGGACAATTAAGCCAGCTCGTAAGCAGAATGTCCAGCGGAGTGAAAAGCAGGATTTCCATAACACAAGAAGAAATTATTCCCTGAGAGCAGCCAGTTCATGCAACTCTTGGGAGCAGTGGTATCTCTGACAGGCAAGGAAGAGGTCGCATAAGGACATAAAAATACAAGAAATTAACAGTAGCCCATTGAAATCAGTGAGAACTCTTGTATCATAGAACCATAGAATCCTGGAATGGTTTAGTTCGCAGGCATTTTAAAGACCACCTCATTCCCACCCCCTGCCATGGGCAGGGACACCTTCCACTATTCCAGGTTGCTCCAAGTCCCATCCAACCTGGCCTGGAACACTTCCAGGGATGGGGCAGCCACAGCTTGTCTGGGAAACCTGTGCCAGGGCCTTACCACCCTCACAGTCAAGATTTTCTTCCTAATTATCTACTCTAAACCTATTGTCTTTCAATCTGAAAGCCATTCCCTCTTGCCCTGTCACCCCATGCTGTTGTAAAAGGTTTCTCTCCATCTCTCGCCAGCTCCCTTCAAGTACTGGCAGGCCACAATTAGGTCACCCCAAAGCCTGAACAATCCCGATTGTCTCGACCTTTCCTCAGAGCAGAGGTGCTCCATCCCTCTAATCATCTCGATGGCCTCCTCTGGCCTCGCTCCAACGACATAAAATTTGTAGGACAGTTCTTTTTGCCTAATGCAGTCCTTTTTCTCTCCCCTTTTGCTTTTGCAGGATTCTGTTGGTATTCAAGCCACTGGCAGAAAAAAGACCCTTTTGGATGTCCTGCAGTCACGTCATTGTCACAGAGCAGCGCTGCGCTCTCCTCCGTGCCGCTGCCTCGAGGTGGCAGCTCCACAACCAGCCCGGAGGGTTAAAAGGGAACGTTTTTCATAAAGAAAATCACTTTTCTGCACGCGCCCCGAAACACGGCAGCTCTCAGCTGAATTAATCCCCACGGAGCACTTGCAAACGCTGCAAACATAAAGGAATGTGTCCTGCAGCACAAACACTGCGTGGCTACGGCACGGAGCAGCACACCCAGCTAATACTCTGCTCCTTTGAAAGCCAAAATGCCTCTCTGGACCCCTGCAGAGACTCGGATTTCAGCTGAACCCAGGCATATTTCATTAGCAAAGCGTTATTATTTTTTCTTGGACATAAAATAAACAGTCTTTTGTGTCCCTGCATTGGCTGGCTTAGTCTGTGTACTCACTTCTAAGCCTCCCTAATCCCTGTGTACAGGCTAAGTGAGGCACGTACCCATTTCTTCCTCACAAATTTAGGGAACTGCATGTTAGGGTGAGCTTTAGACCTAATAGAAGAGCCTCTGGAGATCACAGAGTGCTTCCTCCCCTTTTCCCAGCACATGGATTCAAGGGGATCCACTTATCAGCTCTCTGAAAAGAGAGAGGAGGAAAGCCCATTGCTTGGGGTTCTGTTAACAGCTGGATCTGGTTCCTGCTGTAGAATTTCAGCTTAATTGATTTGTACATTTCCAACACAAAAACGTGTATTTCTCTACCCTTAACCATCCTCAAAGGGGAATAATGAAAGCAGTGGTGGTGTCTGGAGGGAGAGTATCGCTGTTTCACACTGAAATACAGTGCTCCTCCCACCCAGGTATCCCAATTCCATGTATTATCCATGGGAAAGACTCCAAAAGTCCATGTGGTGGAGGCTTTCAGCCCCTCCATGCTATTTTAGAAAGGACTGTACTGTGAGGATGGAGTAGCAGTATTGACACTGCACTTCTTTAATACCTGTGAATTCGGTGGTTAAATTGAACCTCAGGTTTTAAAAAGTAAAAGAAAGCTGAAGTTTCTGAAGTCCCTCTGGGTATTATGTGAACAACTGTATTGCAGATGATGGAGGTTGGACTCAATGATCTTGGATGTCTTTTCCAGCCTAAATGATTCTGTGATTCTGTGAAGCTCAGGGTTTAATGTCAGAGCAGAGCTTAGGGTTAGCTTGCTTTGGGGTGGTGGGTCAAGTACTTTTTTTATTGTCAGCCTAATTTTGTAATGGAGTATGTAGGACAGGGGGAAAAATATGCAAGGGGATTGACAGATGGTTCATGGTTTAGCTGAGACTCCAATATGCACGTGGATGGCTTCCTCAGCACTTTATCTCTGGGAAAATTGTAATACGTGGTGCACCTTGGCATTAACTGCATTGATTTTGTTGAAGGATGTGAAGAAGAGTGAGGGCTGTACAGTGATTCCGTTATGGATGTGAGCATTGGTCCTCCCGGGCTGAATTCCCAGAGCAACTGCGACCGATTCCAGTGACCTTGGGCCAGTCAGCAGCAGCCTGGTTCTACTCTGAAGAGTGAGTATGTAAAAATGGCATTTCCTACTCAGCAGATCTGGGCTCTGTGTGCTCTCCAAGTCACATCTGCTGACTTTTGTGACAAAAATAAGTTCTTATGGCTTTCCTGCTCTGTGAGCACTTCAGAAACACAAGAGCTGGGAAGCAGAAGCTGGATCCTGTGCTTCTTTGTAGGATTGATTAATGTAAATCCCAGCCAGCAGTGGGGCTACACTGGCATCACTTGGCCTTGCCCAGCTTTCCTGTTAGTGCCAGCGGTGGGACACACGGAAGAAAGGAATGCAAGTTGATTCTCCTGATTGAGTTTTAATTGCAACTGACATTTATTGGGTTTGCAGTGGGAGGAAAAAGAAATCTGTTCATCCATAATATGATTACATTCAGAATAACTCATTGGTCACAAACTTCCTGATACCTTTTTCAAAGTGGTGTTTTTTTAAACAAACTTCCCTCTCTATAACAGGGGATGCTGTTCTCACTTTCCTTGAATTAGACATGGCTACTCCATTCCAGTGACTGCTGTTTAGTGGGAAGAGAGGGCCCCCTTAAAACAGATGCTACCAGCTGGTGTAAAGGTGAGTCGTGTGATGGAGATGTGCACTGATTYGTGTGCTGGGTGTCCCCAATATTCAATTTGGGAAAGTCATTCAGCAGCAAAATTAACGGTAACTATTTTAAAATTGCCTTTACCTTCTGTGGCATGTCCTGACATACTTAGGATGGCTGATACATCTCCTCACAGGTGCCAGGAGTAGCAGCATAAGGTGCAGCATTCTGCTGTCAGGACAATGATTTTTTAGTTMATTTTATACTGACAAAATTTATCTTCATATAAATTTTTATGTGACCTAGTCTCTTAATTAGGACGTGCTATTGGTACTTTTTGGGTTCTGCAATAAGGCTGCAGCAGGAATATCACCTTTTAAAGAAATCTGATGTATTATTTCTTTGTACAACAGAGTTGGCAGTTATAATAATACCCAGATTTCATATGGGGCTCTTAAAAAAATTAGGTACCACTATTTTACAGAAGGGGAAGTGGAGGCAGAGAGCGGTGAAGTTCGGTTTTGAAAGTCCTCTAACAAGGCAGAGCTGGGAATGGGACATGAGTCCCACTCTTTCCCAGCTACGCTACCTGCATGGAAGAATAAACCTGCTTACATCCAAATTTAGCCTCTGAATTCACCTGAGGTGAGAAGTCCTGAAGGACGAGACCAATAGAGGATTGCACTGAAATGTCTCAACCCAGAGCAAGGGTAAGGAAGGGAAGGGAATGGATGTTTCTTAACTTGCTGTGGAAGTGGGGCCTGTTTTGCTTGTTACATATATGCTCCATGGCRTACTGATCTGACTTAAAAATCAGTATTTCCAATTAACAAACCACAGAAATGAATAACAACAGAGTGCTCTCTGGTGATTTCTGATTTCTGCCTCTTTCATCATGCCTCTTCCTTTCAGTCTGCAGATATTTTTGTTGATAACGCAGAAGCCTCTGATTTTGGCAGGTTATGCGGGGTAGAGAAACTTGCAGTGTACAGGGAATTTGCAGTTTTAGGCAGGGAAAAAAACCATAGATAACTGGCTATTTTGGTTACAATGCTTATAAGTAAAATATTTAACCTTGAGAGGACACGGTGCCAATCTGGGTTCAGAGTCGATGGCAAGGGGGAAGTGAAAACCTCTCCAGTCTATTAAGTGCTCTGCATCCTTAGAGAACAGTAGAGCATCCATCACACATGCTTTACATTTTAAGGAACTTTCCCAATRATTGTAAAGGTTAGATAGAAAAGGGGTTGAAAACAATATCATACAATCACAGACTGGTTTGGGTTGGAAGTGACTAGAAAATCATCTTGTTCCAACACCCTGCMRTGGGCAGGGACACTTTCCACTAAAACATCYTGTGTTCTGAATCCCAGGTCAGCTGTTAGATGGGAATTGTGCAGCTGCTGGTCCCTAATTCAGGAGTTACTGGTGTTTAAAATGGCACAAAAAAATGCAGCTCTTACCTATTCCTTCCCTCCCAACCCATCTCCCTTAGAGATGAGAGTTAAACATCCCTTCTTTTCACATATTTGTATTTTACTTATAAAGGTGCTGCAGCACTAGAAATATTGATTAATGAATAATTTCCCCAGATTTTACAATTCAGAGAGGCAAAGGCGGAAGGGACTTTCCCCATTGTTTTGTCTGACCATTTCCTCCACCAAACCTAACTCTGAAGTTCTTTCTGATGCCTTTTGTCACTGACTGTCTTTATTGCTGATACAGGCACTTTGACACTTTATTTTCAACTCRTGCAGGGGTTAGCAATATTTCCCTGAAAAAAATTGCCCTGATCTGCAACAAATCTGTCTTTTGAAAGTTTTAATATTGGATGCACAAGGCTGCAACCAAATGAATTGGGTTGGATCCAGTTGGGTTGAAATCCAGTACACAGTGTTTCTCTAAAATTAAACAGGTAGAACTTTGGGGTGTGTTTAGAGACACAAAGAGAGCAAACCGCTAATATAAATGTTATTACTAGTAGCACAGCAAACAGAAAAAGTAATGAACAATTTCTTGATAAGGAATATCTCATTTTCTCAGATCGGTTGTGTTGTTTATTTAAAGAGCTGAGTGACAAGTACCAGCAGGTTACATCTCACTCTGGGGAAAACAAAAGGAGTTTATSTTACAGTATGTCATTATAACTGGAGGATTCACTGATTTGCTTCATGTGGTAGAGCACGTTCATAACGAAGCCAAGATTTTAACTCACCCCACCTATACCTTTCCTCTATTCCTTCCTAGCAATTCCACCCCCAAAAATCCCCCCGCCCCAGTCACTGCCTCCTGTGAGATATCGTTAATTTTGGTCTCTCCTCACCTGTCCCTGCCCAGCGCAAACGCTTTGCACCTGCTGCAGCCCCGCTCGGAATGAGTCACTGCCGGGGAGGGCGTATAAAACCCTCTGCGTGCAGCTCAGACCTTGTGCTGCCCCTGACACTGGGCTGGGGGGAGTGAGAAGAAGCTGAGCTCTTCTTGTGGTTTTGGAATCAAGGTATGGGCTTCTAAGTTGCTCTTTAACAAAGTGAATTGACATGTGAGATGAGACCTGATGGTGTAAAGGTGTTCATTTCCTGTTGTTAGTTATGGGGTTCTGGTTGGAAAGAGATGGGTAGGAGGAGGAAAGCACTAGTAAAACTATTTGCCTTTCTTTGTCCCAGCCAAATAGGTGCTTAAAACAAAGCGTCAGAAAAAAGGGAACTGAATTAAGCTCTTGTTATTTAAGAAGTTGTTCTCCCTTGCAGAGGGAGTTTTAGGGGAAGGTGACCTCTGCAGCTGAAAACGCTGGAGGAGAATCTGTAATAGATGGAAAACTACTAAGAGTGCCGGAGGCCTTGTTTTTACAGCTCCTTGTAAGCAAAGAGAAGCAGCTCCTCGGGTCAGGCAGCGAGGAAGAGTTGGGTGCGGGGGCTGAGGGCTCGGATGCTCAAACTTCCCTTTGGAGAGGGAGCAAGCGGAAAACCCGGCTGCGGGCCGCCTCCCCCGGGGGGCTGCGGGTGCCGGGGAGGACGAAGCCCACCACGGGCAGGCGGGGGCCGGCGGTCGGGCGGAGCGGGCCGGCCCCCGACACCGCCCGCCGGTGGGCGGCCCGCTCCGCTCCGCCCGTGCGGCCGCGGGGCTGGGGGAGCGCAGCGGCGGGCGGAGGCGGCGGGAGCCAGGTGAGGCCGGGACACGCAMGCACACAGCCGGCATCCCACCCCCGTGCCGGGTTTGCCGCGGGGTTGCGCGTTTTGAGTCGATTCCGGTTTTTTCCGACGATGCTCGGCTGCCCGCGGGGCAGCGCATCCTCGGCGCGGCTCTTTGTTCCCGGCGAGCGGCCGGTCCCCGCAGCCCCGGGGGATGGGGAAGGGGCGGCGGGGCGGGCGGGGGGTGCCGTCCTGCCGGGATGGGGGTCCCGGTGGGCTCTCTCGGGAAAGCTTTGGGGGTGGGTGCGTGTTTCTCCCGGGAGTGGTTTGGGGGTGACCGCCGCCGTCCTTCTGTCTTGCTGCGGGCCTGGGCGGGAGGAATCCCCGGGCGGTTGTTCGCACTTGATCCTCTCCTGTGTGGGAAAAGGATGCACTTCTGGGGTGTAAACTCTCCTGTAAATATGACTAAGGAGGACAGGGAGATGGACCTGTGCCCGACAAGCTGGCGTGCTGGGTGTAATCGAACCTTGAGCCTGCCCTAATCCCATTCCCTGGACCCCACGCAGGTTCTGCCCGAGCCAAAAGGGCCTGGCAAGGTGCATTTAATCTGCTCTTAAACCTTCACCTGCAGAGACTCACGATCCTCCAGCTCTCCTGTGTGGTGTTGTCAGCGCTAGGCGAGGCGCCGAAATTTTGGAGTGTTTCTTTCCGATTGGAATCTGAGTGCTGTCCCCCTGCTCCCAGGCAGGCTGGGGAGAACAGCAATTTCTGTCTTACTGCTGCACCCTTTGGCCTCATTCTTAAACGCCCCCTYCTCCCAGTCCTAATCCCTCAGGAATTTGGTAGACCTTAGACTTCTGTGGTGCCGGGGACCTGGCACGGGTCAGAAGGCACAGAGAACTATGCAGCCATAGGTGGTCTGTGTGCTGTTCTGAACAAAGCAAGTGATCGCTTGGTGGTTGGGGGAATAATGCCTAAAACATGTCATGTCTCTGGCTCCTCAAAGAACTACTGCTGGAATGCCAAGGCTGGAAGTGGAGGTGATGTATTATGTATTAAGGTGCCTCAGTAGGACTGGTGGGAAGCTGGCTTTACAGAATATTAATACCTCATTTGTTTGCTTGTAAGGATGCATCCTCAAGGGTAGGGGAAGATGTGCTCCTCTGATGTGTGCTTGTCTCGACATAATTTTTCTCACCTGACCCTGTATTGGTGGCTGGTGTAGAGTTGTGTCGCTGYTGGGATTTCACTGAGCTGTTGGAGGTGGTCGAACTGGTTGGGATCTGTTTATCTGAAGTCTGTCCTGCGAGAGCATCAGCTCCCCGATTCACTCGGTTGAACCGGGCAAGGACACAATGCAAGATGAAACGGAGGCATTTTTCTCTGCTTGTGCACAAAAGTAGGAGTTGGAGCTCTGCAGTGTATTATCTGTTGGCTTTTGTATTCCGCACCAGTAATGAGGCTTGGATCGCATACATTAGCACCYTGTAACATAGCGCTTGATGGCTGGCAGTTGTTTGACTTGTATGTTTTGGCTAAATCTTCACATTAAAAGATTCGCAGTGTTTTTTGTCCGGTTCCCGTATCAATTGTCGGGTGAATTGCAGAGCTGAGCACACCCAGGACTGTTCAGCCAGCCCAAGCTGACACCAAGCTTGTGCTTGGAGGTGTGAGAAGCTCTGGTCAAAGGCAACGCCGTGATTTGTCTGGGGCTGACCTGTTCATCTCTTGTGCTTCCCACTTCATGATGCTTGCAGCCACTTCAGCTTCCAAGTGTGWGTGTCCTCTCTGTGCCAGAGGGATTGTTAGAGCAGAGTTACTAATGCAAGTGAGTTAAAAACTTGATACGTGKTTTTTTTTCCTTTCCTATTTCAACAATTCAGATAAAAACACAGGCAGAACTTGCCAAAGATGGAAAGTAACGGCTAAGCTTTTTTGAGGGGTGTTTTCTCTAAGTAAACTGGCTGGGTGAAACTAAAAAGCTCTCTAAGGGAGTAGCTGCACACAGCTGGGACAGAGGGGGGAGTTTAATCCTCTGCAGCATGTGCCCACAAACCACTGGTCYATGCAAGGAGCAGCTATTGAAGGAGAGACATCTGCTCTGCTCTGTGCTGCTCCCCTGCAAGCCTGCCCTGTTGGAGTGACCCTAACAGGCTGGGGTTCCCTCTGAGCTGGCTTTTGTTGGGGCCCCCCAACAGCTGACCTCCAACAGGTCTCCAGAATTCACCGAGGGGTTAATGGTTTAATAGCTATTGCAAGTGCTAATTGTGTGGAGCAGGGAAGCAGCCTGGCTCAGAAAGATCCAACTGAGTCTGAAGCTGCTTCAGCTGGTGACCAATTTATATTTATTGTCCCTCAGCTTCCTGACTTCCCCACTGAGGTAGATGGTTCTTATTCTTGTGGGTAGCTCCTGGAAAAGCCCAGTTTTGGCTTCTGTTTTCAGCCTAGCAGTCCTTTGTGTTATTTTCCAGCCTGCCAGGTGTTAAAAGAAAACTTATTGTTTTCCACGCTAAAGATAAAGCGCCCTGGCTGCCTGCAGTTGCGCTGCCTTTGCGGCTGGAGGAACTGCATCTCCTGGGATTCGTTGTTATTAAGTGCAGGAGAAGTAGCTGGCACTGTCTCTTGCCCTCAGTTGTGCTTCCTATTGGAAGCAAGGATTAGTTTTCCACCGAGAGCCTGGCCAGTGCTTGGCAGCTGCCTCCAGGGCTTTGGCTCCCAGGATGCCAGGTGAAATCTGGGGACAGGGAGTTCCTGCAGCATGAGATATTGAGTTACTGCCTTCAAGCTGGTAACAGAAAAGCTCAGGCTTACTACAGAGGAGGTGCTTGGTCGGGGCAGTGTGCTCCAGCCTGCTTTTATTGCCTGGCTAAGGCTGGAGAGCAGGCTGACTATAAAAATAGCCAGATGGGAGGATAAATGTATAACTCAATGCGGCTTGAGGAACAAACTGCTCTGCAGCCGGATACCTGCAGCTTCTGCATTCACTGGAAGTGCTACAGCAAGGTGTCAAACCCTGCTTAAGGAGATAGCCAGGTCACTGCTGTTCATACACTGTCTAATCCAGCCTCTTCSTAAAGCTAAGTAGATCTTAAGCCCCGACTAATCTTCTTTGAAGTGTGAACTTGTGCCATTATCCTGCAGCAAGCTCTGTGCCACTATCTCCTGCTTTCACTGAGTGTAAAGGTCTAGGTTAGCTTACATCTGGTTGTTGTGGATTTTCTGAGCAAATAAATCTCCAATATTATTTTTGCCCCATAGAAATGTAGGATTATGGCCAGCAGTGCTTGTCAGACTGGGAGAAACAATATGAGGCTTTCCAAAAGACTACAGGAACTCTTTTATATCAGGTTAATACTGACTGCTCACATATTTACCAGCCAGAAGGAGGAAAGACACTCTTGATTCTAGTAAAGATGGAGTAAAAGCGTTGGGAGAAGATTAATATTTTAGTTCTTCTGCTGACCACGTCCTAAATGCTTGGGCTATTTGAGAGCCTAGAGCTAGAAACCTACATATTATCTATACAGAAGTGTATATACATATGTATAATGTATATCAGTGCAAGAGAAATGCTATGGCTGTTTTTCAAGTGCAGCTGGAATTCTGTTTGGGTTTAAGCACTGCTGAAAGCATTTGTGCCACCTAAAGGCTCCTGACTTCTTSAGAAGCTGTATTTAGAGCCACACTTTTTTTTTGATAGAAAAACCCCCAATTTCTTGATGTTTCAATATGTCTGATCTTAACAGGTACTTGCTGAAGGGATGTGAGGTGATTTATGTTCAGCAGCATGGCAAGGCAGATGCATGTAGTTGGGCACTAACAATTTAAATTGCATAATATGTTCTTGGTGCTCTTTAATTACAAAAGTGCATAAAGAATTAGCCTGGAAGAAGAGCTAAATATTGTCAGTTTTCAGCTACTTTTTGAGACGGGGGATAGAGAAAATAGGTGGGTGGCCACCCATCCTCCAGAGGAAGAAGATGCTAAAAATAAAGTGGAAGGTATCYAGGCTGGTAAAGCTTTTTGGTGGCCTCTGCTTGTCCCTGAGCACCTGGTGCACGTGTGTGGCCTGTGATGGGGAATTATTCCAGCAGCTCAGACTGCTGGGACGAGGCTTMAGGGAGAATGGAAAAAGTGACTCAGTGTGCCCTGAAGGCTCAGCCAGATGCTGGAGCCTGCAGTGGTTGACTCTGAGCTGTGATGCTGCACTCTGTGAGTACAAATGCAAGTAATGCTTCTATATGTGCTGTTTGGGTGGGGAAATGAGGAGTGTGGCAAGTTTGGGCATTTATCTTGGTGCCCATGAGCAAGACTGCACAGGGTAATTGTTTCTGTTCTTTAGAAGACTAAGGGCTGGTTCTGACAACCCCAACCTCTTTCCTTACTAATATTTGTTAATCCTGCAGCCCAAAGGTAAGAGCAGTTCACAGTGAAACATAGACTCTTATCTTGTTCCAAACCCCTGCCGTGGGCAGGGACACCTTCCACTATCCCAGGTAGCTCCAAGCCCCATCCGACCTGGCCTTGGACACTTCCAGGGATGGGGCATCCACAGCTTCTCTGGGCAACCTTTGCCAGGGCCTCACCACCCTCACAGGGAAGAATTTCTTCCTAATATCCAATCTAAATCTATTCTTTGTCAGCTTCAAGCCATTCCTCCTTACTCGGTCACTTCATGCCCTTGTCCCAAGTCCCTCTCCAGCTCTCTTGGAGCCCCTTTAGGCACTGGAAGGGGCTCCAATGTCTCCCTGGACCCTGCTCTTCTCTGGGCTCCAACTCTCCCAGCCTGTTTCCATAGCAGAGGTGTTCCAGCCCTGTGATCAACTTGGTGGCTCTTCTCTGGGCTCATTCTAACAGGTCAATGCCTTTCTGATGTTGAGAGTCCCAGAGCTGGAGGAACATACGAGAGAAATCAAGTCAAGCTGTGGATGGCTGGAGGCTCTTGCAGGAGGGCTTGACTGTGGCCCTGACCAGCTGCTTCCTGGAGCTGGGAGGAGCAGGAGGACCACACCAGAACTGCTGTGACAGAGGGATGTTTGCTGTGTGCATGGGATTGGTGTGACCAGCTATCCCATGTCGGATGAGCGGGGCCTCGTGTGGGATGCTCTTGTKCTCTGGAGTGGTGGAGCAGCGAGCCCAGGGCTGGGAGGCACGTGCCTGAGGGAGGTGTCTGGGAGCTGGAGCTGTGTGCCTGGAGGCAGCAGAGCTTGCCAAGGGCAGGCTGTCAGCTGGCTGGATCGCTGCTGGGCCACAGGTTCAGTGCTCTCCTGGAAACGCTCGACTCGCACAGTGATCATGGACGCGAAACTTTCTGGAAGTGCCTCCATGGTGCAGTGCAGCACAGGCACTGTGCTAATGCAGCAGTGCTGCTCTCTGGGCTGTAGCTTCCTCTGTGGGGCCAAGGACCTCAGCCAGGACATGGCACAGATGCAGCCCTAAAGCCTCCTGGTGTGGCTCTGGTCCTGTGTTGTGTCCCGTAGACCCACCTTGTTCTCTGTGCAGGTTCCTTGGTTTCCTCCTGTGTCAATGCACAGAACAGGGCTGGCCATGACAAACCTGGGACTTCATGGCCCTGAAAAGTGACATTTTTGGACTTCGTACAGGACAAATAGGTTGTTCGACAAGTCTGATGCCTTCTGGATAGAGCATAGCATTCTGCTGCTGGGGTGAGAGCTGGGAAAGGTCTGTCCTGGGCAGATCAACATTTGGTGTTGTCTGGCATCTTCTGATAGGGTAGGCTAGGAACAGTGAAACAGATGGAGGAATTCATTGCTTAGAGTGTGTAGGAATGGTCTGCTCAGAATTTGCCATAGACTTGGTCACCCAGTTACTTAAGGCCCTGGGTCAGCGGGTGGTTATGGGTATGTCTCATCTTGGTTCCTTTTTCCCTTTCTAGGTCTTGCACTCTGGATTTGTCAGCCTTTCAGGCTTCTGGACACACCTCCTCTCAGCCATGAGGAGATCAATAGGATTTAACATCTCCCTGGTCACCTGCAGCATCTTGCTCTTGTCCTCCAGCCTGCCATGCCTTGCAGCTCAGCCTCTGGAGGAGAGGGATGCGACAAAGCTCCAGCATGGCCCCTGGGCAGGGAATGGGCTAGAAGATGAAAGGACAGGCACGGTGGACTTGAAAAATGACCTGGGCCCTTCTGAGCAGACAGTTTCTGAGGAGCCATGTGAAGTGTCAGCAAAGCCGTCTGGGACACCCTTAGGTGAAGCTTTCACTGCAGAAGGAGAAGCACTCCCTGCCAGCCCAAGCCAYGCCACCCCCAGCAGCCAGGGCCTGGGGCATCACCCCTCTGCTGGGGCACTGCTTGCTGTGGGCGAGGAGGAGCTGGGTCCCACCACGTCAGAGCTGGATGAGGATGAAGCACTCAAGGCCATGCTGACCACAGCTGTGACCACGCTGAGCCCTCCTGTCCAGGAGGAGTCTGGTGGCCCCACTGGTGAGGCCACCACAGAGGGTGGTGTGGCAGGAGAGCCCAGCTCTGCCAGCCCCTCGGCAAACCCCCTTTCTGGGACAGCTGTGGAGGAGGAGGAGGAAGCAGAGAGCAGCTCACACCCCTCAGCTGCACCCCAGCCCACACTGAACCCCAGTTCTCCGAGCTGGGAACCAGCAAGTGACCACCCTGTCATCCCAACTCCCCGGGCTCYGGGTGTGACCTCTGAGCTGGGAGTGCCGAGAGCCCGCACAGGGAGCCCTCTGAAATCCCTGGCTCCACCAACATCTGTGGCTGCCCAACATCCCCTTGTGGTGACTGAGGCCTCCCTTCTCCCAGAAGCAGGGACAGGTGTCACACAAGAAGAGCTGCCCACTACGGCTGGCACTGTCACCATCCCCCCTGTGGACACTGTGCCACCTGACTGGGATGACACAAAACTGGGGGACATCAGTCAAGGGGGCAGCATGTCTCATGGGGAGGTGACGGAGGACCTGGGGACAGCAGAACCATCCCAYACTCCCCAGGGAGATGTGGGGGAGGAAGAGGATGCAACAAGAGCGGTGCCACCCCCAGTGTCCCCTCCACCAGCGCCTGAGCTTGCCAAGGAGACCAACTGCACGGTGCCAGTGCAGGGAGAGGAGCTGCCAGCAACTTCCACAGGCAGCAGTGACGCTTTCCACACTGGGAACCTGTCGGATGTAGACRCAGCTGATCTTGACTCGCTGGAAAACATAAGTGCAGTCACAGCAGAGGAGGAGAAGATCATCCCTCCGTCACAGCCAGAGGCTGCCGTGGTGACAGAGACACAGCCTGAGCTCTCTCCTGCTCTGGAGAGTTCATGGAGAGGTAAAAATTGCCTGTTACACACACTTGCCTATAAGTGTAGCTTTAGGAGAGATGTTCTTGGGGATCTGTGCTTCATTCTGGGGCATAAAGTGAGCCGTACCAGTAGCCTGTAACTGGTGTCTTAAATGGCTCTACAAGGGTGCTCAGGTCCAAAGGTCYGTCCAGAGAGCTGCTGTCCCTTGTAACCAAAGCTCCTGGTGGTCTCCTCACCCTGCAGTGAAGCTGTGGCCAGGCTGATGGTGTCACCCAGTTCTGTACATACCTGCAGAGATGGCACCTTCAGCCTCATGACGGTGTTCCTACTCAGCATTTAAAATACAGGGAAAATGGTTTAAAGTATAAAAGGAATGTTAAAAAAAAGTCTGGTCAGGTGTTGGCCAATGACATGTTTCTAGGTTGATGAGGACTTTTTAATTGCTGGGCATCTTTATTCTTCCCTCTTAGGCTACAGATGCAAAAGGATGATTTCCCTTCGCTGCATCCAAAAGACCTAATTTTTGCTGTGAAAGAAGGGAAGCTAATTGCAGGCTGGTGCTGAAACCTGACTGATTAATTTCTAGATTAATTTATAAGCACTTGACTTGTCAGCAGGTTGCCTSTCTGCTGTTTCCCAGATGTTGGGGAAACAACACTGTCAATAAGACTTGTGCAACAAAAATAAACCCTTCTGCAAGGCTGAGGTTTCATAGCAGTGAGAGCTGGTCCCTGAAAGCTGCCCTGATGATACTTGGCTGGGCTTGCTGCTGGCACTGTGGCTCTGGAATTGTTAATGCCTGGAGTTAYATTCCTTTTATATTCCTTCAGATGTGTGCTCTGTTGCTGTCAGCTGTCCTGTGGGTTGGTCCTGACGCATGTTCTTGCCGTAGGTGTTACTCAGGAGGTGACAACAGCTGCCCAGGAGGCTGATGCTGCTCTGTCAGCTGTGACAGCAGTGCCTGGTGCTACCCAGGGGGCAGGGGCTGCGAGCTTTCCTCAGGAGAACAGTGGGGAGGACACCCAGATGCTGACGGCTCCGAGTGCCACCGAGATGCTGGTGGCAGCTGATGCTTCCTCCACGGTGACCCCTCTGGATGTGGAAGGTAGGATTCTGCTCCARGGACTTGTTTCCACACGAGATGGGATGGCACATGTGAAACCAGTGTCARTGCTTGGACACTCCAGTCTCAACACAACATCCTTATTCTGAGTGACTTTTCTTGCTGACCTTCTGCAGGCTGCCTCCAGCCCTGRGCTGCCACTGCTTTCTGCCTGTGTTCTGAGCTCCACCATGTTGAAATTTGCTGGCATATGAGGTTTTTTTCCCCAAATAAGTGGAGTAGAGTTTAAAAAAAAAAAATGCCTCAAACCAAACAAGCCCCCTATCTGTCCTTGCTAGCAAGCTGCCTTTAGTTTTAGACACTTAAGCCATTTTTTGTTTATGGAGTGAGAGCTCTTACTTCTGGAGCCCAGGGCAGTCACAGATTGCTGATGCTTAGCCCAAAGGATGAAAGTGCTTCATCRGGGTAACACAGGAGCCAGTGATGGGGAGAAGAATCCTCTCTTGCAAGAGTCTGGCAAGCCCTTGGGTGTGGAAGCCTGCACTGATATTCACTTGCACTGAGGAGGGCTGGGTTGTTCTCAGGCTGTTGTAGCTCATACAGAAATGCTTTGAGTAGTTGTGTTCATGTAGCTGCTGGCTGGTGTCACCTTGGCAGGTACATGTAGGAGCCTGTCTTCCTGACAGGAGTGTAGCAAGGGTTCCCTCAGCACGAGGCTGACATTGAACTGTGGTGTATTTCTGTAGTGTTAGGGACTATTGTAATGAAAATGCTGCTGGGCAGCTTTTCTGGTAATTCTTATATTGCAGGACATCAAAAGAAAAAAGCTCTTTATGTTGTATCTCTAAATTTATGGTCCCTTTGTAAGGGGGAGAAGGTTCTTCTGGCAGTTTCCACTAATTAATTTGCTTCTGGGATTTTAATTATAAATTCAACCAACTTTTATCTTTGCAATGAACTATTAGTCCTGTCACTTGGTTCAGTTCTCAGCTGGTGTCTTGGTGCTCTCATCATGCAGTGGGCTGGTGATGAGCAGTCCTCAAAGCAATGAAATTAAAACCTTTAAGGGTTCCTCCCTCATAAAGGGAAACCTCCTTTGCTGGCTGCCCTTGAGGAGAAAGTTTCGTTACAGCAGGGTCACATCTTGAAGGAAGCAAAAGTTTAATCATCTTCTTTTTGAGTTAAATTTTCATTAAGGAGTTTGTTCTTAGATGGTTGGGGGTTTTTAAAATATTGTTGTGCTGAATCGTTGCTATTTCATGTCCTTTGTAGATCTCACAGATGGGATCCTACTCACCAGTGAGAAGGCTGTCTCAGGCCCTGGTGGGATGTCTTCTACCCCAGCTGGACAGACAGAGGAGCCATCCAGCAGAACTGTGGTCCTGGTAACTCCAGCATCAGTGGCCTCCTCGGTCAGGAGAACAGCTCTTCCCTCTGTGAGGAGGATCAGCACGGCCGTGACCTACGGGCTGGACCGCCTGGAGTCAGAAGGTACCCCCGAGCCCGAGGCTGAGGGRCAGGTGGCCTCCTGTGGGGTGCCACACCTGCCCTGACAGCCCCCAGTTTGTTTGGCTCACACCCGTGTGCACATCTTATTGTTCCCAATAAAGTCGTTGGACAACCTGTCCTCTCCCAGAGGCACAGGAAGCAAGCAATGAACTGTGTCATGGAGGATGCCTGAAATTCCGGTGGCTGTGCTGGAAGGGGTGGGTTTTTTCTCAGATGAGGAGCAGCAGTGGTCTTGGTGTTGCAGTAGAGTCTGGCTCTGCACCCCTGTAACTGCTGGAGTGTGCATCYATTGCCTCTGTGCCAGGGAACACCCACCAAGGGATGCTGAGGTGAGGTAGATCCTGCCCTGGAGCTGGTGTGCAGCTCTGATCTGCCATCTCTTCAGCTCACCTGCAATTTTCCTGTGGAGAATTGTTTCTTTCTCTTTTTCCTACTTGAACTCCTCTCTGCTTGCTCATCCATCCAGTTTTGTACTCCATTGCCTCGACTGATACCACCTGGCAGGAATTAATCTTTCTGCCTGTTCTTGCTCCCCTTCCTTTATCTTGACCTTCTCTTGCCTTAGTATTTTACTGCAAAGGTTGGCAGCTCTCCAGGGGTGGCATTGCCAGATGGTATTTCTCCTCTGAGTAGAGGTGGGGTGCTGTAGACAACAGCTCATCAGCATTTTTCTTTGCAGGAAGCAATAACTCTCTCCTGTTTAAGTTTAGAGGGCAGCAGAAGCTGGGAGTCTCCCCCCCTGCATGTGCCTGGTTTGCTGCTGGCTTTGAAGCCTTCCCTGAGCTTTCTGGGACTCCAACTGCAGCACTCTCCCCTTGCCAGGATGAATCCTGCATGTCTTTGGCAAGGCAAGGATGTGGTGCTGACRGGAGAGTGGCAGCAGGGGAAGGAAAGGTCGTGTGTGTGGGGAAAACCTGATCTTTCAGGCTGGGAAATAAGGTCTCTGCTTAGCCAGAGCAGCRTGATTCAGGAGGCTAAAGTGGTTTATAGCCCTCTGGGATCTCCTTTAGAAGCCTGGGTTTCTGCACATRAAGATAAGAGGGATTTCTGTTTCAGCTGAGCATTGGTCTCTCTCTATTTAATGAGACTTTCTGCACAGGCATTTAGGAAAAAAAAATTCTGCTCCACTATGGGACTGATGCAACTTTCTTGGATTCCTGCTGTGCTCTGGTTTCTCTGCTCTGGGCTCCTCTAAAGGCAAATGGGGGCTGTAGCTGGAACCAGGTCTCCTGAATGATGAGGGCTCAAGAGGAAATCTGTGGGTCTGTCAGCTCTGCAGATGCCTGTCCTCCAAGGGATATGGGGCTCTTTGTGCTGTGTGCATTTGACAAGTGGCACAGCTTTTGTGGCTTAAATCTCTTCTGCTCAACTTAGACCTTCCTGCAGTGAGCCAGAATGTTCCCCAGAGTTGGGGATCACAAATCCACATCTTGTAAAATGGGACAATTACAATTACTGCTTGGGGAAAGGCTTTCTGCCTGGGGATGGTGCTGCACCAGTTAAACACAAAGGAAGAGTTTTGAGCTACAACTCTACTTCCTAACATCTTTTTCTGTTTAATGGCAATTAGGGGGTATCACATCCTCATGGTGGAGTGGCATTTGGAAGCTTGGTTCCCAAAATGACAGTTCCTAGTGTTTACTCTCAGAATATCTAGATGCTGCCAGATCCAAGATGTTTGGGAGTGCTTTCCTTTAAAGCTACACTGAGCTCCAGCCCAGGATTCTCAGGCTTTTGGGGGGTGCTGTTGCAGGCAAGTGCTTAGGTCCCTAATGAGGGATATTGGCCCTTTGGGGAGAGGCTGTGCCTTGCTCACTGTGGGAAGAAGTGCAAGGAGCTGAGTGAGCTCTGCTGCCTTCGGTAGGGTCCTGCTGACTTGCCTCACTGAAGGCCTGGCTCATCATTAAATATAAACCCCTGCTGCTCAGCTCCCTCTGTTTCTTGGGGACCATCTGTGCCAAACTGCCTGTGGTTAATTGCATCTGTATGTTCACCTGCCTGGCTTGGATGCAGAACTGTTTTAAAAATCAAATTGCACAGGCAAAATGAAAATATGTCTGGATGAGCTTATCCTCTCTGGTGGACTCTGGAGAGATGAGCTGGGTAACAAACGTCCTCCTGCCTTGACTCTGTGGTGAGACTGGTTCTACTTGCCCTTCCTAGTCAGAGGAATCCTATAAAGGGATTATAGGATGTGGGGGACAGGACACAGCAGAGGATAAGGATGGCTTGTCTGGGAGAATTGATTATGTATTTTGTCTGTGTGCCTAGAATTTGTATGTGTCTCTAGCAAGCTGAGCACTGCAGCTTTCTCTGTAGGGCTTCTAGGTACAAAGAGCTACTGGTTCAGCTTGCCTGCTCAGGACCACTGTGTAAGCCTCCCAWCACCCTTCAAAAAGTGGCTCTTTGGAAAGAAACCACATCYCTTTTGGACTTGACTCCTGTGCTGTAACATCTGCCATGGTAGGTATTGGCAGAGGAGGCTGCACACCCCCAGTGTGGCAGCTTTTGGCAGGTGGAACTCTCTGGAGTGGCAGGAGATGTGCCAATGCTCCCTCTTCTGCAAAGTCCTTGCAGTTTTCAGCTGGAACCTGCTGGATAGAGCACACCAGTGTCTGGCTCCCTTCATCTGGTCCTCAAGTAGCTCCTGTTGCTGTGGGTGAGTTTCTATCTGCCCCAGCAGACTCAAGGTTTGGTTCCCTTGTGTGCCACTGCCCTGCCTGGACAGCACAGAATCATGGAATCGCAGAACGGGTTGGGATGGAAGGGACCTTAAAGCCCATCTCATTCCAACCCCCTGCCATGGGCAGGGACACCTTCCAATAGACCAGGTTGCTCCAAGGCCTGTCCAACCTGGTCTTGAACACTTCCAGGGATGGGRCATCCACAGCTTCTGTGGACAACCTGTGCCAGGGCCTCACCACCCTCACAGGGAAGAATTCCTTCTTGCAGTCTGATCTCCCTGCTGGGGGTGAGCTGCTCCCACAGTTCAGGTGTCAGGTGAGCTGCTGGCTAGGGAGGGTGCTTAGAGCTTTGATAAAAGCTGTTGTGTGGTGTCAGGAACAGTCAATAGCTCTGAAAATGAACAACTTAAAATCAGTTCCTCAAGAGGAGGAGATCTTAACCATGCAGCTCTTGAATGTGGAGTGTTCCCAATTAGTCAGGATGGCTCTCAACTGGCAGCTGGCGGAATTTGGAGTTTCATGTGTATTTGCAGCCTGTTGTGAACTATTTTGTGTATCATTAGAACAGTTTAGGTTGGAAAAGACCTCCAAGATTGAGTCCAACCTTTGACCAAACACTACTCTGTCAACCAGACCGTGGCACTGAGTGCCATGGAAAGACATCCAGGTGGTGACTCCACCACCTCCCTGGGCAGCCCCTTCCAATGTTTAATCACCCTTTCTGTGAAGAAATTCCTCCTGAGTACTTCAGAACTTGTAGCCATTTACATAAATTTACAAAAGATCCTTCAAATACCCATTTTCCTTCTGAGCTGTGTCACTGTACAAGGAACCTTCTTTTTTTCTGGATGTGAAGAGTATTTTTCCTGGAAATTAAGGCTCTGAAGGAGACTGCTATTTGGACCTTGACTATACGGATTAAGATCTGCCTCATTAAATCTCTACAACCCTGTTAAAAATTTAAATTAGGATGCAGAGGTGTAAATAAAACAGGCACTTAACCCAGCATGGTTAACTAGCCTGCTATTATAATTCCTTACCAGCTCTTTGGATATCAACTAAATTGGTAAGGAACAGAAGACTTAAAACAAAGTACATGCAGAATGAATTATTAAATGGTTTTGGTACACACTTTTCTCTTGCTTCTTGTTTATTGCTACCACTGAAATGGGAACTGCTCTGTGTCTGCTGCAGGTTGACCTCTATCTTCACAGTAGGTGGTGGCTCATTCCTCATTCTCCTTTGTAGCAGAAAATGGTAAAAAAAAAAAGTGACAATTTTTTTGTATAAAACGCAACTATTTTTTCTCTTTTTTTTTTTTTCTCTCTCTTCTGAAAGTGTTTGATACAGACATCCATGGCTTTTCTGGACAACCTGTGCCAGGGCCTCACCCCCCTCATGGACAAGAATTTCTTCCTAATCTCCAATCTAACCCTGCCCTCTGTCAGGTTGAAGCCATTCCCTCTTGTCCTATCCCTCCAGGCCCTTGTCCAGAGTCCCTCTCCAGCTCTCCTGGAGCCCCTTTATCTCCTGCAAGGAGCTCTAAGGTCTCCCTGGAGCCTTCCCTTGTCCAGGTTGAGCACCCCCAGCTCTCTCTGTTCTTTGTGATGTTCTGGCACTGTTCTGCCTCCAGCAGATTAGATGACATTTCTTAATCTGACCCACCTTGGTTCCTGTTCTGGCCTTGTTTGAATTTTTAATTGTATTTGACTTCTCATTTGTCCAAAAATAAATATCACTTTAATGTTGTAGCTTTCCCATGCTGATCTCCAGGCTTGAACAAAAACAACAGAAAACCCCCACAGTTGCTGTTGAAAGGTAATTGGGCTGTGTGGGTGAAAGTTTTTAATGAGTTTCTGTTTGTTTTAATCTGAGGATTAAGCAGTTCGCCCTGGTGGCTCAGGGGAGGTGGATTCAGATAAGCACGGCTGTGGCAGTAAGGCTCTGCAAGGAACATTTTCTTCTGGAGTTGCTTATGGCTCGGGTCCCTTGGCAGGGGGGAGTGTGTTGCTCGTGGGGCTTTTCTTGGGAGCTTTGTTCCCTGGGACCAGGGGAGAGGGATCAAGGACTTGGGAAGAAGCAGGAGCTCCAACTAGAAGGGAGCTGAGKGGACTCAGTCGTGTTCCTGTTGGCTCCTGACAGGACTTGAGCTACAACCTTGGTACCCTGGAGGCTGTTGCCCCTAATAACAGACCCACCCCCCAATCTGTGTCATCTGTGATGATCCACGCTGGGCTTGTCTAGAAAATAAAGCTTAAATCAAATATTTTCTTAACTCTTGGGCTGTTGGTTGTTCTGTTCCAGGTGGTGTGGTTGAATTGAATGCTTCTAGAGAGACATAGGAACAGTCAAACAGCCTTTTCCAATGAAAATGGAATTAATGTCTCTGCTGGGCCTTTTTTTTCTTTTCCCTCTTTCCTTTTTTTTTTTTTTTTTTTTGTGATTGGAAAAAATTACCATGCCCACAGCCCTTTTCCAGGAGAAAGCATCTTGTTAAGAGATGTTGTAAACTCTATCTGCTTTCATCTGTCTTCTTGTGCCCTGTCCACTTACAGGTCATGGTTATTAAATCTGGACTGATTTGACTGCCCTCACTTGATAAATCACTTCTTTCTTGTCTTGGTTTTTATGCTGGTATCCCCCTGCACCCCTGGGGATAGAAGGGCTGTTCTGCAGCAAGCCAGGGGGCAAACTTGTTATAGTCCACAGAGTGTGTTCTGCAGCATTCTGGCTCTTTTTTCACTTCTGAAATAGTGTTGTGTTGCTAAACTGACTCTCTAACCTGGCTCAGTGTGAGAGCAATTTTGAGGTGAATGCTGCTGGAAATAACAGCTTGTTCTTCTTTTAGGAAGAAATTCTTGACTGTGAGGGAGGTGGGGCACAGCTGTGGATGCCCCATCCTTGAGAGTGTTCCAGACCAGGCTGGATGGGGCTTGGAGCACCCTGGGATAGTGGAAGGTGTCCCTGCCTGTGTCTTTAAGGTCCTTTCCAGCCCAAACCAGTCTGTGATTCTATGATTATAGGAATGATTGGTTCTAATCTTAGTACAAAACCAGACCCATGGTCCCAGCTGGAATATCTTTTACTTTTTTTTTTTTCTCCTTTTTTATTCCCCCCAAAATCCTCGGTGCCTTGGATCTCCTTTTTACAGATCCTACAGGACTGTAAAAAACTGAAGTGTGAATCCAGTCAGCTTTGAGGAGAATTAGGTTAGGATGAGAATCTGAATCTCTCCTTGTCTTTGCAATGTCAAAGAGCCTTCTGCTGAGGAGCAGCTTCTGCAGCATTTGGGCTTTGGCAAGGAGAGGCTCCTAAAGCAGCATCAGCTCAGCTCTGCTGCCAGGGCCATGTTCACTCTCCTAGCAAGGATTTCCTTCTGTTGCAGAAAAACTTTGGGCAAGAGAAAACAACTTCAAGTTCCACCAGGGCAGGTTTAGGTTTGATATTAGGGCAAAATTTTTTCACTGAAAGGGTGGTCAGGCACTGGCACAGCTGCCCAGGGCAGTGGTGGAGTCATCAGCCCTGGAGGGCTTTAGGAGATGTGTGGATGTGGCACTTGGGGACATGGGGTAGTGGTGGCTTGGCAGTGCTGGGGGAACAGTTGGACTGGATGATTTTTAGTGAGCTTTTCCAACCTTAATGATTCTGTGATTCTATGATGTGTCACTTCCTCTTCTCTGGGTGGGGTTGTATTATCCTGCTTTGTGTGGTAGGATCCCATCCCAACAGGTGCATTCTTCCCAACAGTCCCTTTCCCTGTCTCTGTGCAACAGCCCAGATGCTGAAACTTCCCGTGAGATTGATTTTTCTGGAGCACAGCCTTTTAAGACAACACCACATCCTGCAACTACCCTGAGTGGCTTTGCAGTGAACGTGGCTGGGGCTTAGCTGAGCTCGTCGCTGGGGGATTTCACCCTGATGTTTGGCAGAGTTTCTGTACCTGGGTGTGTTGACCCAGCACAGCACTGCCCAGGAAGGAGCCTGTGCATGGTGAGAGCCCATCCACATTCCTTGCTCTCTCATTCCAGGCTCCCACAAGCTCGTGGCAGCATGTTTGGAGCTGTTGGATGGTGACATTATTACTGATCATGTGAAAACAACAGATTAATAATAAAAGAGTTGTCCTAGAAAGGTCTTCCTGCCTTGACAGTCAGCTGTGATCACAAAGGCAGTGCAGAAAGTGAACCTCAGGTAAAGAAAGCCTTTGGCAGAGGCTTCTTAATGCCTCTCCCTCCTGCTCTGGAAAGAGATGGGAGTCTCAGGCCCCCATCCCTAATCCTGTTGTTATTTACACATTATTATTTACACATTGTTGTTATTAGCACACAAGGGTGACCCTACAGCACTGAACACCATAAAAAAAATCACAGCTTAAACTGTCGTGGATCACAACAATCCCCTCTGGTGTCATTTAGACATTATTGTCCACTGAGTTTGGTGTGAGGGAGGCTAGGAAAATGACAACCCAGGTTTTGCCCTGCAATTTCCTTTTTAGTTTATTTTTTTCACTGCAGTTTGAATTCAGTTTGTGCCTGTGTGTGAATCTATCACCTTCCACTGAGAGTCTCTCGCTGCTCAGGGCACAGCAAGATATTTCTCTTGTGCCTTAAACCTGACAAATGATGGTGTCCTGACTCTTCTGAGGAATAGAAGTGTTTGCAAACATTAATGGCAAGTACCTAAATATAGAAACATCATTCTTCAGTGAAGGTTTTTTCAGCTGAAAMCCAAGGCCCTGGTGTAGCTCCATTGCCTTCAGCAAGGTTATGACTACAGTCATTTCCATATTGTTTCAAGCCATCCCACCCCAAAAMACTGAGGCTTTTACCTGCTGGATGGATGCTGGTTGTTGTCCCAATTGCTTCAGATCCCGCAGGTTGTGAGYTCCTGTGGGGTCAGGGAAATGCCTCACAAAGGAGGTGTGAGGTGGTCTCATTTCTCCTGCCTAAGCCAAAGAAGTCATCATCAATCTGTACAGTTTTGTAGTGAAAAACCTCTCTTTTGAAGCAAGCACAAGGAGCTTCTGCCCCCCTGAAATAGCAAATCCCATCCTATGGATATCACCAATCTCACTAATAGATCCATTTGGAGTTCCATGATAAAGCCCAATGGTGGCTGTTTCTAGAAATTATTAATAAAGCTGGAAACCCCCAAACACTCTGCTAAAACTTTGCTATTTTATCTCAGACTTGTTTCCTTGGGSCTTCCCTATAGCTTCTCCAGGCCTGAAATTTTGAATACCTATCACAAGATGGCCAAGTCCTTCAAAACTAAAATATTTGACATGTGAACTTGAAATCTCATTTCCCTGGGGTTTCCTGCTGCCTGCATCTTTCTTAGCTTGGTCCATTGTCACAGCAGGGAGGTGTTGAGCTGCTTAGRGTTTTTTGCTTTTCTATTTCTGTGACGGCAGTGCAGATACTGTTCCTCCTGGATAGATCCATATGGCACCTCATGGATTCAGTGCATGCAAACAAAATCAACTTACACGTTACCTATCAAAATTTGCAGAGCAAAGTGGGCTCACAGCAGAAACCACTTAGGCGGCCACAGCCAGCAGCACCCTGGCTTGGACAGCAGGACGAGGGAAGTGATATTCTCTTCTCCCAGGTAACAAAGGGCAGGACAGGAAGAAACAACCTCAAGCTGTACCAGGGGAGGTTTAGATTGGATATTAGGAAAAAGTTCTTTAAAAARAGGGTGGTCAGGCATTGTGCCAKGCTGCCCAGGGCGGTGGTGGAGTCACCATGCCTGGAGGGATTTTAAAGATGTGTGGATGTGACACCTGGGGACATGGTTTAGTGCTGGGGGAGCAGTTGGACTCGGTAATCTTAGAGGGCTTTTCCATCCTGAACCGTTCCATGACACAAAACAGTTCACAGGGAGCTGCAAATGCACATGAAACTCTGGGTTCCTTCTGAATCTGCTGGGCTTTGCRCTGCCACTCCTTGCTCCACTCAGTTACTCCTGTTAGTTTCCTTTCAAGCTGCTGCTGAGGCCTTTCGAAGGCCAAAAAGTGCCAATTCAGGAGGGAAAACCTGACTTTCGTAAAAGGCTTTCCTGCGAAGCACAAACCTCCAGCTTGAGATTCATCTCAAGTGTGATGCTCACTTTCATTTTCCATCTTCTGAGACTACCAAGCCTTATGCACAGCCTGCCCACGGCTGCCTGTTGTGCCTCTGCTCCCGAAATCCCACACTTGTGAAGTCTGTGGGGTTTTTTTGGAAGCGTAGCTTCCTCCTTGTGACCACCAAGTGGTGCTCTGCGCTGCGCCTTGCAGCGAGGCACGCTGTTGGCATTTTGGGATGGGGCTTAAAAAGCTGTTTCCAGAGGCAGGAATGAGCCAGAGAGGAGAAGGGAACGAGTTGGGAGCTTTTTCCCTCTCCCCTTGCAGCGGTTTGTGCTACAAGGATCTCATTATTCACAGCTTTCTGCTGTGGCTGCGTGGTGATTGATGGAGCTTGCTGATCATCAGATGTGATAAGTAGTCTCAGCACTTTCAATTTGGGTGTTCAGCTTGGCTGCCTGCGAGGCTTTGGAGACAGGGAGATGGCTATCTGTGGCTTCAGCGCTAGATCCTGGCAGGTGTGTGTGATTGGGATTGTTAAAAATCGCAAGAAGCTTCTAAAATCCTTGTCGCAAAGTAGTTTTTCAGAGATAAAAATCCGACGCCTGTTCTCTCTCGGCTGCTTTTACACCCAGTCTAGGGAAAAAGCTGTGTTCGTGCTCCTCTTCTCTGGTGTCCTGGCTGTTCAGTGTCTTTGCTGTTGAGTTTTGGGATTGTTTATAGCTGTGTTGCTCTCAGCAGAGGGAAAAGACCTACATTAACTTATCTTTGTGGGTTTCCTGCGAGCACTCTCCAGGTGCCACTCTCAGCTTTCCAGTTGTGTGTTTTGTATGAAAACATGCATTTTGACAGAGAAAATTCTGATGTTGATGCTAAATGGTGGGCGCATTTTAAGAGAGAAACTGCCTATAAAATGTAATGGGAATTTAAGGGGCTAACTACATCCCTGTGAGCTCCATTAGATGCTCTGCATGGTATAATKGTGGCAGGAATGATCTTTCCGGGTACCAAAAGCCACGCTACAGCAGGATGATGCAGCTGAATCCCAACAGCAGCTCATTTGTATGGAAAACAGGACTAGAACTGAGAGGCGGCGAGTGGGATTGTCTTGTCTGGTGAGCTGAGAAAAACATGCAGTGTTTGGAAGCACATCCTTGAATTACAAGGAAAGGAGATGCCATGTAGCAGCACAGTGAATCAGTGGCTTTATAACCTGTACTGATTTCTCTAGATATTCCAATCTGTGCAGGCCAAAGCAAGGAGACCAGTTTACCCCATTTAATCCAGGCTGGATTGCCACCARCCTGTATGAAGTACAACTCCAGCAGAAATAAAGGGATATCTGGATAACAGATTTGGCTGGATTGTTAGTTTTTAATGTGGTTTTAGACACCCAGCCAAACCAGCTGCCTGGACAGAGGGTGATGGGCTCTCCCAGTTTGACCACACCAGGAGGGAATTTTTCTACAGGGCCAGGCAGAGTTGGTGTAAATTGGATAAAAGTGCATAAATATTATGTTTTGATTCTCAGCTTTGAAAAACTAACTGTGAGAAATTCACAGCAYGTCACTGTTCCTGATATTATCTTTCCCTGGTGGGTGGCTCCATCAGTAGCTATTAAATAGCTCTGATGCAAATTCTGGCTTAGGATGTCCCTGAGACTTTGGTAACTACAAGCTGGGAAGAGAGGCTGTGGGAAGACTAGCTCTGTACGTGCCCTGCTCTAATCTTTCTTCAGCGTCTGCAGCCACTTGGGGTTGGAAATAGGATGGGGACAGAAAGGGCCCTTGGTTTGATCTGGTACGGTCATTCCTGATGAAATATGGCTTCARTATTTGTTTATCCATATGTGACCAGTACAGACAGTTTTGGAATAAGTGGGTATCTGCCCTAGTGGAGAATTCATAGAATCACAGAGTGGTTTGGGTTGGAAGGGAGCTTAAAGCTCATCTTGTTCCAACCCTCCCACCATAGGCTGGGACACCTTCCACTAAATTCACAGGAATTTTCTCAATGTCACATTTATCTGCTCTCTTGGGAAGTGTTGGCTATGCTGCCTTCTTTCCAACGCTTTCCAAGGCTGGGTTGGATGGGGATTGGAGCAACCTGGTCTAGTGGAAGGTGTCCCTGCCCATGGCAGGGGGTTGGAACAAGATGGTCTTGAAGGTCCCTTCCAACCCAAACCATTCTGGGCTTCCATGAATTAAGTCTTCCTTGGCCATACCTTTTTCTGGTGTAAATCTAGCGTGACAGGAATGCTGGTATAAACCTGCTGAGGATTCTGCCGAGGATCCATCAGTGCTGTTCTCCCACATCCAAGAGCCCCCATGCCAGCACACATCAAAGCTTTTTCTGGAGGAGGGACCATGTCAGTGTATCTGGGCTGGAAAGCAGCACCCTTTCCAGAACTGGGAAAGACTTAATAAGCGTTAAAAATAGAACCAACTTATTGCTGCCTCCAAGATTGGAAATCAGGGAAATAGCTCTCACTTGAGCTGTAATTAGTTAAGCAGGGAGTGCTGTAGTTACAGATACTCAGGTGTTGGTACACATGCAGATGCTTGTTTGTACCCTGCTGTTAGGAAGCAAAAAATTGCTGTATTTCCCACTAATGTGAGAGTCTAAGGCAGCATCTCCTTGTTACTCAGCAACTTCCAATGGTGATGAGCTCCTCCAAATGAACCCCTGTGGGTCTTTCCTGTCAGAGAACAGGCACAAGTTCATTCAGCTGCTCTGCCTTTGGAGAGGCTCAGCTTGGTGCTCACCTACAGAGATCTGTGAACCTTCTGTCTGGGGGGATGTTTCCTGATGTTTCTTTTCTGTCTCCCTGGCCAGAGGGTGAGGAAGAGGAAGAGGATGAAGAGGAGGAGGAGGAAGAAGAAGAGGAGGAAGAGGAAGACGAGGAGGACAAAGACATAGACCTGATGGATGAAAGCATGGAGGGTGACACGGAGCTGCCAGGCTTCACTCTTCCGGGAGAGACCTCCCAGGAGCCCATAGCTGGCCTGGAAAACCCTGTGGCCCAGCTGGCTGGGGTATCCTACCAGGTTCCTGACACCATCGAGTGGGAGCAGCAGAACCAGGGTCTGGGTAAGAGAAAAAGCCCCTTCTTCCTTTGCCCTTACAGAGGACTCATCTCCTGCTCTGCACTCCGCGTGAGACAGCCCCCGGTGCCAGGAAATCTCACGGGTTGGCTCTCGAGCTAAACACAAAGCAGGTTCATTTATGAGGAAACTCAGTTCCTCCAGTGACAGCTGGGATGTGTCCCAGGCAGTGTGACCCGACTCGTCATTTTGGGGAAAGTAGGAACACTCCAAATCTGCTGCTTCGTTCYCACAGCTTACTGTTGTCTTGCTCCAAAAAAAGCCTTCTCGGGTGAGATTCCTGGGGAAATTTCAGTTCCCTTTGCCCAGGATGGGTTGGTGCTGGGATATATGTCCTGTGGGTACAAATTGAGTTGGGTAGTTGCTCATTAGCCCGTTTGCTACTTCAGCAGCATTTTTCTAAGTTCCACTTCTCTGGCATTTTAAAGGGTGTGTGGTGCAGCCATGGGACCCTGTGCTGGCAGTGTTAAGACAAACCTGCCAAGCCTCTATAAAGCTTTATACAATTTATTCCCACTGGATGTATAGACCCTGTGTTTAATGACTGGACTAATTTATGCCACCTAGGAATCAGTGTTTATATGTGTGAAGTTCATGTGATGCAAGTCAAAGCTGGTGTGGGACAAGGTAGATCTTAGAAAATAACTTGTCCAGCTCGGCAAAAGGAACTGAAATCATTCTCCAGCCTATTCAATTCCCAAGCCAAGCCCCATCAACTCAGCGGGACCCTTTCAGGTGAATTTGTGGGAGCTGAACCACATCTACGCAGAAGGTCTTTATGTCTGACTGTTAGAGAATYAGCTGCTCTGAGAAGCTCATCAAATAAAAAAAACCACAAACTCCTTTATATGTTGTCTATTGCTTCCCCTGAAYGTGCAATTCTGATTTAACCTGGTGGTTCTCTCCCTGTGATGCTGTTTCCAGCCTGCTTTAGTGTTGTTGGCTTCCTCTGAATTGAGCCAAAGATTATGTTTCAGGAACTCTGTGGGAGGGTTGATTTTGAGAACTCTGTGGGAGGGTTGGCCTTTGAGGGGAGATTGAGTTTGCACCAGGACTGATCCCTCCCTGTCACACTAAATCCTGCCTGAAAAACACCGTGTTGGGTGGTTGCCTGTTTCACGTGTCCTGTTATCCCATCAGGCTGCACAGGAGCTGTGTGAGGGGAGTAATTCTAAGCCTTTTAGGGTTTCTGGTTGTCTTTGGCAAGCTGGGTGAAAGAGGTATGTGATTGCTATTGTGTATGATGTGTGTTTGTCATGAACTTCGGGGCTGTGGAGGGGTTTGTTCTTCACCAGGCTCAGTTCATGGCTGATGCAGGTCTGAACTGGAGTCACAGCTGCAATTCCAGCTGCTGGAGGAAGAGGCTCAGGGTGGGAGATGCCTACSTGGTACAGGAGGCAGGTGAGAAAGCAGTGACCAGAGGCTGGAGCTGTTCCTCAGACCTTGGAAAGGCCATCTTACCAAAAATTTCAGACCTGGAATAAATCGACCACATGGCAAACGTAAGGATTCTTCTCCCTAACTTATGTTTTATTGACTTTCATGTAAATTGGGGAAGCCTCTGTGAAATCTAAATTGTGTCAGCATCAGAGTGGTGAGTCTGAGCACCTGAAGGACTAGGCAGGTATGGATTTTGGTGTTCTCTGGAAGTGCCTGGGGCTGGATTACCTGTCACCAGATCCAAATGGTTTGGATTGCCTTTTGTTTTTAGGCTGTTGCAGGCTGGGCAAACATCCATGAGAGAGAGGATGAGTCTGTGGCTGAGCTGAGTTCATTTTTAGGAGTTAGGTGGGACTTTCGTGCAGTGCTGTGCTGGCAAGAAAAGAGGGGACGCAGTGGGATCAGTCTCTCTGTGACTCACCCCTCTTATTCCAGCAGGTAAACACTTATGTAAAGAGCCATTTATTCTTTTTCTGTCTGGATAACATCAGTGGCTCTGGGATGCTGCTTCCTTCCCCATCTACAGTGTGCTGATGCTCACAGTGCTCCTAAGGGGAAGGGAAATTATTTATGTTTTAGAGGCACAAAATAAATGGAACTAGATGAGGAGATTGGAGCTAAATGATCTTTAAGATCCCTTCCAACGCAAGCCGTTCCATCATTCTGTGATTCTGTGAAAACCAAGGGCTTGCACGAGCTCACACTGATAATCTGAGGCCATGGGAAGGAGCTGAACCCAGGGGATGAGAGGGCTGATTTCCTGGGAGTGAGTGGGGAATGGGAGATGCTTCTACAGGAGTGTAGCTCTTCCCCTCTCCAGTTTGTGCCAGGCGGGAATTGCTGCCCTGGTTCCCAGCTYTGGGTTCGTGAGCACACATCAGGCTAGTGCTGCGTCCATGCCTGGTGCTGGTTATGTGCTTCTTTATGGAGTGTATTAGGGAGAACAGGGACGGTGGGAAAAGCATGCAGCTTGTGTCAGCAGGCAGTGGGTTGTTAAGAACAGAAGAAATCCCCCAAACCTGGCAGGAGGCTGGAAGAGCTGCTCCCATTGTTCTGCTGGAGCACCTGGGGAGACCAGACTCGCCCTAAAGGGCTTGTAAAGATTTAGATCTGCTGGGTGGGTGCATGGGCTATTTTTCTTTAAAATCCTTTTTCTCTAGGTGATTTTCATCTAAAGCTACGTCTTKGAAATCCAGTTCTTCTAATTTTAAGACAGCTTTGTAACTACTAGACAGGCACAGCCCAGCTGGGATGGGGCACTGTGCTCCTGCCTGCCTCAGCCCACACTGGGTGTTTTTGTGCACCCCAGGAAGGAGCTCTGTGTGTCCCTTCCTTCACTAAACAGTGCTGGGGTGTGAGGAATTTCCCATATTGTGTGAGTTAAACAGAGTTTAGAAGGTGAAGTTTTTCTGCTTTACCTGGGATACAGCATAAGAAAGGGAGACCTGAAGAAAAATAACAGGACCCAAGAGAGTACAGGATGAGGGGACAACATCCAAGCACCAAACTTTTACAGTTGGCATTTCCCATTTTYTAAAATACTTTGCACACGTGTCTTCCTCCTGGGGATGCATCTGTCCTCTAGCCTTCAGAATTTGACATTTAATGCTAAAAATCTATAGTACAGAAGAGCCCAGCAGTGCTGGAATAGCTGTTCTCAGGTCAGTTATTATGGAGTTTGCTTGCTCTGATGGCTGACACGCTGCAAATCCCCGGAGAACAAGGAACTTGTTCCACGAAACAGCTTGGCAGAACAAGAGACAGTTTGGATTTTTGTAGTGGTCAGTGAGAAGGCACTGGAGAAAGAGAATCATTAAAAATGTCAGTTCTGGGCAGTCAGATGGTCCTACATTAACTCCAGCTGAGCAAAAGCCATTTATAAGYGCCAGTAACAAGACTGACAGTTTTACAGCCCATCAGCTGACTCTCTAACCAGCAATATTTAGACAGAGAGTAAAGCAGAAAATGAGAAAATCTGTGCCTTTATAARATAGGATTTGACCCTCCAAAAGCTGTTCTGGCAGCCTGCAGCTCTGGGGAAGCGAGGTCTGAATATGATTTGGGATCTGTTTTGGTGTCCTGTCCATGTGCTTTGCCTTCAGAGGTTGCCAGTGAAGGACAGAGCAGCACTTTGGGACCTCCCTGCATTCTGTGGGAGGTGACTTTGGTGTTTCTATACTTGTTTCTTGTATATAGGTGGTGTGTGGTAGGCAAACACTAATTATAATTTATTGYTAATATAACCGAAATCTTTCAAGTCTACTCGTTATTATTCCAGATTTAATTATCAAAGGGAAAGGAATGGTAATACAGTTAGGATTGCTACACTCCTCAGTTCCTGTGCTTTATCCTGGTAATATGCTCATCCTTTTTTCTGTGGGTCCTGAACTTGGTGGATTCACTGGGAGGTTTGATGTGGTGGGTCACCAACATCTGGAGTCCTTTGCCAGGAGGAATATGAAGTTCACGTTGGTATTTTCTTAGTTCTCAATTTAGGGTCCACTTGATACAATTTTTGTTTGCTAACGTGGTTTTGCACCTTGCTCTGTCTTCATCGACAGTTCCACATTCCATCTGAATTTACTCTCTGTGGTGGCTTTTATGTATGTTAGGTACTATTTTTTTGTTCTCTGTTTTACCCTAAATGCATTTTTGTCCAGATCTGCCTTTCTTTAGCTGACCATTGGTGTGTTCTTTACATCCAGCTGTTTGTGGCAATACCATATTGCAGGGCTGTAGCTTGTGAGAAGTCACCTGAGTTGCCTGGCTCCACAGCATTTTTTATAGATTTCCATCTACCTATGGAGGAATTATACACAGTGGAGTTTGGACCATCCCTGTGGATGTGATTTAGGGATTAAAAAAAAAATAAAACAGCATTTTAAGAAGAAGTTATGAAGTGTGACAATATAATTCTTGACATGCAGTTTCCAAAATATAAACCCTGTCTGTGTTTCCTGTATTTTTGTGTGTGGGACATTAGTTCTTGCCATAATGGAAGGTCGTATAACTSTCTCAGGGATTGACAAGGCACTTGCATGATAAACACACTTTTGGAATGCGAATGKTTTTTTATGATGGATAAAAAATATTTGCAGCTCTGAGCAGCTACTTACAGAGAAAATAGCTCTCGTTGTATTGCAGATCTGTGGTCACAAATTGCACTGCATAAACCATATAACAGATGCCTCTGGTTAATGATGGTGAGGCAGGGGAGCAGAAGGACAGTAGTGGAAGATGATGAATGTTTGAAATGTCATTTTTACAGGAAGATAGGATTAATGCTTTTATGGGCAAAAATAACCAGCATTAGGAAGGCAGGAGCTGAGACTCAGAAATTAGTAATATGTTCTTTAATTGCTGCCCCAAATGGATCTATTTTAAGTTCTCTTATAGCTCGTGGTATTGGAACATCRGAGTGCCTTTTAATCTTTAATGCATTTATCTCCTTAATCACCMTGGAAAGGCTCATCTGTGTTTTAAAGGTGGTGAGCAAAACCATGGAGAGGGCCAGTGACCCCACTGGTTTTGTGAGGGAGCCTTCAGCAGCGTGGGGGGGTTTGAAGGAGGGGAATTAAATCAGTGCTTGGGCATTGCCTTTCCCTTGCTGGAGGAAGGATGCGCTCACCTGCATTTCTCCCTGGAATAGAAGCAAAGGATCACCCAGAAAGTCACCATCCCAACAAAAGGGACTGAGTCCATAGGAATCCCAGGTGAGAGAGGCTGGTAGGACCCAGGATGAGGAGCGTAACTAGCAAAGTTTCCTTCCCCACACGTTCCAAGTGCAGCTTCCTGCAGCAATCCTGCCCTCTGTGGCTTTGCTCCGTGTTTATGGGAGATCTGTGTCACCAAGCGTTGGCCATGCAAGGTCYGGGATCCAGATGGCTGCAGACAGAAAAGAGCAGTCTCAGACAYAGGGATGATTATTTTTCCTGTCTTTCTGGGTGTTCCAAATAGTTTATACAGTTCCATATGTTCCTTGCTAGCTCCCCTTCCCTCTCCCAAGCAGCAGTAAAGCTCCCACCATCAATCTGTGCCTACCTCAAGTTTCTGTCCCTTGTGAGGGATGTGCACTCCCTTTGGAATTGCTTCTTTTTTATCTAAGAGATTGTTACTGGTTGCATCTTAATCCTTGAGCAGGCTCGTATGTAATCAGGGTTGCCTTGTCCAGAGGAATTCTGCATCCTATCTGTGGGCAGTGATGATCCTCTCTGCCAGCTGGGGGTGACAGCRCTGTTGTAACGACAGAGCAGCTCCCAAGAGGGGACAATTCACATCAGAGGTGGCTTTTTCTCCACATCAGGTCTAATTCCGAGGTGTTTTGGGGAGTGTGTCTCTTTAATATTCCTTTTTTCTTCAACCTCCTTGCTGCCTGCACTGCCCTGTGCTGGGATCTTGGTGAGTGGGACCTTCCAGGAGACAGAAAACTTGGACAAGTCTGAGCCCTGTGGTCCTGACCTACCACCCTTTTGTACTCTTCCCTTTTTCTATCCAGCACTAGACTGCTGTGCCCTTGGGAATGAGGCCAGTTTAAAGGGAAGACAGGAACAGCGTGTCTGCTCTGTGAACTGGGATGAGGAGATTCCAACTGGGAGCATGAACCCCTGATGAGCTGGAGCCACATCCTTCCTCTTGGAAGCACCTCAGTTCTTGTCCTCAAAGCAGAAATCAAGACTAAGGGAAGGAAATAGAGATGAGGGAAGTGGTGGAGTCCCCATCCCTGGGGGGATTTAAAAGCTGTGTGGACGTGGCACTTGAGGACATGGATTAGTGGTGGCCTTGGCAGTGCTGGGGGAATGTTTGGACTTGATCTTCAAGAGACTTTTCAACCTGAACAGCCCCGTGATTCTCTGAGTAAATCACAGGATTGGARGGTGTCTTGGTGATTCCCAGCTCAGCTTTCAGAAGCAGATGACACAGAGCTRTTGCTCTCAATAATCAGGCTGATATTTTATCCTGACATTTTTGGTGGAGTGTATCGGGAAACAGCAGCACTAAAACATCCTTGGATACATTWTTTTGAAATACCAGCCCTTCCACAAAGTTTATGCATCCAGTTAAACTCTGTATCAGGGGAAGACTAAGCCTATATTTTACCAGCCCTTAAGTGCTGCCTCCAGGGGCTGGGGGAGGATTTAGAGGCATTTTCTCAGCTTTGGCTCTGCCTTCCCTCTCCCTGCCCATGGAGAAGRTGGAATTCCGTCAGACAAGGTGTTAAACTGAAGTTATTCCCTGTTGCAGGGGGCAGTGAAGAAGTCCTGTCCATCCACAGCCTTTCTGCCTCTTTTTCTTCAGTTTGGARAGAGCTGGCATGAAGCCATGGAGGAATCATCTGCCGGTTTTTGGGAGGAAAGAGGGGACTTTGGTCACTGTGGCTGATGTGGTTGGTGTGAGAGGTCCCAGTGAGGGCTGGCTGACTGGGGGAAGTTTCTAGTGGAGGGTGGGATGCRTGGATGAACCCAAGTCTGAGGGCTGCTGCCATTCCTGCCTGCCCTAATCCCCACTACCCTGCCAGGCAAAAATTCCCTGAAATACCTGCAAGGAAGGTGCAGCACCTTCTGTGATGGAAACATCTGTCTGCCAGCTGAGGTAGGGGAGCCTTGGGTGGTGTTTGTGTGCAGAGAGCATTAGGGAAGCTTTCCTAAAGGGAGCCCTTCGCCAAAAGGGTTGTCAGGCTTTGGAACAGGCTGTCCAGGGAAATGGTTGAGTCACCAGCCCTGGAAGTGKTCAAAAAATATGTGGATATTGCACTTGAGGACATGATTTAGTGGTGAACATGGTGGTGCTGCTGAGTCAATGGCTGGACTTGATGATCTTTGACATGTTTCCCAACCTTAATGATTCTATGAAGTTCTCTCTCCTTGGCCTGCTGGGTAGCCCAGAAGGGCAGCCTGCAGCAGCACCAGGCTCCTGGGCTTTCCCAGCACAGGAAGACCCTTCTAGCAGGCTTTCTGCTGCACCTCCAGTTGCTCTTGTYGGCCCAAGAAAGCAAAGCTGGAAAACTCAAGCACGTGCCTGAGCGTTCCTGACCTTCCCCAGCTGCCTGCCTCTATCCATCTGTTTGATCCAGCCTTTAAAGTTAGGATGTGTGTGCCTCGGAGCGTGACTTTGCTTTTGCTGCTCCAGGTAATTTATCTTGGGGGTTTTTTTTTGCCTGGATTAAAGGATAGGATCCGTTAGCCTGCGCGGAGCTCCGTGCTCCGAAGGCTGGACTGCGTCTGCTGCCCAAGCACCATCTGAGTTCCTGCACAGCTCAGTGAGGCAGGAATCCTTCTAGGCTCTCAGCTGCCTTGCACTGCCTGTCCCCTTGCCTGTCAGCCCCACTGGAATATGAATCATAGTGTCTTTGCTGTCTCTTTAATCTGCAGTAATCCTTGTCCTTTCTCATCCCTGCAGCTTCAGTGTATACAAGTGTCACTTCTCAGTGTGCTTTGCCTCTTCTCCTACCCTTCAGTTTATGCTCACCAGAAAATTTGGCTCCATTTAGGCAGAGGAGCTGGTTTTCAGCCCCTCTCTCCCTTTGGATTTTAGCAATCACTTAGCTTGATTGAAGAACACAGGCAGGGCAGTAGCTTCCCTGGGTGAGAGTTACTCATTTTTCCGTTCTGTGCTTGTCTGGGTGGCCTTTGCCATGTAAAAAGAGGCTTGTCCTTATGTTGGAGAAATCACATTTATTTTCTAATAGTGATCCATACTGCAGTGCAAGAGATCTGTCTGTTTTCAGGGCACTAAAAAAATGGACAAAAGGGACTGTAAAGGTTCATCAGCCTTGAATTGCCTCTGTCCTTCCGGGGATTGACGTCAGAGGCTGATCTTTGGGGTTAAAATGTTGGCTCTATGGCAGACCTGGTGAGAAAAAAATAGAGGAAAAGAGGTTTTTGCAACAAGTAGCAAGGAGAGAGAGGGTGATTTATTGAGAGGATAATTTTAAAATATTCCTTCCTAATGAGAGTGTAGATACACTTTCTGCTTGGACAGTGCAAACCACAAATGACTGATGCTAAACCTGTCTCCCCTCTGGTGTTTGCTCACATTAACATCCCTTGAGAATCAAAGGAGATCCAAGTTTTTTCCTGGAAGGATGCTGTCAGGATATATATAAATATATAGATGTAGAAGTTCTGCTCTGCCTGAGAGTGAGTTAGGAACATATATTGGAAATAAGTAAATTGCTCAGATTTTTGTCTGACAATAAAATAATTACCTCAAACCTCCAGCAGTTGTTGTTTTGCAAAAACACTGAGTATCAGCATTAATCACAGACAGGGGTCGATATGGTGAGAATTACTGGAGGCTTTTGCTTTCTTTTTTCCTCTTTTATTTTTGAGTAACTCCAATCACAGCCTCATCCGAGCCTGGGCTGTAATAAAGGTTTTCAGCCAGGCTGCTCYCTGATAGCCTATCATTTATTTTAATATACCAGCAGCACCATCTGTGCTTGGAGCTTTATTAATGTGAAGTGAGGCCAAGAGGTTCTGCAGCCTGATTCCTTGGTGAGGCTGCTTTTCCCAAACCCCCCTTTCCCCTCTGACCACTCAGGCTGGCTTTCTTGCTCCGGAAAAGCCCGGTGTTTGCACGGACTGGTTTTGCAGGAGTGGCTGCTCAACCTTCTGCTTCTGTCCCCAGGGCCCCCCCTGGTTTTAGGGAGTGTTGGGTAGAGGGTCAAGTGTAGTGTTAGACCAAGTGAGTATCCTCAGGGAAGCAGTGCTTTCTGCTTGGATGTGCTCTCCCAAAGCCAGAACATGTTCCTGTGGGTGCTGTTTCACCTCTTCAGTCACAGTTTGCAGTGACTCCGTGCTGAGTCCACCCTGTCCAGCCACATGCTGCAGTTGGACAGACTCAATAATCTTAGAGGTCTTTTCCAGCCTAAACAATCYTGTGCTTCTTTAATTGCAGTCTGGAGCAGGAGAGGCAGAGAGGTGATTTAACTTCTGGTAGACAGAGGCAGCCAGGAGCATGTTTTGCTAAGGTGCAGATAAAGTCAGAATCTCAGCTGGCAAAACTGAGCTTTGCTCTGATGAATGCTCTGGTCCCACAGAGCTGCAGTGGGATCTGTGATCCCCTTCTCTGGGACCACGAACCATTTTGCTTCAAGCTTAGCAGGGCTGCATCCCTGGCTCCTTGTGTCTGACTTCAGACTTTGCATCCTGACGAGCTCAGAGCTAAAGCCACAGTGGTTTGGCGCAGGTTTCACGTCTCAGACCATGCCAGATCACCCGTGCCTGGCTGCAGGCAGGCTCTGACAGCACCAAGCAGACAGAGCTGCCTTCAGGGGCAGTGCAGGGCCTGGGACGCAGCTCCATGGCTGCTTCCAAAGGCACTGCAGGGGATTCTGCCCCCAGGGATGTCTCCTGGAGCTGTCACTGCAGGTGGTGGGAGCTCCCGGGACAGTGCATGAACGTGGCCTGGCACAGATGGCAGGGCTTGATGATCTTAGGGTCTTTTCCAACCTTAAAGATCCTATGAGATGTTGAAACACTATCCCTCCAAACCAGAGCTGGCAACCCCGAATCGGAGTCATCTGCTGTAGGAAAAGCACATTCAGTGGCCCTAATTGACAGCAGCAGTGATTAGTTATTAAGGTTTGGTTAGTCACTACTGTGTGGGCTCTGAAGATGAATACGAGGGTTTAAAGAACAGTGGGACTTCCAATTTTTTAATATATCCTGAATGTGCTTCAAGTTCCTGCCAGCAGTTCCACTGGATATATTACATAGTGTGGGTGGGCAGGAGAGTYCCCTTGTCCTCATCTCCCTAGGATGAGCCAGGAGAGGTCTGCAGCTACCTGGAGTGCTCCTGAGGGTGCTGGAGTCCCCCCTCATGGCCTGACAGCCCAGGTGTTTCTCTCTGTTCTGCACTGCATAAAAGTTAGATTGGGTGTTAGGAAAACTTTCTTCACCCAAAGTGTTGTCAAGCATTGGCACAGGCTGCCCAGGGAAATAGTGGAGTCCCCATCCCTGGAGAGATTTAAAAGTGTGGATGTGGCACTTGGGGACATGGGTGGACTTGGGGGAATGGTTGGACTCGATGATCTTAGAGGGCTTTTCCAACCTAAACAATTCTATAGTTATATGATTCTAAAGGCTTTACTAACAGGGCTCCCAGGTGATGAGTGCTGGACCCATCCTACCCTGTCCCAGACCCTGAGCAGGGATGCAGAGATGTTCCCCACAGTCCCTCTGAGCTTGGGATGGGTGGGYGTTAATGCTCAGGGTAAATACCCCTGCTGAGATATGGGAAAAAATAGGACTTATTTATGCCTGGGTAAGTAGGAAAGCTTAGATCCTGCTTCTGAAATCCTGGAGAAAATCCTAGGGACAGTCACTTCCAGGGGGAAATTTATGCTGAGAGTTGTTTTCATTGTTAGTCCTATAACCACAAGAGAGGGAATTTGAATGGCAAAATGGGGACTCTTGGCAAAGAGTAGAAATTAAAGCAAACACTGTTGCAAATCCTTATGAGAGAGAGGGGAGGATGATATAGTAGGAACACTGGCCTGGTGGGATGTGGGGGAATAACGGAACAGAGGGAAAAATAACAACCAGCATTTTGTCTCTGAATGCTCAGTGCCATTCTGCCCCTCTGCACATCTGGACATGSATACAGCAGACATGGAAAGGGCATGTGGAAGCAGAAGGATAACCAAAAGGATGAAATAACATGGATAACCAGAAGATAGATGGGATTCTGTGCAAGGAATGRCTGCAGAGACCTTGTCCAGAGCACCAGGTGCCAGGAGGGTGTGCAAGGGGAGCGTCACTGTGTGATTGTCCCATCCATAAACTTTTCCTAGACAAATGCTGTTGGTCRCTGTCAGCCTCACTAAGCCAGCTCGACCTTTGGTCTGACCCAGGCTGGCTGCAAGCAGAGCCTGATCTCCTCATCTCTTTAATTACAAACAGGGCTGCTTTTTTCTATGAGTGTGAGCGAATCCCTTCCCCATCCTGTGCCTGAGTCCTGGTGTCATAGATGGGACAATACCAACGCTCTGTGGGGGTTCATTCATTTAGGGTTCTTTGGGCAGATACCGACCCTCTTTGCCTTGTTTGTAGAGCATTTATCACAAGTGTCATCTCAGAGGGCCTTTCAGCTCTCACCGTGATAGAAATAATTAACGAGAAATTCAGCCTCTTCCTCCTGTGTTACGTTTTGCTCATAAAATGTTGGCATTTGCTGGGACAAAAATCCATATTGAAGCCTGATAATGTGGAAGGCTGTGACCCCTGGATCAGCAGTGAATTGGTGCAGGCTGGAGAGCGAGGAAGGGAAGTATCAGCTCTGTGTTTGCCCTGCTTTTAGGCTTCTCTGTGAGCATCTGCCTTCAGAGATGGGATRTGGGGCTGAGCTGATCCAGCACAACCATCCTTATATTTTCTTCCTTTGGCATGAGGTTCCTCCTACAGCCCCATAACCACGTGTCAGTGACAGAAAACCCCCAAACTGTCTGGTTTTGCAGCCTGGCAGGGAGCTGTGACTCAGGAAGGGAAGGCACCCTCCAAAGCACTTCTCTACTCAATGTCTTTCAAGTTCACCAGGCTCCACATAAAACATTGTTAKACTGAAATCAGAGGTGTGACCTTGTCGATAATTTAACTCAGGGACCAAAGGCAGGCAGCTGAGTGCAGACAGCAGTGTAAGTCTGTGTCATCCCCTTCCCTTGATGGGACTGTGCACRTTTTCTTTTGTGGCCAGGCTGCCCTGCAGCTGCTGTTGCTGTTGGACTGAGTTAACATCCTTCTTGCCTGATCTTATCTCAGTTCTCCAAGGCAGAAAAGCTGGTGCAATAGCACAGAAACTCATGGCGTCTCCAGCAAGGCACCAGGTTTGCTTTGCTCGACTTTGCAGGGTTTTTAAAACTGAGACTTAAGCTCCTGTATCTCTTTGTATTCAAGTAAATGTGGACAAACAGCATTTCTCAGTCTGGAGAGATTTATAAATCAGGATGCTGTGATGAAGTGGTTTGACTCAACAGTTCTTTGGGTCTGTCAATCAAACTGCTAACTGGGCTAAATCAGTCATTGCCTAAATCTGTCAGCTGATTCACAATATTATAGGGTAAGGCCAGTGAATTATCTTTCATGTTTAGGACTAAATTTCAGAAGTGCTCTGCAGTTTCATTGTTTTCTGTACCTACAAAGAATTTCAGATGTCATGTGGCCCGTAGAGGTYTTGTTTGTGCTGTGGAAAAGGCAGCCTTTCCTCTGGGAATTCCCTGAGCACAATATTTGCAGTTCAAAACAAAAAAAATTGCAGCTTCTTCTTTGGRAGACTAAGGGGTGGTTTTGACAACCCCAACCTCTTTTCATACTGTTATTTGTTAGTCCTTCAGCCCAGGTAAGAGCAGTGAATCACAGAATCTTRTGTCATTTCAACCCCCTCCCATGAGCAGGGACACTTTCCACTAGCCCAGGTTGCTCCAAGCCCCATCCAAGCTGGACTTGAACATTCCAGGGATGGGGCAGCCACAGCTACTCTGGGCAAGCTCTACCTGTGCTTCACCACCCTCACAGGGAAGAACTTCTTCCTGACATCTGATCTAATTCTCTTTTCCTTCAAAACCACAGTGCAATCAGGCCACTACAAAAGTGTGTTTGAAAAGTGTCCTCTTCTTCTTCCTTCCTAAGGGCTTGTCAGTGACTTCTTTCTGTGTCTGTCTCTGCACAGTTTGTTTCCTAGAGGACTGAGACCACGCTTGTCAAGCCAACAGAAAACTTCCTGGCCCATTTGGTGGTCTTTGGAAAGCAAGCAGCACCAAGTGGCTGTCAGCACTTAGATAATAAACACTTGCTGCTGCTTTGAAAGCAGCTTGACCTCTGAAGCTTTATCCAGATAACGTTGTGAAGGTTCTCACACATCAAATTGTTTCATTATTTGAACAGATGATGGCAGCAAAATCAGAAGTTCASTCAGAGATAGTCAAAATATCCTCTTAGAGCCCCATCATATCACTGTCCTAATCAGAGAGTGGGCTCTGACCTGTTCCAATCAGGGTAATGCCCTCTCAGGGTAAGTAAATTGTCACAGATTATCTTAATCTACTTGGGGAGAGTCCAGATCTGTTCATTTCTGAGCGGAAGGAGYGGGATGGGAGAATGCCACAGCATTTCATGGGTGTGTGTTTGGGGCAGCAGCAATCCCCAGGGAGACTGGAGTCACACAGGAACAGTGCTTTGTGCCATGTGTTAAATAAATGGGAAATGTGGATAGCAGAGGATCTGAGGATAAATTAACCCTTTCACCTGCAGAGCTGTCTGGGAGGTGATGGTGATTTTATAAGATTCAGTGGGTGGCAGCAAACTTCACCAAGATTTTGAGATATTAATTTGTCTGCAAATCCTCACCCATAAGTGTTAATAAGTGCTGCAGAGAAAAGAGAGGTTTTGCTTTGTAGCAGTCCCAGGAAAAGCCACTTCAGAGCAATCARACTTAATATATGAGGACCTAAGCTGGAGGTCGAAGTCCAGAGGGATGTGGAGGTAGAGCTGGTGCTTGGTTTGGCGTTTACCCTCTCAAGCCAGGGCACCTCTCCAGGGTGTAGATAAAATCTGAGGGGGAACCAGGAGCTGCAGACTCCAAGTGATGGCCAAGMACTGATCCAGATTGCTGCTGAGTCCTACCAGTGTGGTTTTGCACCATCAGCCCCATGAAACCAGGTTTGCTTGTCTGAGGGTTGAATTTGGCCTTGTGCTGTTTTGAAATGCAGAGCAAAAGGAGCCAGGTCCTACCATGACCCACACCTTGAAGACTGTAATGTTCTGCCTCCTGCAAGAATTTTGGTGTGTCACACTTGCTTTCCCCTCAGCCAGTATAGACTCAGGGAAACCTTTTTGTTTGATTGCCATCATCAGGTGTCTGAGTCATTATTACTGAGAAATACCCACAGAATTACACCTGTGCTGGAGATATTTTAGGTTTTCCCTCTGTTTTCCTTGCTGGCTTCATTTGGCTGTAAATAGAATCATAGAATCACAGGATGGTTTTGGTGGGAAGGGACCTTAAAGAGCATCAGTTCACCCCCTGCCRTGGGAAGGGACACCTTCCACTGTCCCARGTTGCTCCAAGCCCTGTCCAGTCTGGCCTTGAACACCTCCAGGGATGGGGCAGCCACAGCTTCTGTGGGCAACCTKTGCYAGGGCCTCACCACCCTCACAGCCAAGGATTKCTTCCTGATATCTAATCTAGCCCTGATCTCTGTCAGTTTGAAGCCACTCCCCATTGTCCTGTCCCTCCAGGCCCCTGTAAATAGTCTCTCTCCACCTTTGTTGTCAGCTCCCTTCAGGTGCTGAAAGGCTGCCTTAGGTCACCCCAAAGCCTTGTCTTCTCCAGGCTGAACAATCCCAGTTCTCTCAGCCTTTCCTGATAGGAGAGGTGCTCCATCCCTGTGATCAGTTCTCTCGGGTTTGGATTCCCAGCCAGCAGATGAAGATGCCTGTTTATATTAGAGAAGCGTTGGGAGTGCAATTAATAAAGCTGCGAAGCTGAAAAGCGGTTGAAGAGCTAAATATCATCCTATAATGAGACCTCCTTCCCAGTAAATGATGTGAAAAATGATTTCTTGCGAAGAATAACAAATTGCCGTGGCTTTTTACCCTAATTGTAGATGCTTGATTCTAATTTGTTGTTTGTCATTTCCATGTAAATGAAGAGTTTTAGCTATAATTACCGCATTTATGGCAAACAAGATATTATCATTTTCCAATGCTCACGAAGCACTGGCGTATTTAGGAATAGAAGAACTGAATAATTATCCCCTGCGTGCAGCTCCGGGGAGGGGTCTACAAGTCACAGTATCCAGYTCCCTGTGCAGAGCAGGTCTTGCACAAGATGCTCCTCAAAGGCAGCTGATCCCATTAACCCTCTTCTGCATTTGGGGAGCCAAACCCAGAGACATRAAGTGACTTCCCCAGGGCACTTGGCAGTGCTCCAGGTGCCTGGATCCCTCTGGGCAGCATCTTCCTGTCATTCTCAAAACACAAAAGAGAGCCAGAGCCATCTTTTTGGTTGGCACTAAGTTTCCTGGTTTGTCCCACTTATCCCAGTTCAGAGAAGCTGTGGCTGCCCCATCCCTGGCAGTGTTCCAGGCCGGGTTGGATGGGGCTTGGAGCAACCTGGACAAGTGGAAGGTGTCCCTGCCCATGGCAGGGGGTGTTGGGAACAAGAWGGTCTATAAGATTCCTTCCAACCCMCACCATTCTGTGGCTCTCTGATCCTGTGATGATTCTCTGCCCTACCAGAAGCTGCCTTTTCCATTGCACGTTTTSCAGTGTCTGGAGTTAGAACACGGAAGTTTCTGGCCATGGGAGGCTGCACAGCACCTGAGCTGACACCACACCACTGGCGTGGGATGAGCCCACATCCATGTGGAGGCCGCGTGGTGACAAAAGACCAAAGAGCRTAATGTCCCGTGGAGATGGCAGTCCCCAGTCAGAGAAGAGCTGCAAGATGTCACAGTGTCAACAAAAAAGGGACTTGCAGTGCTGGCTTTTATCCCATCCCCAAGCACTCTGCTCCTCTGGGGCTCAGGCTGCTGCCGGTGTTTGGCCCAGCACAGAGTGAGGCCAAATCCTTTTTATGGGAGGTCACTGCAAAACCACCTCAAAATATTCCTCAGCCTGAGCCTTTTCCATTTTCAGGCAGCTGTCCGGCTGTGTGGGGCTTGCCAGCAGCAGGGAGTGAGCACTGGAGGGGCTGATTGCTCCTGGGAATGGATCCCTCGGCCTGGTGCCCGTGGAGGGATGATTGCCCATGGCCACTCTGGTTCCTGTGGGCACCAAGCAGCCTGGTCTGACGAGAACGATGTCTCTGATTTCTATTTCATTTCAGTAACGCTGACACGTTACTGAAATGCAGTTTCACTGCAGTAACGCTTCCTGATGCATCAGATCCTGTCGCTCGGCTTCAGGTAGAGCCTGGTCTTGCATCACCTCGAGGGATGGACACGGAGGAATTCCCTCCCCCACTGCACATGCTGCCAGCTGAGACTGGCAGTGTCCATCCCAAGTGCATTGCAGGGAGCGCAGGGATCGTTCCTGCTGCCTTGGCTCCGTGCCCTGTGCCATTACCTCCCTGCCTGCCTCACTTCCAGGCACGGAGCGTTGCTCTGCCATCGCTTTCCTGGAGCTCCCAGCCTCGTCAGCAGTCTGCTGGGGCCTGGCTCCCCTGGGACCTTCTCAGTGACCTGCCCTCCAAAGCGTGCTGTAATTCCTGGAGTTCTTCTGGTTTTTTAGGGGATACAATCTGCCACTGGCTCGGCCATGTGTAGACAGAGGAGTAGATCACTGCAAGTGTCAGCACACTGTAAAATCACTGTACGACTCATCCTGCTGTGTCCGTGTTCTCTCCTCACTTGGTTTGCTTTCCCTTTGCTCATTCCCTTTTAGCTCTTTGTGATTTTCTGAGGGCCCATTCCCACAGGTCTACCTGGAACATTAAAAGTAGTTGGGAATAGTTTTGGGAAAACTGATAGAGGGCAGGGTTAGATGGGATATTTGGAAGAAATTCTTGGCTGTGAGGGTGGGGAGGCCCTGGCACAGGTTGCCYGGAGAAGCTGTGGCTGCCCCATCCCTGGAGTGTTCCAGGACAGKTTGGATGGGACTTGGAGCRACCTGGGATAGTGGAAGGTGTCTCTGTCCATGGCAGGGAGTTGGAACAAGATGCTTAAAATAATGGCATCCTAAAGAACGTTTGTTTCCAAAAAAATCCCACTTCCCTGTGATTTAATATTTGTACTGTATTAGCTCCCAGAACATCACGTCCAGATGGAGGTGTTACAGTAGAGGCTGTTAAAATATGAAGGAAGAGGCTCTGACACAAGCGAAAGAAACAGAAGAGACCTACCAGATATGATCTGTTATATCTTTAATATTCCCACAGTAAGAATGGAAAATGGAAGAACAGATTAATTTACTTGCCCATAATTATACAAGAAGTCAGGAACAGGTGTCAGGAACTTTAAGTCCCCATTTGGTGTTTCATCACAAGAGAATTGAATCAGTGGGAATCGGTGCTCAGTTCTGGATGCAAGAGGAATGTGGGATCAGACTTGTCCTGTTAGCAAACATMAGCAAGTTCATTTTCCTTTTGTGACTAACACTGGACAATGCTCATGTTCCCAAGTATTTGCAAGAAAATGAGTCTCTGTGATAATCAGATCTTATTTTTAGCATTTAATCGATGCTCAGGGTTTTGTGGTTTAATTACTGGAATAATTGTTTGCTGAATACACAGCCTAATACCTGTTTTTTTCCTTTAAAGGTCAACTCCATCATTTTTGTTTCCAACCATTTAGTCCTTTATTGATCTTTGTGTCATTTCATGGGGAGTGCTGCATCTTGACAGATGAAATAAAGGCCAAAACTTGAAATAAGAAAAATACATCCTTTTYCTTAAACACAAAAATGGAAAATCCCCTATTTCAGCCCTTGCTGCAGGCAAATCCTTCACGCAGTGTCCCCAGGAAATAGGATTCTGAAAATTACTTCTGTTCTTTATGGAAGGAAAAAAAGCGAACCAGGAATCTTTTCCAAGCCTGATTAATATCAGACATAAACTGAAGCACAAAAGGAGATTTTGCAGTGTAGCTGCTGATCCTTTAGAGTCGATAAGGCCATGGGGTCTGTCAGGAGGGCAGGAAGATCTCTGTGGTTTGCATTTAGAGAGGGCTGAATGAGAAATGCCCTCTCCTCTGAGTACAGGGGACTATCACGTGGCTTCAGCTGGAGGTTTGGAAGGTATTCCATCAAACAACAGCCACTCCTGGTTTGCTGCTGTCCTCCAGCTGAAATGAGACKCTGCTGGAGCAGAGGGATGCGAGGTGCTCTCCATCTGCAGCTTCTCCACCTTTTCCACTCCTCCCATCACTGCCACCTGACATTTACTTCTAATTTGCAAAAATCTGTCTTTGCCAGACCGTGGGAAAGGGTGCTGGGTTATGGGGCAGAAAACAGGCCTGGTGGAAAATGGGCATTAAAAGGTAGCATGGGACAGAAGTCCATTTTGCGCTTTTTTTGCCTATAAGAAAAGTCAAACCCTGCAGTCATCCCTCGAAACCAGCAGTGATTTTAGGGGGACTTGGTGCCAGAAAGAGCTAAAATATTGGCTTGATGTAAGGGCAGAGATCCCCAAGCTGTGCAGCTCAGCTCTGGCGTCGGTGGGGTGGGATGGGATGGCGCGGCTTCCCGACGGATACCGAGCAGCTCCATGCCCATGTTTGACATGCTTGTTCCCTCTAATCCCCGAGGTGACTGGGGCAGGTTGAAAGCACAACACGGAGCCTGCTGAGAGCAGGAAGAGTTTATGTTCTAGGGCTGCATMCTTGGCTGCTGTAAATCAGGAAATGGCAAACTAAGGATGGCAGYGAACCTCGGAGCTTCTCCAGAAATCAGCCAGTGAGGCTGAGATCATGGAGTCACAGAATGGTTGGGATTGGAAGTGACCTCGAAGACCCTCTCTGCTCACACCCCTCTGCAGGGTGGTGGGCAGGGACACCTTCCACAACACCAGGTTGCTCCAAGCCCCGTCCAGCCTGGCACTTGAGTGGGGAAGGGTGATGTTTCCCCTTAAGGCATTGCCCTGTAAATCTGCACAAGCCATGCCAAACACTGAATTTGTTGGATTTGTATTCTGTTGTATTCTAGTTCTTGGTAACTTTACCRAATTTTAACTGTTTGAACTGAGATTTTTCCATGGTGCTTGCCCCAGATTTTTAAAGAAAACTTTGGCTGAAGAAGTTCACCTGCCCCAGTGGATGAATCAAGGGCAAAAATAAACCATTAATAAATTTTTTACTGGAGACCTCTCAGAAAAAAGCAATTGTGTGGCAAAATTTTAGAATTGAGAGTGCAGGGATTAGCAATAACTCTGGAAGAGGTATATTAGTGCCCTGGAAAAGCACTGGAAAAGCCTGGAAGGCTTTCTTTCATAGCAYGTGGCTCTTCAGCTGCTGCTTCTATGTAGTTCTATTTGGATAGTGGTGTGTAAATAAACAGCAYACAAATGCTACCTTATAAAGGTTATTAAAGCTGCAAAGTCAAGGCTCGTGAGTAAAGAAAGATTTGGCATCTTCAGCAGAATACAACTGAGATGAGAAGGCTCTGGGGGAAACCTTAGAGCCCCTTCCAGGGCCTAAAGGGGCTCCAGGAGAGCTGGAGAGGAATTTTGGACAAGGCCATGGAGTGATAGGACAAGGGGGAACGGCTTCACAGAGAGGGAAAAGGGTGTAGTCGGTACAGTTCAGAGACCAGACAGTTCCATGGTAGCTATTAAAGTTCACTGGGTTAATTCGAAGTTCACCCAACCAAAATTTTTATCTGAAAACATAAATTGTAATTGTCAGTTTGACATTTGTTTGATTATCTGGCCATTCAACTCTTCTCAGTTGGGCATGGTGAGCAATTCATCCATCAACATTCCCATCAGGTAGATGTAGTTGTTCTGGAATTAAAAATATGCTGCATTCCAGCCAAATACCATTTTCTTTATTATTTATTTGTGCTAGTGAGTAAATTGAAAACTGTGCTTTTTTTAAGGGAAAGGAGCTGATGCACCCTTGTGCCATTAAGTTGTCAGAGCTGAGCAGATGAAGCACAAAGCATTTCTGCAAAATTGTTCTCACAAGTCTCATTTGGGGAAAAAAGTTTAACCTGCAAGAGAAAGGGATGAAATCCGTAATGGAACAGGGCAGGTTGCTTGGTATATACAGACTGATAGAAAGTAATCAATCTTTTCCTTATTTTTTACACTTTAACCAGCTCTCCTTTGCTGAAAGAGTGTAAGTTTGGATTAGATATTTAGGAAGAAATTCTTGGCTGTGAGGGTGGTGAGGCCCTGGCACAGATTGCCCAGAGAAGCTGTGGCTGCCCCATCCCTGGAAGTGTTCCAGGCCAGTTCCAGGGGGCTTGGAGCAACTTGGTRTAGTGGAAAGTGTCCCTGCCCATGGCAGGGGGTGGAACAAGATGAGCTTTAAGGTCTCTTCCAACCCAAACCATTCTGGGATTCTATGAACGAGGAGTATGAATGAGTTGTTGGCCCCAATGAGAAGCAAGACCAAACCTCAGCCATGTCCTGCTGGGGAATGGGAAGAGCAGGGGGGCAGGCAGGGGTGGAAGAGGGGAATTAATTTGTTTGAAGGAAGAAGTGATGGCAAATCTGTGCTAAGCTGCCTGAGCTTCAGGGTGTGCTTGTGTTTCACTGTACCACGAGCTGCACAAAACCTCCTCGCTATGGATTTACAATTTCCACTCTTGCAAATACTCCAAGCTGGCCTTTTCTTGCCTTATAACAGCCTTAGCCAAGGGTGGGGCAAAGACCTTGTCCTGGATAGAGCAAGGCAGAGCAAACCCAAAATCCACAGCAGGCATTGCCAGTGCTCAGAAAGGGCTGCTGGCTTTGCTCCTTGGCTCCATCCACCTTTCCTCCTGGATCCATCTGATGCACAGGTCACTTGTGTTGGGGCCTGTCATCTGCTGCAGTGGGGACCTTGTCCTTAAACAGCTTCTCTGGCTCCTGAGATAGGGATGTCTCTGATCTCAGACAGAAGTGAAAGCAATTAATAGTAGCTGTTAGATCAAAATCATTTCATGCTCTGAGCATGACTGATCTTTTCTGATTTCCTAGAATGAAGTTTGGTGCTGCCTATTGCATTTAAGGAATTGCAGGTGTAATGAYTGGGGCAGGTTGCCTGATCTCCAGGTTGGGTTTTAACCATAAAACCATCCTTTAGTCCTTTTCCCTGCCCTTTGGAGAGTGTGTAGGAGCCTGGGTGCCACATTTTCACCACTGGTCTGGTGGTCGTGGTGGAGAGTTATTAAAAGAAAAAGTGATGGATGAACCTTCAGCAGCAGCAAGATGGAGTTCTGGAATGAAGCTGTAAATGCTGGATTTGAAAATAAGGTGACACGTGCAAGGGTGAGCCACGGAAAAACAGAATTGCTTCAACTGATGATTAAAATAGAGAATAAGATTAAAACAAGCTGATAAGATAGAACCAAAGTGACAAGATAAGGCAGCAGGGCATCCAAGAGGGGAAGAGGGAGACAGGACTGATGGCAGTAGGGCATGAATTATTGACTGAAATTGCCACCAGAAGTCTTTGCATTTTCTTATCTGGGAAGGGAGAGAATGAATGAGAAGCGAACAGAATTATTAAGCAGCTTTATCTTTGCATTGGAGTGGATAATTAGGCAATTAGGATTACTAAAAGTTGGCAAAGCAAGAGGCCCCGAGGACTTGTGCTCCTGATTTCAGAGAARGGTGGTGAGGGAAGCAGGGAACAGCCTTTGGTGAGAGATTTGATGGTGCATTGTGGTGAGGCTGAAAGGCAGAGCCAGGCTCTGGCACCCAGTACCCTGCAGCTGCCACAACAAAAGGGGACACAGGAGATCTGGCTAATGAAAAAGAACTTATTYGGAGATGGAAGAGCAGCAGGAAGGGAGATCAGGAGTGAAGGCCTCGATATAAACAGGACRTGGACCTGAGCRGGTCCAGAGGTGGCCACRAAGATGCTCTGAGGGCTGGAGMACCTCTGCTGTGGAGACAGCCTGGGAGAGCTGGGATTGTTCAGCCTGGAGAAGGCTCTGGGGAGACCTTAGGGCACCTTCTGGTGTTGGGCCATCCAGTGCCACATACCTTCGAATGTCACCCACTGTCCCTTTCCTGCTTACCTCTGCAAATGAGCCTCACTCCTTTAGTTGGCCCTGTAGCTTTTTAATAGCTGAAGGGGAAAGCTGGGTAAAAATGCCTAAAAATAGCACATTGCATCTGTGACTTCCTGAATTCATCCTGGGCTGCTCTGAGGCCAATGCCAGACGACCGTGCTCCTCCTCTCTGTGCTCCTGCCTGGCTTAATCTTAAGCTATACGTTATTTAAAATTAATTTTCAGAGATGCAGACATCATATAAATCACTGAGGAGATGTCAGATTACGTATTTAATTTGGAGAAGTGCTCCACACTCATCTTACTCAGCTCCCCATGAAACCAAGGGATCAAAATTAAGCTGAGGCACAGAGTTTGGACTCGTCGCCATCCTTAAAGTGCCGTGGAAGATGAGCCAGCACCGCAGACGCTTGTTAGCTAATTCACGCCCAGACACTGTTGTAATTTCTTCAGGACATTCAGTGATCAGAGAAGGAGGAARAAGGGGATGATGAAAAATACATGGACAAGAGTATTTCTTACTAATTATTTGCTTGGCCTCATTGGCAAGTCACCTGGTGTTCTTGGAGAGCGCTGCGTTTTCTGAGAAGGTGCCAGCCACAATGTTCCTCTCCCGAGACCAAGCTCAGAATATTAATTATGGACACTGTTGAATAATTAGGGTCTGAAGTCCAGAATTAATTGATGGTACCTGCTTAGCATAGATATCAATTCTAATTTGGAATAATGCTCTATCTCCTACCCACACCCCGCGGTGTCCACAGATGGGGAAATCATTGGAGCAGTGAGTGCTGGGTTTTGGTGACACAGTGGCTTGTCATTTCCTCAAAGGTGTTGGAASAGTTTTGTGCATTAGTGACATGAAAAGTCTTTGTAATTCATGGTAATCCAGTGCTCCTTGACTTGTCCTGGCCCCAGCATGACAGGCTGCAGAGTCTGGGAGCTTGGCTGTGACAGCTCTGCACTCTCAGGTCCTTTCCAGGAGAGGTGAATCTGCTGCTGCCACACACCAGTGCAGTCCTGCCAGGACATTGGAGGGGCTTGGACCTCCTGCTGCCTCAATCTCATGAATTTGAGGCCATTATTTTCCTCTAGCAGAGGTCAGAGGCTGTSACCCATCCAGCCAGCCTGTGGCTGCGTTAGAGCATCCCTTGGAGAGGYGCCTGATCTGGGAGAAATCACCTTGGGTTGTTTTTCCTGTGGCCTGGGTTGATTCCCAAAGGCGCCTGACGYGCTCTGCATGGCTGAAAACAAGGTTGGCTTTAATGTGTGATAGCAAATAAAGATTTGTACTCTCGAGTTCGTGGGCCCCAGCGGACSTGCTGCTGTTGTCCTGTGGAGCAGAGGGGAACAAAGCCAGAATTTGTGTTCATTAAAAATAGGTAATGGAATATTCTTAGATCAGCCCCTGCCTCTGCCTTGGCAGAAACACTCCGGAGTTAATTGCTGCTTTAGAGCACCGTTGCTCAGCTGCAGGAAAGTGGGTCGGCTATTGATGAGATCACTGATCCCATGGAATTGTTGGGAAAGATGTAAAAATAGGCTTTGTGCTCAGCTCGAGCTCGGGCCAGCTGAGCACGCTGTGCACACACTGTGGGTGTGCACGGGGAACATCGGCCCCGAGCCCTGAGGGTCTGAAGCAGTGGCTGAGCTCCTGTCACCACTCCTGGCAGTGTCACATCTGGAAACCCAGCTGAGAAACCAAGCCCAGGGGAACCATGGGTTTCATTCCTYTCCAGGATTCCACCGGGAGTGACATCCAAGGCATGCAGGCTTGGGCTGGCGGAGGAGGATGGTGATGGCACCTTCATAAATTGAGTTTATTATGCTTTAGCCTGTGCAGGCCAGGAGTAATGGTGGGAAGAGTTGATAAAAGTAGACCTCTTGTCCTCTTCACTGCTCTGTGTGTCTGTCTCCTGAATAATCCATCTTTTTTCTCAGCTCCTGTCAGAGATAAGTGCACCTGTGCCTCTTKCACGCTTTTTCACCTTTAGCTAATTTGGGATCCTTCTATTTGGAAGGTGTGATGTTACTAACACTTCAAAGGGAGTATTCAAATCGCTTTGAACTCTATTATATCTGAGACATGAAATAGCCATTTACTGCTGGCCCCTCTGTGCTCCCTCCCCACTCACAGAAAGGCTCCTTTCAGAAGGGTGCTCTGAGTGCTGCACGTGCAGACTCTAATACTGCTAATTCCACCTTTGAAGGGACCTTCTGGAACAAAGCAGGCTTGGAAATAGGGTCTAAAACCATAAATATGTGTTACATTTGGGATTTAAAGCGCCCTGGAAAAAACATCCCTCAGAAGGACATTGCTGCATCCAAGAGTCCCCTTGTGCCTGTAGCATTATCCTCCTGGAGAGATGGGAATCCTTGGAAAAACACAGTTGCTGAGCCCTGAAAAAAACCAACATGTAACTGTTTATGGCTTCCTACCCTTGAGCAGGAATTTGTTCAAATCCCAGTGGATCTCTGGGGGCATTTGGCCCTCGGTGCAGTGCAGACACACCCAGGGCCCCAGGGTGTTAGTGACTAGTGCACCCACTGCTGAACCCTCGCAGCTCTGTGAGATTAGTGGATATTTCATCCCAAAGATGAAATTTTTAGTCCTCAGCTGTGATATTTCACAGGACTTAGATGAACTGTTAGGAGAAGAAAGTTGCTGTGCTGGCAGTATAAATTTACTTGGTTTAGTAATTCAGCACCTCCAGTGCTATCCCAGTCTTCCARTGGCTTCCCAGAGCAGGCAGTGGCTACTCCAGAAAAGCAGGGGAATAAAAGACAGGGAAAAATACATTTTTAGCCATCGTTACAGGCTATACCAAATAGGAGGGAGAATATCTACATGGAGGAGGCCGGTGCAAAGGGATAACTGCACTGTGAAGTTTTCTCCTAGTCAGACACCCCAGTGTGTGTGTGAGAAGTGATGGTCAAAACCCCACAACCTGAAATACTGTTTTTTATCTTCCTTTTTAAATCACCCTGAAGATGTGAATTGCYCAGGCAAAGGTGAGCTACTTGCCTGCCAACAAGAGTTTCTTGTGTTGATTTGCTGCATTTGCTCTTTCTCATGAATGAGAAGAGAGGAAATCKAATGTAAAAGTCTTATCAGCTTGTCAAGTTAATGGCTGTCTACTTTACTGTTATCACTATCATTTGTTACTAATTAATATACGTAACATGATTACAGCTTTTTTTTGGTCTTATTTTTCAGTGAGAAGCTGGATGGAGAAGCTGAAAGATAAGGTAGGAGACTCAGTGTTTCAATTCCTTTCAAAACAAAAACACTTTTACTTGCAGGAATAAATAAACCCTTGTCAGTGCAGTTCTTTATCTCTCCACAGACAGTTGAGAARGGGCTTAACATTTTCCCTGGGAGGCAAATGAACCAGATGCTTGTGGTGTATATTGATGTGAACCCACAGTACATCCCTGATGGGTAACTAAGGGCAGAAGGAGGGACAAAGGTGTTTGATTGATTTCTCTGTTGTCAAACAACCCAAGTTACTTTTTTTATTTCCCCTTAACTTACCATAGAATAGTTTGCTGACAGCAGAGCCACGAAGCTGGAAATGAGGTGACAGCAGTTCTAAGGCAGGAACGTTTTGGGACTCAACARGGCTTGGAAATTCTTGAACAGGACCAGAATCAATAGAAACAAAAACCATCACAAGGAATAATGACTCGATAGTGAGCTCTGAAAACACATCTCTAAGCTTGGGCACACTCACCCAACCAGCCCAGCCTCCCCACGTGGTCCTCACCAAATTCCAGCAGCACTTCACCACCAAGTCAGAGCAGAGAGACAGGGTCTGGGTGTCTGTTGTCCAGGACTGGGGAGTGGGAGGGTTTGGGGTGGGTTCCTTGCTGAGCTGCCTTTCTGCCTGCGCTAGGAAGGAGACGTGTCTAGGACGAGCTCTGCTCACGGCAGAGCTCCTTGGCCTGGGATTGAGCCAGAGCAGATGCTGAAAGGACAGAGAATGGTTTTCCCAGTGAAGGTAAAGAGCAGCCACCCAGGCTGGGTGTGTGCCTGCAGGGAATGCAGCCTGCACGGGTCACCTGCTCATGCCAACACGTGGCACAGCACGAGCTCGAGGATATCTGTSTCTTCTCACTGAAGCTGCAGCTGTCACTTCTCTCCTCTTGTCACCTTGTTGGCCACCTCTGTCCTTCACCTCATGCAGGAAGACCCTGGAATGTGTGGCAGTGCCCAGCACAAGCACTGCTGTAACTGAGGGTCCACTGGTGTCCACTTCAAAGAGAGACTCACTCCTGAGCCACCTCCCTGCTTCGGGGAAKGGCACATCTTTCACCTGGCTCACATTTTCCCTTAGAAAAGCCCAACAAAAAACACTCCCTCCACCCCCAACCAACTGCTGGTGTAGCAAATCACTTGCAAATAAACCTCTTCACCCCATTCCCTCCTCTTCCTAGCTGAGTTTATCAGCACCAGTCATATGTGCCCCTGTCCTTTTCCCCTGTCCTCTGTTTTATAATCTCTCCATCCAGAAGAGGATGCCAGCACATGATGGCCCCATCCCTGAGAGATGTGTCCTGTTGTGTCCCTCTCCATGGGGAGCGTGGCACCAGGAGCACAGGGCCAGGGCCAGATTTATATCTGGTCTCCTGCAAACACTGTGCAAATGTTGCATTTGGTATGGAAAATAATGGACATGAAGTTCYTTTGAAGTTCTCTTGCTGTTATCTCAAAGCCCAGTAGAGCCAGGAAGGTCATGGACATGGATTGGGTGTATTAAAAGCACCCCTAAAGAAGCTACATCTTCCCCATAGGAAAGGGGTAAAAACAGGGCTTTGGAGCTGCCTGTGAAATGGGGTTTTCTATCAAGCAAGTGCAGAAGCCCTCAGAAGTTGGGCTGCMTGACACACAAGGGCTGGATTTGCATCACATTTGGTTTTTGAGGTATAAAACATCGATCTGGGTGTTGGGGGAAACATGTAAAAGGCCACAGGCTGGTCAGGCATGATAAAGGCTCACAGACAGGCTGAGGAGTTCATTGTATTAAAAATAGTCATTTCTGACACAGAAACTCAACCGGGCAGCAGCTAAAARCCATTTCCAGTCTCCCCTCACTGCCCGTGCCAGCAGCAAAGATCCAGAAATAGAAAACCCCGTGCTGCACTAATTAGGTCACCCAATTAAGGCACCTTAATTGCCTCACAGAGACGCAGCYTTCAGCTGTGTCTTCACTAACCTCCTTTTTCAGGAGCTGGGTGCAGGGATGCAGCCCCCTCCCAGCACATGTGCTGAACGGGGCTGRGGTTTCTGGGAGGGTGTCCAGGGAATCCCAACGATGCAGCTGAAGATCCCTCAAGCCTCGGGATCCAGACCCAGAGGTGTTACTATTTAAAGCACTGAGTAGGATCGGGAGGGGTTTGGGAGAGCAAACCAGCCCTTGCTAGCATCGTGTCTGCCCCAGATGAAAGCAGTTATTTTCATTCTCCAGGTGAGTGTTAAAGGCAGGGCAGTGCACCTGAATAGCTTTTTCCCCCCTCCCACTCAGTGGATTATGGAAGAAAAGCGATTTTGGTGTGTGTGCTGTGGATCTGTGCTGCATTTTGAGCGTGCAGATGAAGACAAGTGGTTGTAAGCAAAGGGCTGAGGCTCGCTAAGAGCTGTCCGATAGTGCTCGGGATTGGTGCCTGTGTCCCTTGGCAGGTGTAAAATCTATTTTGGGGGGTGTAGATGGCAAAAGGTGAAGCTGCAGTGGCACAGCAGAGGGCTCTGGCTGCAGTGTGAAGGAAGAGCTCCTGAGGGAGGGAGCCAGGCTGGACCTGCCTCCCTTGCAACACTGAGCCCCCCGGCCCAGCTTAGGTGAGGATGCTGAGGCAATCTGGCACTTTAAAACTTGGGTTCATTTTCATTTAAAGCAGTAAAATAACAAGCACTTGGGAGTATTTTCCTAAGGATTTAAAATGTTTAGATGTGTAATTTTAGATTAGTCACTCTGTCTGTATTTTTTTTAATGGGCAGCGTAAGCATACAGATCACAGTGATTGAGTTAGAGCTGCTTTACTTTTGCTGTTCTTCCCTTCAGGCCTGCCGAAGGTGTGTGTGTGCCCTCCCTCTGTGTCACCATCCTGCTGTCATGCAGGTGCCCCCTTCCCAGGCAAAGCAAAATTGTTTGGTTCAAAGATTTGGAATACAAAGCCAAGGAGGCTCAGGCTGGGCTGGGCATGGGGAGGGCAAACTCCTTCTTCCTCCAGGAGTGAGCACAGCCTGGCTTTGCCTTCCAGCTCCTTCAGAGACTCAGCTGCAGGGGTTGGGATTCTCCCCTGTGAGGGTGGTGAGGCTCTGGCACAGGTTGCCCAGAGGAGCTGTGGCTCTCCCATCCCTGGAGGTGTTCCAGGTCGGGTTGGATGGGGCTTGGAGTGACCTGTTTCTTTGACATAGCTGTGCCTTCTTTGTGCTGGCAATACCTGGGAACCTTGGAGCAGCACTCAGCCTGCTTTCCACAGCACGTGGGGAGGCTCTTTGKGGGGTCACAGGTCTTTGGTGTGGCTCGAAATCACCTGTCTTTGGCAGCCCAGGTTTTCCTTCCCACCTGCATCCGTATTGACAGACACCTCATCCCAGCACCCACCCAAATTGTTCCCCCTCCTAAAGGTGGYCAAGCACTGCAGGGTCTCAGTTGTCACCACTAAATATCTTGTTAGAAAAAGCTGAGCTGTGGTGGTGACCAGCATGGGGCTGGYTGGGGCTTGCTTAGCCCCTGGAAGCAGGGACCATCCTGTGCAGGCAGGTGATGGGGACTCAAATCCAATAAACTTTGAGGAAATCACCACAGGGATATGTTGCAGTCCTGGACTTGTGAAAATGTCTCTGAAAGGATGGTCTTGTGAGTGTTTCTCTGCTTCTCTCTTTTCCCTTTAGGCAGGATACATGTCGGGGATGCTGGTTCCCGTGGGAGTGGGAATAGCTGGAGCCCTCTTTATCCTGGGAGCACTCTACAGCATTAAGATTATGAATCGCCGGAGGAGAAACGGCTCAAAGAGACATAAAAGAAAGGTATGGAAGCTGCAAAGGAAAGGTATGGAAGCTGTRGACCCTTCTGGCTGTAGAGCAAACACAGCCTGGGTAGGGTCTGTCTGAGCTGGAGTGTCYGAGGTGCCTCGGTTACAGGATGGGGGGATCCGAATGCTTTTCCCTTCCTTTTTGCACGTGGACCTTTCTGATGTTTCTTTTCCTCCCCCAGCAGAGGGAATTTAACAGCATGCAGGACCGAGTCATGCTCTTGGCCGACAGCTCTGAAGACGAATTTTGAATGGAACTGCAGTGCCCTTGGGAGAGCCCGTGACTTTCCAGAGGTGGGAGGGAGGGAGGGGGAGAAGAAGAAGAAGAAGAACAAAAATCGACTTTTCTGCTGCTCCCTCGGCCGCCCCAGCCCCGAGCAGGGGCGGTGTCCCCAGCCCAGTGACAATGCTACGCTCTACGTGTGCCACCCGTGATGTTTGTTTTGATACAGTAGTGGAGATCTCACACCCGCCCCCGGCGCTTCATCCAGAGCCACAGCTGGAGCCGATCCATGCRGATGATTATTTTCCTGTTGCCCTGGTGTACTGTTTTGGTCCTGGCTGGCAGTAATCTAATCATGACAATAGCTCTCGCCCATCCCGGGAATGGAAATCTTTACTGTGAATGACTTCTGTCCAATTCATTTTAAATGTTACATTACCTGAGCTAGAGTTCATTAGTGCTAAGATTAGCTGCTCTGCTTAATTAATGAGTTGTATGCCTGAACTGTATCCCTGGCCACCCGAGAAGCGCCCATGTACAGGGTTCTTGATACAGTTTGAAGCACATTTCTGCCCTTGGGTGCCCCTTCCTCAGCCCTTTCTTCCTTCAGCTCTGCTCCACGCTGCTTGGAGACACGCAGGAATGGCCTCAGCGCTTGATTTCACCGCAGAATTCCTTGTCCATTTCCAACCAGCACTGTCTGTTACAGCACAATAAATACCAGCGCTCACCTACTGACGGGTGGTCTTGCATGGATCTCTTGGCTTTTGGTCAGTGTGCAAGGAGGTAAGAGAAGAGGCAGGTCAGAGACTTCCCCGGCTTCTGCCTCCTGTTGGAAGGACAGTAGTTACTGGTTCATCTCTTTCCAAGGCTGCATTCCCATAGGGATGAGAGTGGAGCCTCTGTACCCCTTTTCCCACTGGAAATTGCATTTTCAGCCCGAGAGCTGCGTGAACAACAGCACCCTGGGGAGATCTGGATGGGTCCTGCCTCATAGAATCACAGGATGGTTTGGGATGGAAGGGATCTTCAAGACCATCTCATTCCTGCCATGGGCAGGGACACCTTCCAGTAGGCCAGGTTGCTCCAACCCCCTTCCARTCTGGCCTGGAACACTTCCAGGGATGGGACAGCCACACTTCTGTGGGCAGCTGGTCTCCAGACCACGGAATACAGAAAGGCACTGAAGGTTGTGGAGCAGGTGGCAGTCAGTGTTGAGGGATTCGTGGCTGATAGTGGGGAAAACAGCAAGAGCTGCAGAGATGTCAGCTGTGGGGAGGTGAGATGACCACACTGGGAACCCTTGGCCGTGGGGAGAAAGGTGAATCCATGGGACAGATGGATGCAGGGGTTGTGGAGGTGAATCCAAGCTTCTGAGCTGCCTGGGTTAGCCCTGCTAGCCCCAGGTACAGAGGGACAGCCAGTGCCTGAGGTGTCACAGCACCGAGCAGGGGAGACCAAGGTTGCTTTGCACAGAAATGCTGTCAAAATAACTAGGAAARGGGCTGCACTATTGATCTCTGCTTTCACTTGTGGAATTACTTCAATCTGACATGCAAAACATCCATGTTTCTGAGGTGGGAATCGCTGTTCTGTGGGGAATCATCCTTCGTATAAGGAACAGTGACTGTTGCCAGAGGAGAACTTATCAGGAAAATAAGGGCAGACCACACGTCTGCTGAGGTTAAATCCCACTGAGCCTTTGGAGAAGTGGGAGGGAGGAGAGTTTGAGGAGGGGCAGGTGCAGGATTTCCTTCCCTGTGAAGGTGGGAAGGCCTGTCAGAGGGTGCAAGGTGGATGTCAGAGGGTGAAAAGTAATGGTGAGCAAATGCTTCATGGAAGTGTGAGTAGGATTGCAAGGTAGAGGACATTCAGAAGCCCCTCCTGAGGTGAGCTCTCTCTTGAGAGGGTCAGGGCCTCCTCTGGATGTGAAGTTACGAGATGTGATGTTCAGCTCTGAACAACCAGTGCTCCTCAGAGCCCAGGCACTCCCCTGCAAGCCTGTGACACCCCCTGAGTCCCCTGGACAAGGACTGGTGGGGCAACCTGGTTTCAAAATGCTGCTCCTAATGCTCAAGTCTTCCAGTCAAACAGCTCTGTGTGGTCCCTTATTCATCCCACAAAGTGCAGGGAAGCAGGTTGGGAAAACAACATATTGGGGGAGGTCTTCATATCCTAATCCCTCCAGGACAGGTTTTCCCAGACAGGGCTCCACAATGCATCTCTCCCTTTTTGTTCCTGAAACTTCAACCAGGAGGATTTTGCCTTGCTAAAAGCAGCCCCACATGTTTAACAGGCACTGGCTGGCCATACACCATTAAATCCAAAATTAAGGCCTCTTTCTCCCATAACAAGTGGCTACTCCAAGTTAAGATGAAGTTTTCCTTCCAGGCTGATCTCTCCCTATTTCCTTCTCATTCCTAAGTCTTTTGGAGCTTGGAGGTGCTTGGGAGGTGTTAACAGTCCAGGTGAGCATTCCTGGCTGTATTGCAGTATTTGGAAGCAGGAAATGTTGTCCATTGGGCTCTTTGATGATTTATTCCTGGCAAGACACGATGGATTGCAAAATGGTGTGACTTCTCCTCTTTCCGGGTCACTGGAAATCACCTCTGGAAAGGTTTGTCTTTTAGGTGCAGTGCCACGCAGGCTGGAAACAAGACTCACAGGCAGCTGCAAGGTGTTCTTGAAATGCTTTACCCTGGTCCAGCATGGGAGACACGGAGAATAAGCAGGGACAGGGGGCATTGGCCTCTACAAGAGGAGCACAGGTTGTGTTAAGTATCCGATAAAACACAGAGCTGCTGGGTCAGTCAGGAGGAAGAGGAGGAGGAGGAGGAGGAGGAGGGATGGCTGAGCAAGGCTGCAGGCTGCTGGTTTAAGTACCCCAGCTCTGGCAGCTCAGGAGGATCCCTATGGATGGGTTGGGAAGGCAGGTGGGGAGGTGCCGTGGCCTTTCGTTGTGCTAATAAATCCACAGTTTGGGAAACACTGGCTTTCTGCAGTGGCAGTCAGTTTTCCTGCCTCTCTTCCCCCTCCCCAGCACAATGAACTTAAGGAATTACAGGCAGCATTGCCAGTCAGAATGATGGGAGGGGGTKTCATGGGTACCCTCAGAACTGGCTTCCCTCGGCCAGGATGTGGTGTGGGTGCCTGGGATGCTGGAAGGCAGCAGGGAAGGGAGGTCCAGCTGCACACACAGTTCAGTGTGGGCTSTCTGCTGGAGACAGTCTTAGGAGCTAGAAGGGTTTCCCAAAGATTTTTCTTGTGATCTGTGTGCTCTGCCAGGCCTGATTCTGGCCCTGAGCTCCTTCACCCAAGGATGGGAGCTGACCACTGTTGGCCAAATTCCCGAGCTGCCCATCAGTGCAGAGATGCCAACTGATGGCCATTTGGAGTGCAGGTTTCTCTTGAGTAGGTGGTTTTGGTCAGCCTCGGAGCCGGGAGGCTCCCCATGTCTTCAGCCTAACCTGGAAGCGAGGTGGACAGTCAGAACCAGCCTTGGCTCAAGGGAAGCCTGTGGGAGCCTTTGGAGCTCAGGCAGCAATTCCTGCAGTGCCCTTGGCATCACTGCAGTTTCTGCAGGTCCTCAAAGCACAGGCATCTCTCAGCCCCTTCCCTCCTCATTCAAGGCCGATAGACTTTGGATTGGGCTCTTAAAAACATTCTCAACACAACTCCTGGAGTTTGATTCGTTCCTTGGAATGGTCGGATGGCAGCAGGGAGGGCACTGGGAGTTTGGGTGGGACCCGAAGCTCCATGGTTCTGGAGGTTTAATCTAAGGCTCTGCTGGTTTAATCTGTAGCTCTGCCTTGCCAACCCAGCAGATTTTTTGGAAGAGGCAGGGCAAGGAAATCAGCCAAGAAGGGCCYTCCTCATGCTGAGTGCTGGGGGTCGTGGCACTGGCACGGCTGTGACAGCGACTGCACCGCAGCAGTGACCATCCCTGGACTCCTCACAGGACRAGTCACTCACCTCTCTTCTGCATTTTCCTGAGAGCACAAGCCAGAATTCATTGTGGGCACCACACAACAGCTTTGGCATCTCCAGCCCCGTTTCCAGCAGGAGGATCCAGCCTGCCTGGCACGCAGCTCTTGCCCGGATGGGATTCACCTCCCCGACACAGCTGCCGATTCCTGAAGGTGTCTCTAAGGCCAGATGTTCACCCTGGGGAGGCCTCTCTGGACKGCACTGCTTCCATAGGGTGGTATTAGCAGTCCTCATGGCTTCCTCGTGGTTTTCTGTCTCGGACAGGAGCAACTCCTCATACTGTAACTATGGAATGTAGCACCTTGTTAAATGAAAACGTTGGGAAATAAAAAGCTGTCCATCGTAGCTGACTGTAAGTGCCTCGTCTCCCTGATCTGTGGTTCGTGGTAAAGCTGTGAAGTGATGCTTGGAGGACTTGAGTGTTGTGTTTCTTTCTCCAGGCTGCATGGTCAGTGCACGGGCTCAGGCTGGGCTTGCAGGGGTGAGAGGAGCCTTGGGAAACCTCAGCCTGGGCCTTTTTGGGTAGGATTTCCCTGGAGGTAGGTGTTTGCCATAGGCTCTGATGAATAACRCCCCAAAGTCCCTCGGTGTGGTTTGCAGTGGCAGGGATGAGCCCCAACACTGATGTCTGTGTGCATACCAGGGCATTTTTTCTTTCTGTTTTGTCCCATGAGCAAGGGTCTGTGCCCAAATCTTCCAAGATCCCAGTAGTACGGTGGCTGCCTGCCCCTCTCCCATCTCCCTCCACTAACAAGAGCCAGCAAGAACTATTTGTCACTGTGTGTATTTTGTGTAATGGAAAATGGCTTGTTCAAAACAAGAAATTCCCAGGGAAATAGCTGCTTGGGGATTGCATGAACACATTCTTTGCTAATTGGTAGTCGCCAAACACAATCTGTATATTCATGAAGCTGTTTGCTGCACTGCTGGCTTTTTCCAATGAAAAAACAAGACCTGCTGAAAGAAGATAAACAATGACAATGGTTTTTTTCCCTTAGGTTTATGTCCTAAGGAAATTGCTCTCTCTGATCTCGCTGCCTCACTGTGAGCCTCTGTCCATCAGCTGGTCTCCTTCTAATGTCCCTGACTCTGCCAGCCAAGCCRGGGGTTTGTGAAAATGGGAGAGAGGAGAGAGACCATAATAAAAAACCCCCAAGCAAAGCATGTGTGGAGCTGTTCTGAGGCTGCAGAAGTCCTGCATATGCAGGTTACACGTGCCTTGATGGAGGGGACAAGCTGGATGTCCTGGAAATCCTTGGGGTTCCTGCCCTGTGTGGGTTCCCTGGGGCTGAGCAAAGCAGGGGATGAGTCTGGCACAGGGCTCAGCCTCATTCAGTCACGAGCAGGACACTGTGCAGAGCAGCACAGACAGCCCAGCTGGGGGTTGTTTCCATCGATAGATTTTGGAAGGACAAGCCAAAGGCATTCCCTGCGTGTTCTGGTGGTAAAGCCACTCGTGAGTGGTCGTTGCTGCTGTGCCTGAGCCCTCCAGGGTCTGTGCTCAGGGTTAAGCATAAAAACCTCTTTTACTTTGAGGTGAATCTCACCCTGCCCCTGTGAAAGCCCCAACGCTTGTGGGGGGTCTCAAGTAAGGTTGGACCTCATGGGCAGAATTTCAGTGCACAGGGATGTTGATTATCAGCTTACTCAAAGCTTCCAGTGGTTTTCCCCTTTTCCCCCAATGATGATGCTATCCCAAGGGAAGGGTGTGGGCCTCAGCCAGCAGCAGGGAGTCAGCAGAGATAACGGTGGCGCTTCCCAGCAGAGACRTTTCCTTTCTTAACGGCAGGTTCTGGGCACCCTGTTCTCCACTGAACCACAGGGTATTTGTAACCCAAGTGTTCCACCTGCCAGGCACAGCATGTTTTTTTCTGATTTACTCTGAGTCTCTGACTTAGGTCTTTTCTCAGTGTGATTTCCTGGTGAAAATCTCTTCCCAGGGCAGTGGAAATGTGCCACGCTCTCCTTCTGTCCAGAAAAAAGCTGCTTTGCATCTGGATGGTGGGGGGAATCTCCCAAGGCTCCTTGCTGGAATAGGCTGAGTTACAATTCCGGCATTTCTGCTTTTGCCATCAGAGCAGTAAGAGGAGCACAGGGACCCTCTTGGCAGATGAGCCCTAATGGCTAAGCCATACCCGCCTGCATCACCTGTGGGATACTTCAGAACTGCTTTTGCAAAAATTTCTTCACAGAAATGGTTGTCCAGCCCTGGCACAGCTGCCCAGAGCGGTGGTGGAGTCCCCGTCCCTGGGGGGATTTAAAAGCCCTGTGGATGTGGCACTTGGGGACATGGGTTAGTGGTGGCCTTGGCAGTGCTGAGGAATGGTTGAACTTGATCTCAAAGGTCTTTTCCAACCTTATTCTGTGATTCTCTGACACCAAAAAGTTGCCAAAGACCTAAGCACCTGCTGGCATTGCTGGGCTGCTGATGCAGCTTCAGCACGGGGCGGGCTGTGGAGGGACGTAAATGGAGGTGAATGGCAGCTTTTCAATTTCCAAAAATATCCCCAGAAAGGTCCTGGGTCTTGCACACTGTGCATGATGAGAAATGTTAACCTCTGTGTTGGGCCAGCATCCAGGAGTGGAGCCTTGCTTTTACTAATTTTCCATATCTTTAATATGAAGTGACTGGAAGGGTAAACTACAGCCAACGAGGCTCTTCACTAAGGATTTCATTTCACCTGAGGCAGAGGAAATGGAACTGGGTGACGAAAGAGGCTGATGTTAACAGACTTTTTTTTCTTTAATGGAGGGCAAATTGGTAATGTGTTAAAAAAAAATAAAATCCCAGTGAAAATGCGACCGTACTCATATAAAAGGAAATTCAGAAATAAATCAAGAGTGTCTGCTGTAAATTTAGAACATTTTCTATTATACAAGCAAAGTCTTGATAATGAAAGCATTTGCCAACATCAGGCTGTAACCTGACCTGGGATTTTGAAGTCAAAATGCTTAAATCACTGGGTTTAACTGTACTTTAGATCAAGAAGCTGAAAAATCTTTATTTTAAATAATTTGTCAACTGGATATTTTTTCATTTTTAGCTCTTTTCCCAAGCTTCACTCTTGCTGGTCAATATGCCCTTTAAAAGTTATTGATTTGCCTCTGGAGATCATCTGCCCATGGAGCTGTGCTTTATTCTTTCCATAATTTAATCTGCACTTATGAAAGCAATTTCAGAGTTTGTGATTTAATTTTTCTTTCCAGATTATTTACACTTTGCATTTTTAATATTTAAAAAAAAAAAAAGCAAATAACAGTCTTCCATTCCACTGACTTATTGCATTACACCCCGGTCTGGTTAAATCTCACTTGGATACAGACTGAAATTTGACTGAAATACCCAGAAATTGGATTTTTGCTACAAGAGCAGCAGCAGGGCTGCAGAATGGGAGCTGCACTGTCGCGTGAACGTCCAGGATGGGTTTGTGGTGGCAAACAAAGTAATTTGGGCACAAGGAGCTGAGGGGGGTTGTACTTTGTGAGATTAATCAACACCCCAGCGATGTCAATCCTGCACCCCAGAGGGGTTTGGAGCTGCCTCCACTTTGGTAGGATCAGGCGTGAAGAGTTAACCAGGAAAAATTGATCTTATATTCAAGACACAGCCACGGCCAAGGAGACCTGCATAAAAAATACACCAGTCTTGGCTTTAAAATGGAAAGGAGGGAGGCAGTAAAATGCATCATTGGATCCAGGCTGGAATGAGACCAAGCTGTGCTGTGCTTCGGGGCTGGGCACGTGGGGGTTATTTATGGGCAGGAGGGCGCCGGGTCTGCGGCTCCTCTGGGCCACGGAGTGCATGGACAACGGTGGTGTGGGTTTGCTGGGTGTTTTGTCCTTGCTGGAAGTGACAGGAAGAGTTTCCAAACCCACCACGGCTCACGGGATCTGCCTGTTGGGCGGGAGGTCACTGCCAGGGGGCTGGAGGAGAGGGATGCACGTGCTAGAGAAGAATTTCCCCCAAAATTGAAAGTGAAGAATGTGGTTGAATAGAGTGAAAAATAAAAGGCTAATCAAGGGATTTGGCTGCGTGCAAGATGTACAGCATCTATTAAAAGTAAGTATTTAATKGGATATTTGTTTTGCTGTCAGCATGGTGGGCTTAAAAATATGCAGCTATTACCCTGAAACATCTGAGTGTAGAAGGGAGATGAGGCTGTGGAAATACTAAGCCGGAAGACCCATGAGGGGATTTTTTGAATAGCAGAGTACAGATTTTGAGGAGGCAGGAAATAGGAAAAACATTATTGTTTCACATTTACCTTATAACAAAGCAAAGTGCTCTGAGCCACGCTGGGGCTCGTGGTGCTGAGTAACATCCACAGGTACCTGGTGGTATCCCAAGGCAATWAAAGTGTGGGGTCTGCAAACATGCCATGGCCCAGAGAGGGCTTTAAGCACGTGGGAGTTGGGAAATCCATACGGGTTGAGCATTAGTAAGAGCCTGCACAAGACTCTTTTCTGGATATCCCAGTCTGACAGAAATCTGGAGCTAAAATCTCAGTGTGAATTGCTTGGGAGCTGCACTGCCACAGCAAACCCCAAGCCCTTACACTGGTGCTCATGAGAAAAACCACAGTCTGGGAATTTTCTGTGGAAGAGAGATCTCAGCTGATACCATGGAAATAAAATGTTGCTGTGGTTTTATGGCCTGAAGAATGGTGGAGTGAAGGAAAGGCTCTTGCTTACCTGGCTGTTCTTGAGGTTATAAACCTATGGCCGCTGCTTGTAAGACAAAACTGAAGCAATATATGTAATTTCGGGTCCAGTCAGCAGTAAATGAGTGTATAAGACATCAAAAATTGATGCAGTGGAGAAGGGAAGTGGTGCAGTGATCAGCCTGGGTTTAGCAAGTGAACCTAAGCACTGGAAATGCTGCCAGGCCCAGTGATTAATTAAAATCTGCATCCAGCAAAACCAAGGACGTTGTAGTGGAGCTGGCTGGACCTGCCACATTTCAGGCAGCGATGGAAACCTTTGCATGGCCATGGAACTCCAAGAGGCACTACAGGTGTGAAGTGCTTGGGCAGGGACACCTTCCACTAATTCATTTTAAGTTGATTTAATAGATGGAGAGGGCACCCTGGGTAGGTACAAGTGCCTGACGATGATTTGCTTCGTGGCTGAGCATCCTGGCAGGCCTTGTGCTACGCGGGAGGAGGGAAACTTGTTTCAGGATGCAAAGAGATGTCTCTGCTTTTAGGAGAGCTGCAGGGCACAACAGACCAAACCCTGGCTGGAACACTGGAGACTGAAGTTCACAAGCTGCAAGATTGCTGGGTGATCCCCCAGCAATCTAATTTCATCAGCCTTGGTTTTCCCTTTTTAAGAAGGCAAATGGCTCCCCTGACATGCTCATGTCCATCTGCCCAGGCCAGCCACTGTTGCAGGGTGTTTTTCCTAAGTGGAAGTGCAGTGTTGGAAGACAAAAAGGTTCTTCTCTGCAGTTTGCTTCTTCCTCTCTGTTACAGTGAAGTGTCCAAAGAACAAACTGAGCACAGATTAATTTTATTTTTTCCTAAAGCAAGTAGCCAGCTCATCACAGGGTGGGTGAGGTGCAAAAAGCAGCACCTTCAGTCCCACTCCTTCCTACCACGCTTCCTCCTCTGGAAGGAGCTAAAGAAACAGATGAGACCTGGGCACAGCAGAGCCCACGATAATTTCTACAAGTCCTTTTGCCCATTTGGCTCCACTCTGCAGATCATTTAGCATGAAGAAAGCAATTTTTTGCCTTTGATACTGAGAGCGGGGAGAAGGGTAATTGGAGCCTGGAAGGCTCAGCAGCTATCGAGCCATCTCAGCCCTCACAGGTCTCTGATGTGCTGTAAAACTCCAAGGGGAGTTACAATTACTGCCCATTGCTTGCCCTGGATGATGATTTATCTCGTAGCCACATGAAAGAAAAATCTCTCTGATGTTTCTTTTTCCCTCCTCCCCTGTACCTGATCAGGATGTATCATATTTCAGATTAAAGGGACTTTCTTTGCCAATGCTGAGGGAAAACCTGCGTGTGACATTCAATTATTCTGCCCTTTAAAATAATATCCCCCATCAGAAAGGAGTTGTTGCCGTGCTGGTGGCCTGAGAAATTGGGTGCTGAAGCGGATACCTGGAGCATCTCATGAAGGACCACAAAGCAAATGGTTTAGCGGATCTTTTTGAAGCTCCTTTGGAGGGGGAAGGATGATTCATTTGTTGAGGAGTGACCTGGGATGCAGGAAATGAGGCGTGAGGTCCTTGTGTCGCTGCAGACAGCAGGAAAATGAGCTACAGGCAKGACAACAAATCTGGTGGCTGCCCTGGGACACATTGCCTTAAGATGCCACGGCGAGGGAAATGTCACACAAGGTCAGAACCCTTCACCATCCCCTCCCCGTGTGCTCTGCTCAACGACTGGCACTCCAGGATGAGATCGGGGGAGCCCTGATGGATAAAAGGAGCTAAATGGGGAGCTCCTGCCTTGTCCTGGGATTGGTTTTATTTTTACTCAGGTGACTCCTCAAGAGCCGGCCCCTGTCTTGCTTCTTGGGAGCAGGCAGCAGTCTCTCCTGCATGTCATCTTGGAGCTGTAAGAGCATTATACCTCTGGAAATAGCCAAGATGTTCTAAACTTGACATTTTCCCTTCTTTTCATGGGATATAATAGCACATCACAGGCGTAGGCTGCATGAGAAACCCTCCCGGCAAGCGGCAGTGCCACTGATGGGGAGGATCGTGCCTGTGATGTCTCTTTGTCTGCTGCTCCCCTCCAACTCCTCTCTATTAACAGATGCTTTTCAAGGGAAAAGGAGAGGCTGTACATAGCCCAAACTCCCACTGCTTCAAGGCAAATGAGGCCCTTTTCTTTCAGCAGCCTGCTGGAAGTGCAAGTCACAGGCTTGCCAAGTCTCACATASAGAGCAGGGAGAGCTGATCTGCCTCTTGCTTCTCCTCCTGGCTCATCCAGCATCCCTCACTCCGCTGCAGATGCAGCTGATTTGGGATCCACAGTGCTGCGGAGGCAGGAGGGAGGTGGTGGCCTGATGGGTTCCCTTAATGAAACAGCTTTGAGTGGTGACATGGTGTCATAAAATCATAAATCASAGTGATTTGGGTTGGAAGGGACSCTMMAGATCATCCAGTTMCAACCCCMTGCCACGGGCAGGGACACCTTCCACCAGACCACGTTGCTCCAAGCCCCATCCCAACCTGGCCTGGAACACTTCCAGGGATGGACCAGCCACAAGTTTTGTGGGTAAGAAAGTGATGGTTTCTGCTTCAGAGATGCTTGAGACGATCTGTGGGATCAGATGTAAGAAAGGGGGAAAGACCCAGGAAAAAATGAGAGTGTTGGGCCAGCCTGGGGTTTATGTGCTATGCCAGCCATGGGCCTGGAGAGCTTTGGTGTCACTGGGGCTGTGAGTGCTGGATCTGGGCTGTTTGTGTTTCAGGGCACAGAAAACACCCTGGACCTGCACACAGACCAGAAGATGCTGCTGAGGAGCCAGGAGCAGCTTGTCTCGATCAGAGATGCTCTGCTGCTCTCCTGGAGAAGCTCTCTTTTGGGACGAGGACATTGCAGCGGGATGTCACCACACGCTGTCACGGCCACACAGAGCCTGTTCACACTGTCCTTGCAGCCCATCTGTCAGTTTGTGGTGGCTCTCGGTGAGGCTGGAGTCTGAATCACTATTTTAATGGTCTATTTAAAAGCACAGAGTCCTTAAAAAAAAAAAGTAATGGCTGCAAGTGAAATAATTGGCTGAATAGAGACAAAAAGAGGCACATAACTGCCCATGGAGGACATGATGTCCACCAGTAGCTTCAGAGTCCATAGATCAGCTGCTGCTGTGACCTGCTCTGCTCTGAGAGCTGAACATTTCCCTGAGAGCATGCATATTACTTTTTTAAAATAGGTATGGTTGTGCCTGCTCTGAAGGCAACAGGATTTTTTTGCTGCTCTTAAAAACCTGCCAAGTGCCAGGAGAGTCGCCACCAGCTCTGAGCAGCAGCACAGTCTTTCTCCAAAGAGAGGAAGCAGCAATGTTTCATGACTTTATTTGGCTGTATTTATGAAACACCTCGGCAGAGARGAGGATCCACCCTCGGAGCATCTTTGTCACCCTCGTATCACCTGCACAGATCCCAGGATATGGTTTCTCCCAAGACTGGAGGAGCATCTCCAGCACTGGCAGCTAGTGAGTGTCTGCTGAAGCACCTCAGATGGAGGCAACGGACCCTCCACTGCTGTGCATTTGGATTAGGGAATTATTTGGGTAAGAAATAAACCACCAGCCAACCCAAGAGCACCAAGCTTGTGGATTCTCCCCTTGATCTACTGCCAGTCCTTGGATTGAGTGCTGATGGCGATGGCAGGAGGAAAAGGGGTAAAAAAAATGAAGATAGGGTTTGGTTCTGCTAAGGGAAACAAGCTGATGACACCTGGAACAGTATAAATGRGGAGAAAAAAGAGTCTGATCAAGTCCTTAGAGTGATTCAACAGGAAAATTCAGACAAATAAGGGCTACTCTGGGCTGTCCTGGAGGATGCTCTGCTGTGTCCTCTGGATTGTAAAGTGTATTTCTTATTCACGGTCTGAGCCTCTCCCTACTGCTCTCACCACTGGTCTCTGCCATGTTCCTGGTGCTGGGAGGGCTTTTTGGAGGGTCACTGTGGGCCCTGGTTTGGAGCACGAACAGCCCCCGATATCTCAGGGCTCAGTCAATATGTGCATTTTCCAAATGCACAGGGCATGGAAACATTTGGGTTTTTCTCCCTAGACAGCAACAGGGGCAGGTTTCCCCCCGAATAATGCTTTGGAACACCAATGGCTAGTGGGCTGTGGCAATTTTCTTTCTTTTCTTTTTTCCTGGGTGATTGCTGAGCAGACCTAGAGAGGAAACTGCGGGAGGCGAGCCTTTGATCGGTGTTTCCAAAGAAAACACAGCGCTGGGATCAAAACATCTCCWGCAAAGACTTTCACTGCAGCTCCTCAGATCCTCATCACACAGCTCTCACAGGTTACCCTTCCTGCTGGGTGACTAACAGCTCCCCTCTGGAATTGCCTCGGATGGAGACTGTCTGAGTTCAAAATGCTTCGGCTGTGGGAATTTCCCTGTAGCACTTCCCCTGATTTATGAATGGGGATGGATATGAAAAAAAGTCCAAACCTGCTCTCCAAGACCACTCCCATCAGACCCTGGGCAGCATCAAACCCTTTCCAGCCCCTGGGCATWGTGAGGAGGAGCTGGGAAGGTGAGGAGCTGGGAAGCTGCCAGGGAAAAGGCAGAGTTGGCCTCGGCCAATACTTGACCTCTCAAGCGCTTCTGCAGTTTTCCAGGTCCTGGGTTGTAACAAATCTCCCCACCCTTGYATAAATTCCTGGGAACTGCAGTTTCTCCATGTTTCTTTGGGGCAAAGGAACCGGCACAGGCCAGGGCTGCACACCCCAGGAAGGCTCTGGAAGAACAAGGTGAATTTAGGAATGGGCTCAGTGTCTTTTGTAACTTGAGATTTCTGCTTAAAGACTCTTCTGCCTCCCTGGGATAACGTGATCCTGAACAGAGAGAAGAGAGCATTATATTTTCCAGGGGAACTTATGGAAAAACTCAGTTTAGCTGGGGTTGTGAGAGGCTGGGCTGGTGGGAGCACCAGAGGACTCAGGCACAGAACTCTGCCAGTGCTGAGCATCATCCAGGCTGAGAGAAACCAATTCATCCGTGGCTGTGAGGGCAGACAAAGCAGGGAACTGCATTTTGAGGCCACCTCTCATGGCTGAAGGTGTGGGGCCTCCTYATAGGGCTGAGACAGGGCGAGATTTTCCATCCTGGGATGGCGAAGGGAATCTGTGGAGAATGACAAGCTGAGGGAACGTGCTGTAATTTCAAATCACCACTGCAGAGCCAAAGTGGATTGTCACGGTAAAACAGAGCAGGCAGCAATTTTTTTTTCACAGGATTGATTTCTGTAAGCTGCAATCATATTATGGATGTATTTTTTTCTTTAGAGTGATTGGAGATGCATCTTGCCTCCTGCTGGGATTTTACCATAAAAACTTCACCAAGTTGGTGGCATTGCTCACAAGCACTTCAGGTGAGGCAAAAGCAGAGGTGGCTGCAGCAYTACCAACACATTTCCATTAAGCAGCCTTAGGTCTCCAGTTGTTTGTAACTGGAAATCATACCATTACCCAGATTTTACAGATGGAGAAAGTGAGTTGCATTTTGGTGAAAACCTTGTCAAAGTGCATTTGGCAGAGGTGGAAACAGTCCAAAAGGTTTGCAACAACACTGCAACAGTTCRTCTGTGTGCAAAGATGAAGAATATCCAAATGTGAAATTAAATCACTAGTGTGAAGAACTGAAATTCAGGGAGTCACAGCAGTAAAAATCAATCAAGGATCAGCTTTATTCATATAGTAACTGGAACAGACGTAAAATTGCAAACAGGTTCTTAGAAATGTTGTCCAGGGGTGGTTACATGCTGGGATGATTGATGGGTTGAATTCTTAATACTCCCTTTGGGTTTACTATAAGCTGCTCACACTTATTATAGATCTACTATATTTAATTTTGTTACCAAGTTAATTGTATTTTCCCTAAGAGCTCCAGTAGCCTGCTGTGTATTTCTGTGTCTCTGCCAATGAACTGCTCCACTTATTGGCTAATAACTGACTGTAAGAATTTTTCTTTATAAATGCAGTCTCCTTAAATGTTTCTGRTAACGTGGTCTGCATAAGTATCCTTCTGCCTTCTCTTTCAGTTTGCCTTACCCTGAGCACAGCAATATTTTGAGCCACTTAAAGGTTTAGTGCCCCTTTGTCATATTTACTATCAGTATCTGAACTGCAAACAGAAAAATGACTCGTTTGTAAAAGCCACTCTAATTGCTCCCAAATCTCCCCCAGTGCAAGTGAATCTTGAAACAAAAGCTTAGGAAGACTGGTTTTGTCACAGTGTGCAGTGCTGCTAGGAAATATTAGGGAAATAGCTCGGGAAGCAAGGAAAAATAGYCTTTCAGTACCTAAAGGGGCTACAAGAGAGCTGAAGAGGGACTTTTGACAAGGATCCTTGCTGGATCYGGCCTGGAGATCCAGTGGTTTATCCTTCCTTCACATCCCCTGTTCCTGTAACCTCACCCTTGCTGCCCAGGCTGCTGCAGTGGGTAGTTTACTCCTCGTAGATCTGCTATGAAAACCTCCAATGAATATAAATCATCCTCTGCCCGTGCTGCTGGCAATCTCTGCTCCTACCAGCCCCAAACGAACCCTCCTGAATGCGGTGGGGTGGAGTGTCTGACTTGCTTTATTGGAGGACTGAGCTGGGAATGCAGAGCTCACAAATGGTGGGTTACCTTTTGAAGAGGCTCTGGATAAAAAATATTGGACGTGTTTACGGAACAAATGTGGAATTTCTTTTTTTAAAGGCAGTTAGCAGGGAGGCTTTGTACTTGTATCCCCTGTGGACATTGGGGATTGGGCTGGGGGGAGCATTTGCCTACAAGGAAAGCTGATTAATCTTCTCTGTGCTGTGCTTCAAACCATTTAAAAGGATCTGCAGACCTACAAGGTACTTACAAAGCAGAATAAACTTTTAAGGGAGTCTATTAATTTAGGCTTATGTCCTGGTTTTAGCTGGGATAGAGTTAATTTCTTTTTAGTACCTGGTACAGTGCTCTGTTTTGGATTCAGTATGAGAATATAAACTTAATTTTTTTATTTTTCCGTAGTAACTGTCTCCTTGGACGAGTCACTTTGGGATCCTTCAGCAGGAGGAATCTCAGGGAGACAGGATATCACCCTGAGGACATGCACAGAGCTCTGGCAGCCTGTGAGGCTGAACTTGGAAACAGCTGGACAAAGTTCTCTGGCCCCTGCCATGCACTGTAAATGCATCTTTTGTTTCACAGCTGACGAAGCCTGAGGCAAGAGGAGTCGAAATTTGACCTRAAGTCCCACTGGCAGCCAGACACTTCCCATGAGTCACAAATCATGGAAATTACTGTGATGCTTTCAGAGACTTTTGAAGTTTTTCTGTTTAATCCTCCTTGAAGCACCTGTTAGGACACGATGCTGAACGACAGGCATCTATTAAAGGTGTCATCAAGGATCCCTCTCCTCAGGGTGCTAAAAATGCAGAGAAAATGGGAAGTAAAGGATCTTTAGATAACMATGAGATGGTAAAATGCAAGATGACATTCAAGGGTGGCATATACAGAGGAATATATTCTTACAAAGTGTTCATAAAGAAAAGCTCTAAGTTGGCTGCTACAATCCAGAATATAAATCTGGAAGCTGCGGACATACTTCCAGACCCAGAGGGGCTCAAAAAGGAAAACAGCATGGGAGGGTTCTTAGTCAGAGTAGATAACAAATCATGAACCAGCACTTGGCTTTTTCTGCACATCCACAGTGTGTCTGCATTGGGTTTTGTGCAGTGCTGCTCCCCCAGCTCAGAAAGGACATCTCAGGAAAACAACCTGGAGAAAGACACAGGGAAGGACATCAGAGATGGCCAAAGATATGGAACAACCTCTGTATGAGGAAAAGRGAAGCAAACAAGACCCTTCAGCCTGGAACAGAGATTAAAAGGGAGATAATTTGATGGAGTCATGTAAAAGCAGCAGGAGCATGGAGAAGATTTAAGGGAGCTGTTCAACACTTTCTCACAATGAAGAGACAAAGGGGCACTATCAAGTGGTCAGGTGGGAGGTTTTAAAGCAGCAAAATAAATTTCCTTTCACAATATGCACTTTAATGTGAGGAACTTGTTGTTGTAAGACATTGCAGAAATGCCTGCAGACATTCAGAAAAAATCAGGGAAGAAAAGTCCTTTTAGATGCAGCTTAGCAATCACAAGGAAAAATGTTCTGCAGCTTAGCAATCACATGGAAAAATGTCCTGCCACCTGTCTGAGGCATTGGGACTGGGATAGGATGAAGCACCCTATGGAACTGGTTATCTTTCTCCATGGATTGCAACAGGAATGCAAAGGTTCAGTTTAGACTTGACATGGATGTCTGGAACAGCTAAAAGAAGGTGTGATAATTCTTCTCACCCTTTCTGACAAGTTCTCCTTGGAACTCACTTGCACAAGGCTTGTAGGAAGATAAATTCTTTCAGGTACAAGGTGATGAGCCCCACTTGTGATCAAGTCAGCAAAAAGCTGGATTCTCTGGCTCAGAGTTGGAAAAGCACGGGAACAGCAGCCGGTGCCCTGGAAAGATAAGAAGCAGATCCAGAAGGGAGCAAAGTGGAGTGGTTCAGGGTGGAGAAGGCACAGGAGGAGGGACAGTCCAGCCCTTTGGTACACAACTGGCACCGATTATTGCTGACACTGGAAAGGAATTACAAGTGCTTGAAAGCCACGAGTGCTCCCTCAGCTTCCATAATAATTCTGCGTATTACGGATTCTGCTGGCTTTGGTTTGATGTTGTTGTAATCTCTTAAGCAGCATTTTGAGGCTAATTTCCAAAGTGGTTCCTTGTATTTGTGTTTGGTTTTGGGTGTTTTTTTTGATGTGTCTTTGCCTGCACCATATAATTTTGGTTTCCCTCCTGTGTCTCGCTGTGATGCTGTCCCAGAGGGATTGGTCTTTCAGGTTCTGCTAAGGAGATTGAGATTTGCTCCAAGAAAGCAAAGCCTTTGTTAGTATTTCACTGCCAAGCATCCCATGGCAAGGCAACCAAAGCAGGAGGAGGAATGATAAGCAAATTTCTTATCCCCTGAAGTCAGTGATTGTCGGTGATTTGTTTTGTGAGGTCCACTCAAACCCACTAGGCCTGAGCTGGGGATGTCTTGARCCCTCCAAGCTACCCCTGAAACCACTGAGAGCTGTGCCTTGATCATATAAAGTGCTAAAACACAGTTAAATATCTGAAAAATGGGTACCTTTGTCTCTGCACCTACTTCCCTGGGTGTAAAATGAGGGCAGTGAGGGCTGTTCATGCCAGCGGCGTGTGGTGAAGTCTAAAAAGTGACTTTGTTTGCAAAACTCCCGGTTTCTCCCTGGGATGAGTGTCCCAGAAAAGTCCCCCAGGGAATAATTCGTGTTCTGTTCAGTGCAGAGGTTTGGTGCTGGGTGGGACACAGGGGCTCAGCTCTCACACAGAGCGTGCAGCAATAATGACCTGCTGACTCGTCCCCACGGTGTCAGCAGCTCCAGGAGGTAAGAGACTTGCAGGAAAAATAGGATGCAGGAATTTCATGGAACGTGGGCTTGGATTTGGGAGGATAAGAAAAAGCTAGCTTTGAGGCTGTGCTGCTTTTTGAGTCTTGGAGATGTGAGAGGGGATGTTTGTGGCATGGTGGGGATGGCTCTGTGTCCAAGTCAAGGGCGAAGAAGAGGATGAGGAGGAAGAGCCACCCTTTGAACTGGGYATAAATAACTTTAATATGACTTTAACATAAATAACACAGCTTTTGGAAGTGGGGCAGCTGCACAGAGCAGGGGGGGGGCTTGCCAGGGCTGCTTCGTAACAGCAGGTTRGGTACCAGGCATGAGTTCACAGGTGGAAAAAGCCCACCCAGCACAGTCCTGATGGCACAAAACCCTGAAATCTGGTTCTTCTGAACCTTTTAGTGCTTGGCTTTGTAACCTCAACCTTAGTGGTCCCTGTTTCTGATGTAATTGAGAGTAGCAGCAGAAGTTTCAGATACACATGACATCTCCATGAAATGAAAACATTTGGTTTATACCATAGTTGAACAGTTCACAGGSAGGGAACTTACTAAAAACAAAGGAAAATGACTGGAAAGACACTTATTCTTCACACCAAATGAAAGGAAATGGTTATTACTGCTCTACATTTCAATGGTGTAATAGTCACAGCCCTGGGATTAGTAAATTAATTTCCTTTCGAGATGATGCAAGCAAATGTGTCACTTGCATGTTACACTTGAAATAGAAACCCAGCACTGCCCTGGCTGTCACAGAAGGTTTCCTGCCCTCCAGGGTGACTTCTGTCAGGTGTCATGGGGTGGATCTTATAAAAGAATATAAAATAAAATAAGAACCCCTCTTATAAAACAAATACTTTRTGGTACCCTTTCAAGGAGATCTCAGTGCCACTCCAAGTACCATTTTTGTCATTGAAAAATGACACTGCCAGCAGTGTTGGGTATGAATTGAGCATTTTTTCCTTCTGAGTAAAGAAAAATTCTATCTTTTTCTGTAAAGATAAAGGTTCACATATGGCAAGAGGGAGCAGCAGAGAATCAATCACCTCCAGACACTGAAAACATTGTCCATGGTAAGTTGCATTACTCTGGAAAACAGCAAGAAGTGTTACAATTTAAACGTAATATATTGAGCTAAAAACATTAACAGCTGGCTCTGTTCTTGATGAAAGATTTCATAATTTATGTGATGAATAGCAAAGAGTTTTGATGTTTTCTGGATCAGTATTTCGGCACGACAGCTTGTTCTGGCTGCAGAACGTGCTGGTCCGTGCTGGTATTTGACAAGCCCTGTTAGGAACACAAGCCAAACTCATTGCAAAGACCAAAGACCACCTTTAAATGACTTCAGTGTCATGTGTGTGATCACTAAAGGAAGAACCATATTGCCATTTTCCTCCTGGCCCTGTAGTCACAATCAATTTTAAAGGGATGTGTGGCATTTGGCATCCACGGGATAAGGGGCTTTGTTATAAATAAGAATATCAGATGGAAAGGTTGCCCAGGGCTTGTTAGCAGTCTGGAAAGCTCTCTAAATAAAATGTCAGTGAGAAGGAGAAAACGAGATGTGTACACTGGGATCCTGCCTCTGAGGGCTGAAGCACACAAAAGAACCAGGTAGCAGACTGGGAGACCTTGAGGGAAGAGATTTGGAGATCCACGTGAGTTTTGAAATGCTTATGGAAGGAGGAACAAATACCAGCAGATAAGTTTGGGTAGCAGCAGGTGTCTCTACGGACACAGAAATAAATCCCCAAACAAAAGAGCTCACGCAGAAAGTTCAGAGACAGCCATAAAACACGCAGAGCCAGCTGGGAACGACCTGGATTTCATCAGAAAACAATCTGCAAAAGAGATCTGCTGTCCCCTCCCAAGCTTTCTCCTCGGACACAGCGATAGATCTCCGAAGAGCAGAGCCAGGTCAGGTGCTGGAGAACAGCACTCGAGCAGCTCTGCCTCTGGTACAARGTAATGGCTGAGAAGTTGTACCAGCAGAGGGAGCGGGACACCAGATTTCTTTTCCTGTGTAAGTGTCTAATCCAAGCAGTTTCCAGAGAGAAACCAGATGCTAAAACCCAGACTYTACCCACTGATCCTCTACAGAAAGGATTAGTTGATGTAAGTTTTCCCTCATGGCTATGAAGTAGCTGCAAAGGCAGAAGAATAAAGTCTCCAAATACGTGATTAGGAAAGAGTAAGGAAAAAAATCACAATGATTTTTTTTTAGGGTCAGACTCTTCCAGTTTTTGTTTTTAATGTCCTGTCATGAGACAGTTCAGATTTGAGGCATATGAGATTCAGGAGTGAACACCCTGGGCAATGGGGCTGTGATAAAACCTGGATAAGGACACCGGGTCGAGCTCATGGGGTCGTGATAAAACGTGGATAAGGACACCGGGTCGAGCTCATGGGGTCCTTTGGAGGAAGGGGGCTGGGCTCCTTTGGGACTTTGGGAGCGATGCAGTGCTGCTGCAGGGGCTACAGACGGAGCACCAGCAGCAGGGCACAAGTCCTCCACGTCCACTTGTGTGGCAGGAGAGAGCTCACAGCGCTGGGCTGCAAACGTGGCACGAGGTCTGAGCCCAAAGAGGACGGTGTGCASGGCTCCAGCCACATCTGTCACATGGCAACGGTGCAAAAACCTGACAAACCTCACTGGAGCACATCCAGGCAATCTGAATCCATGAGGTCCTGCTGGAGAGGGGTCAGGGATGTCAGCAGTGCTTGGCAATACAACAAAGCCAGCAGGCTGGGGCCGGGCAGTGAAGGCTGATTGCAATCTGCCTGACTTAGCCCAGCACGGCAAACAGATGGAAAGCAAAGGATAAAAACCAACCTCACCTTCACAGACAGTTCACGCCACAAAAACCTCATTGCCAGGAGCAAAAAGGCTCAGCCTGCAGCTGTACTCCCCCCCAGGGTGATGTACCCGTCCTCCTGAGGCTGGCAGGGAAAGCAGAGCACAGCCAAGGGTACAATCCCCAGCCTGGGAGGCCTCACTTTTTCCATGTATTTATCTTCCTGACTGACCAGCACGTTTGGAAAGGAGATATGCACACACACAGATTGATCTGAGTGCTTGCTGCCAGCCTCTTGAGTTGTGCTGCCCTAACCCATCCCAGGTACAATGGAGATAATTCAGAGCAGGCAGCCAATAAATCCATCAGTTTTGGGACACTGCAACAGCCTACTCTTCTACCTCTTGTATGTGACTCAGGATGAAACATCCCAGCCTTTAGAATCACCAGGATGATGCTTTTTCCCCAGCCAAGTCACACAGGGACTCAGTGGTGACACCGAAGGCTTCATTCACACAATTTTGGATGTGCTCTGATTCAGCCTCAGAGATCAGAAAGAGCAGAACCTCCATCCTTCTACAGCACATTGACCTGAAGGGCCTGTGAAGGGCAGGGGACAGGACTTATTTTGTTTCTGGGGCCAAGTGACATCACTTGTTCCAATCTCCATGTTTTGGGAGTGGGTGTGCAGATCACTTTCTCCAACAGCACAAGGTAAGCCAAAAGGAAGGAGGTAGAGGAGATCTTTCATCTTCGCTTAACCAGACAGAGTGTGGAGCAGCCTAAAGGAATTGATCTGGAGCAAGGAGAAGAGGGGGAAGGAAAAGCTGAGGGTAATACCTTATGTATGACTGGGAGTTTTAAGGGACCATAGAACTGATCTGAAGATACCAAAACCTTTGCAGTGATGTGAGACGATCAGGCCTCAGCCCATCAGCATCTTCCCTGTGCACACAGACAGCAGATCTCTGCCACCAGGAGGTAGTAGAGATTTTTGAGTTTTTCATGTTACTTTTCATGAACTCTGTCTCCTCAGAACACCATCTGGGAAACTTCACAGGCGCAGACATATCCAAAGAGCCGGGATTTTATCATCTGCAAGAAAGCTGCTTTGTAAAACTGCCCAATAGTGCCAATTTCTTGTGTGTGCTACATTGAGGGTCCTGCTGATGTCAAAAGCCATCGGAAAACTGTCTTAGACAATCTCAGAAGAGATTTCTGACACCGCATGATGAGCTCAGTGCTGTCCTGACCACAGCCACCCAGACACTTCCTGGTCAATGCATCTGCCYGGTCACTTCCAGCCTCCAGATCCAGGGGCAGGGATAAATACACAGAATCTTACCAGGTGCTCAAGAAACCAGTGTGGGTCTCATCCCAGCTGAGTCCTGAGCCACAGGATAGAACCCCAGTTCCTGCTGGATGCCGGAGACTCTTCAGGGATCAAGCCCTGGTTTGAATGGGAAGGTCAGGAAAAGTGTTTCCTTGGAAATACCAGCATAGATTTATTCCAAAAAGTACCCTGTGGCCTCTACAAATAACGACTTCATTTTCCTATCCCTACCACTGCAGTCGAATGGGAATCTGAAAGTCCAGCAGACTCTGTCAATTTGGATTCTTGGTGCTCCCAAGAAAGATCTGCTGGCACACGTGGCCACAGCTCTGCTGAAAAGAGCAGGACTCAGTTGTGGTGGTTTATCGTTCTCAGACCCTGCTGAAGAAGTGGGAGCTGAAAAAGCAGAGCAGAGGATATAAACCTGTGTATCTGTAGCTGTCAGAGGGTGAAGGCAAAAACACAGACAGTACTTTGTAAAATCGGCTCTCGGCCCACCTTAAGCGATGCAGAACACAGCAGCCATGTGCTATTTGCACTTATATGGAGTTCTGTAACTGTTAGTCTTATTTTCTCATYGAGACTGAGCAGAAGGGCCTTGGATGATCCTCAGGGAGCAAATACCTGCAACATCCAGCTGCAATTTTGACTGAGTCTCTTCTCTGTTTCCCCTCTCTTTGAAACAGGCATCAATACATCGACAGTGCTACTGCTAAATAAATGGTTCCAGGAAATGTTTGAGTGTGGGCTCARAGGAATAACTACCTCCCCTTGCTATTTGCAAACAAAAATGATGAGCGCCCTGAAAGCTCCTTTCTTGCTACCTTTAGCTAGAATGGATGTACTGAGCTGGGGGCTTTCACTTTCATACACCTTGGGGGCAATTGTTAATTGCCCCCCTGACTCCTGGTGTCCCAAGTGGATCAGAGCATGGATATATTCATACAAATTGCTTTGGAGCATGCAGACTGCTCTGGCAGCTTTCCCCTCCATCCTTAATGCCATCTTTGTGTTTAGGAAAGAATTGATTGTTTCTTGTTCTGCCTCCCATCAATGAAATCAACTGGCATTAAAAAAGCTGCCTTGCTCATTGCCAGATCAAATCCTTTTAATATCTGGTGATGCTCTGAAATGCGTTGGAACTGGAGTTCAAATTTTGGTCCAAGCTGGAATGTCCCCAGTTTTCAAACAGAGCAGGGGAAAAGCTCTTAAAAGCGAGCTGCCAACTTCAGGCATCTTTACACTAAATAATTTCATCTTGTCAATGAGTCCTTTTGACCTTGAGCCCATCCTTCATCCCTGCTGTGCACGAGGCAGATTGAGCAAGAACTGGCTTTGCTCCAGTGACTTTCATGGGTGTCACTTCAGAGGACAATTAGAGGAACTTCCAACGCTACAGATTTTCTTTCCCCGATCTATGGGTCCAGCTTCTTCACGTTTATGCTGGTTTTACACCAGCATGACTTGTCTGAAAGGAAACCTGGGCCCACAACACACAAAATAATTTTCTCCAAATGACAGAAGTCCTCTCGACCATGACTTTTTAAAGATTCTTGCTGGGGTACAATCCAAGCCAAAAGTGACACATTCTTGTTTAAAAGAACACYGTATTGGAAGAATGAAAACAGCTAATTTGGAATGATCAACTTGTAATTAATTTTTCACCTCGAAGTCTCACCTGGCATTAAACAATTCTCTCTGTGTGAGTCCTTTTTTCCCTTTTTCACATGCTCACAGGCAACCTGCATGACAGACCAAAGCTGCCTGTTGGTTTTTCTTTTATATCTCRATCCTGATAACAACACAGGGCAGAACCTCCTCAAAGAGATGAGATGACAGGATTGGCAGCAACCTCTGCTCATGGACAGAAATTTCTCCTTTCTCTCAGCTCGGCTGGACTGAGGAGGCATGTGGAGAATGATGGAGCAGTGAAGGAGGAGGACATGGAACTGGCATGCGAAAGAGAAGAACTGGGTTGTGTTCCTCAAAGCCTTGGTCTGATCTGCTGAGGGATCTCAGGCAACCACTTCAAATCTAAGCATTTTTTCCCACCACTCTTGCCCTGCAACTTTCCCTAAATCMTAAAGCCCTTAGGCTGTGGGGTGACCTTATTGAGGCTTTCAGTGCCTAAAGGGGATCTAAGAGAGATGGAGAGGGACRYTGGACAGGGGCCTGGAGGGACAGGACTRGGGGAATGGCTTCAAATTGACAGAGGGCAGGGTTAGGTTAGATTTTAGGGAGAAATTCTTCCCTGTGAGGGTGGTGAGGCCCTGGCACAGGTTGCCCAGAGAAGCTGTGGCTGCGCCATCCCTGGAAGTGTCCAAGGCCAGGTTGGATGGGGCTTGGAGCAACCTGGGATAGTGGAAGGTGTCCTTGTCCATGGCAGGGGGTGGAACTGGATAGTCTTTGAGGTCCCTTCCAACCCAAACCATTCCACGATCCTCCGATTCCATGACCCTTTGGGCCGTTTGTCCAACGTGGGGAGCTCTGAGCTATCACCACTGGGTCTTTGGAGTACCTTGCAACAGAAATAAGGAACTGCAAAGGAGGGAACGATGCCTCTTTTGCCTCACAGAGAACAAAGCAGAGTGGTCAGAAAACAGGCAGAGAGCAAAGGTCTGCTTCTCCAGGCTCTGCTCACGTGAGGACACTCATGGTTTCATGACAGCCCCATCCAGYGGGATTGGAAAGGCAGCTGTGAAGTACACCCAGACTCTTGTTCCTTTCTATTTGAGGCTGTCTGGGAAAGCTGTGAGCAGCAAAAAAGACACTGGGACTGTCTGCAGAATCAGCAAGATGATCAGGAGACATTTACATTGTTCTCTCACTTGAGAAGTTATTTTTGYAAACATATGGCCTGGAGTTAAGTATGGCTTTTTTTCAAAYCRCTGTGGCCAAATTCTGTGGCCAGCRATGGTGTAAGGCTCTCTCTTCTTCTAGAAAAAGACACCCATTTRTAGAGTCTGGGGGAAATTCGCCCTGTACAATAAGCTACAGGTTAAATTGGTGCTTTTAAAGCTCCTTTCTGGATCAACCCTCAAATTTTAGTCACAGAATGGTAAATACACAAATCTCTCTGCAAAATCACTTCAGCATATTTATGCAAATAGTGACTTCGATGGATGGACCTGTTAASTCGAAGAGAGGAGACAATTCCCCATGTGCCCCTCACCATGAATCTTTTTCTTGATAATAAATGTAGTCAATACATCCTGCTCAGCGAGGTTTCCTCYGCACACCTTTAACTGTAACTTGCAAAAAGCCCAATTGCAGAGAAAGCAATTTGCTTGATCCTTCTGAAAAGAAAAATAGTCAGCATAGGAAGAATTCAGAAACAATATGAAGCTGCAATTCATTATAAGCTTTCAGAGAGACAGAAGGTATCACTGTGCATCTCTTGCACAGAGTGATGCTGGAACCACAGGCAGGAGCAATTTCAAGAATGGCTTTGCTTTATGTTATCATCTAGTGATGTTTAAACATGCACAGCATGTCCTTGAAAGCCKAGGGATAATAGGAAGAGAGGAGATGAAAAATTAAGCCAGAACTAAGGTGTTTGGAAAGCTTGAAGCTTAGAGTTGTTTCTGGGTACATCAGTTTAACCTTCAAATGAACCAGCCATTTCTTTCCTTCTCTTCAAACTAACACTTTTAAGTCCCAAAATTTGACTTTGAAGCTGAGATCAATGCTGGTAAATGTTCTCATAACACCAACTCCCACTGGAGGTGAAATTGGGAAGGGGGGAACTTGTGGTTTGTTCAGAGATTCCACACAACACACCAGGCAAGCAATTTTTGCATCAACTGYGCTTCCCTAAGTAGGACAGGGAATTTTAATCCTGCGGAAGCGCTTAGAGCCTCACCAGCTCCTACTGACCCAGCACCTCCCAAAGCCAACTAATACCTGGTCTGGCTCTCAGCTGCTTCTGTCCCATGGTCTGTGAAATCCTGGAGGGGTGAGGGCTGCTTATGACACTCCACAGATTAGAAGTAAAAGCAAATGTCTGATGTCAGTCCGTGTAAATTTTCCATGTGGGCGTCTGTGCTTCTGTTGGACAAATTGAAAAAAATCTRTAATTGAAAAACATGAAAAGTCACCAATCTTGTTTTATAGATATCTTAAAAGGGGACTGTGAAACGAGCTGTGCCTTGAATTCCTGAGTTATTTTGGTGGTTGGTGGTTGATTTATCACTGATTCGTAACTGYCCTTAGTACTACCCAGAAGCAGGGCAAGAGACAAGAAATCAAGATCGAAAGGGTATTTAGTATCATAAGTGCATTTTTATATCTGCATCCACATGCCAGAAAACCTTGATCTTCAAAGCACTGTACAAACACCAAGCAGCTAATGACTCCCTGAGCAAAGCCACAGCAACGGCTATTTTTAATACATCTATTATTTGTTTGTGCTCATAAAAGGCAGTTTTGTGCCATCAGCTTATTTAGCCAAGCACAGAAGGGAGAAAAACGAATGTGAACAGAAGAGGAAGCAAAGGATGTGCAATGTCTTGACTGGGTTCCCCATGTACCAGTTAATGAAAATGGCTGGGTGAAAAAGGAGTAAGTGAAGATAAGTATGACAGAGCCACAAAAAAAAAAAACGTGAGTTGATTACTGGATAGAAATACRTCTTATAGGAAAAAAGGCTGGTTGCTAATGGTCCTTTCAGTCTAACAGAGAACAGCAAGCAAAGGACCAGTGGCACGAAAAGTCAAATAATTCAAAACTTAATTGTTGCCAGAGACAGAATTAGCTTCTGTAATRAGTAACAAAGCCAAATGGTGAATTTGTCACCTATTTTTTTTCAAATGCAGGCAAGGATTTCACGGACGTCCTACGGAGAGCTGTTAGAGCAGGTGTACAGGGCAGCTGAGGGCAGATAYCCCTTTTCCTCCTGAACTCTCCCACAGTGTGGGATAGGAGASCTGCCACCACCGAGGCAGCATTTCCAAGTGACACAGAGAGAGGGACAGGGGCTCCTCCGGAGGGATGTGATGAAGGTGTCAGATCAGAGGGCTGGAGCTCCTCTGCTGTGGGGACAGGCTGGGAGAGCTGGGGGGSTTCACCTGGAGAAGAGAAGCCTCTGGAAAGACCTTAGAACCCCTAAAAGGGTTCCAAGAGACCTGGAGAGGGTATGGAGTGGAAGGACAAGGGGGAATGGCTTCAAATCGCCAGAGAGAARGGATAGATGTGATATCRGGAAGAATTCTTCCCTGTGAGGGYGGTGAGGCCCTGGCACAGGTTGCTCAYAGAAGCTGTGGCTGCCCCATCCCTGGAAGTGTTCCAGGCCGAGTTGGATGGGGCTTGSAGCAACCTGGGATAGTGGAAGGTGTCCCTGCCCATGGCAGGGGGTTGGAACTGGATGAGCTTTGAGGTCCTTTCCAACCCAAACCTTTCTGTGACATGGAAAGCATGCAGTGGTGAAACCTCCCCCCCTCAGAGTCCGAATTAAAGGACTCTCTCCTTCCCCTGYGTGCAGCCCCTGGAGGGGTCAGATTTGAGGACCTGGACCTATAAATCTGTGGCTGTGGGCACCGATTCAGGACAGCCTCCTCTCCCACACCAAACTCCAGCTCCAGGTGCGTGGGGAAGCRCTGCCCATCCCGGGGTAACCCTGCTCAGCTCCGCTGCCCACAGAGGGTTTAGGGGATGACAGGGTGAGGGTTTTGGGGGTGACAAGGTGAGTGTTTCGGGGGTGACAGGGTGAGGGTTTCGGGGGGGACAGGGTGAGGGTTTTGGGGGTGATAGGGTGAGTGTTTCAGGGGTGACAGTGTGAGGGTTTCAGGGGTGACAGTGTGAGGGTTTCGGGGGTGATAGGGTGAGGGTTTAGGGGATGACAGGGTGAGTGTTTTGGGGGTGACAGGATGAGTGTTTTGGGGGTGACAGGGTAAGGGTGTTGGGGATGACAGGGTGAGGGTTTCGGGGGTGACAGAGTGAGTGTTTCGGGGGTGACAAGGTGGCACCGGCGTTCCCTTACACAGACACACAGCCGGCTGAGCCGAGACAGGAGAGCCCCCCGAGGGTGCCGGCGGCAGGATCCGACCTCAGCCCCGCAGCCCGCCCCACCGGCGGCCCGGAGGAGCCGCTCGCCGCCTCCCCTGCCATGCACGGAGGGCGGGGGCCGCGCTGCGGAGCCCGTCCTGCACCAGGCGGCGGAGGCAGAGCGAGCGCCCCGCCGGCACCGCGAGCTGCGGCGGCCGCGCTCCTCCTCCTCCTTCTCCTCCTTCTCTCCTCTCCTCTCCTCTCCTTCCTCCTCCTCCTCCTCCTCCTCCTGCTGCCGCTCCTGCCCTCCCGGCTGCGCTCGCCGTCCCGCCCGGCCGCCCCGCGCGGCTCCTTCCCTCTATGGATGGGAAGGCAGCACCCAACGGCGTGGCCACCATCGAGGACAGGATCCTGCGCATCACCGGCTACTATGGATATTACCCGGGATACTCCAGCCAGAAAAGTAAGGCGCCCTCCCGCCTCTCCCGGCCCCTCGGGGTGCGTGTGTGGATGTCCGGAGGGAGGTGTCGGCAGAGCCCTGGGGTGCCCGTGCCTCCCGCCAGGAGCTGGCCCAGCCCTCGGGGCGCTGTGAGGGGGGACGGGGCGCGGGTGCCCCGAGGGGACGCGGCGGCTCTGCGGCTGGACACGGGGCGGCGGCGCTCGGCCGCGGGACTTCGCGGCTCGGAGGGGCGCCAGGGGCCTCTCAGGGCTGGCGCTTTGGGGCTTATTTTTCGTTTCCAGCCCTCCCATCCCCGCCGGGGTGGGGTGCTTCGCGCACCGCTTGCCCCGCGCCGCCAAAGTTTCGGTCCCCGCTGGGTCCCCCCCCCACCCCGGGCGGGCGCTTCGGCTCCGGAATTATTCATCTTCCTCTAGAAACTAATGAGATTTTTCCAGAAAAGTGGGGAGGTACCGATGGAGGGGTTCCTTCGTGCCGCTTTCGCGCGAGACACTTGTGGTTTAGGGGGTTGGTGTTGGTTTGGGGTCTTTTTTTTTTTTGCGTGTGTGTTTCTAATTATTTATTTACCTTTAACGAAGAAGCAGAAATCAAAGCAGTTGGTCCTTGCAGAAATTCCCTGTTTTTTGGCTGTTGAAGTTTTTAATGAGGAGCAGCGGGTTTCTAGCAGCTGGGAGAACCTTCGTGGGTTTCTCTGGAATTCTGGCGGTCCCAGCACTCGGACTGACGGGGAAAGTTTGGCTAAGGAAAGAAATGATTCATTTTTACCACCAAGGAAACGTGTGCAATCAGGTTTTATTGTATGAGTAGTTGTTTTGCAGTTGGCAAGAGCTATGACATGCCGTAGCTTAAAAAACAAAAGAGGAATTGAGGCCAAGTGAGGGGCAAAAAAAAAAGGAAAGGCAAGAAGCCCACTTGGGTGAAGTGAGACAAGGAGCAGACTTTCTTCTGCATATTCCCCTTGGAATCAGAGGGGATGAACTGCTTTCCAGAACAGGCAGTGCAGCACTCTCCAGCTCCRATGCAACAATAAACCAAAACACAATTAATAAACTGCTAATATCAGACAAACAYATCAGTGGGCTTTGTGTGATGGAGGAGAGCCATGCACTGAAACCACTTAAAAATAGTAAATAAAAATTGTTTCGTGCAACGGTCAGCTGAAAAATCCAGCAGTCAAGCCCAGTGGTTTTATCCAGCTTTATTTCTTGCACACTAACAGCATGGCAGGTGTTATGGGCATTTGTTTGGTGAGGTCATTTGGTTTTTCTGTAGTCAGAGGAGTTGGGAAGACGCTCAGAACAACCTGGAGGTATGGCTATGTGTCAGTCCAGGGACTATTTAGGTCTGAGCCAGGTGGGACCTGCCTGTGTCCCGAATTCTGCAGTGGCTCCAGAGTATCCCTCCAGTGTGATTTACCGGAGAAGGGTGAGGATTCTGGCTTTGTACTTCATTGCGAGTTTGCTTCGGTGGCAGAATGCAATTTTTCAGTCTGCAGCAACACTCCCACTCTCTATCAAACTACAGACCTGAACTCAGTGTTGGCAATCGAAGTGCTCTGTGTGGTGCAGTGGGAATGCCAGGAGAGCGCTGCCCGGACAGAGAAAAGCTCCCTTAGCCCAGGAGCGGGTGCTGCGGATGCTACAAACTGCATCTGCTGAAAACTAGAAAAAGCACGCCAGGAGAGGCCAAGGCTTTCAGAAGTGCTGACTCTTGGGATTTTACTGCAAGTCTCCTGGCCTTTTGTGCCTTTATGGCTGGGTGCTGAGGCAAAACAAAAGTGTTTACTGCCTCAGGTTCTGCTGTTTGAAGAAAATAAGCCAAATTTGTGGTTGTCGTGCTTAAAGAGGAAAACTGCAAGTGTGTAAACCAGAGGTATCCCAGTACTTAAATGCCCTTGGCAATGAAAAGCATGAACCCCTTCTAAGCTATGAATGCTCTTTAAAGGAGTCCTGTAACTTTTGGAACCATCATCATCATTTTTGGACTGCTTGCAGTTGGGTGACTGCTTTATCCTCGTGGCTGTGTGTTCTGGGATTATAAAGTACTTTAATGTTTTCACAAAGATGTTCTGGCCTTACCCGAGGTAAAACCAGGCATCCTTCAGGCATCATGAACATACATCCTCTTGGCACTCAGCGAGAGCTGCTCTTGGATGTCCTGGCTTGGAGTTCTTACTCTGTTCCTGTGTCTTGGCCCAAGCATTGCCTTCGAGTGGTGCTGCTTCAAAGTTCAGTTGACTGACAGTTCTTGCTGTGGGTAATTGTTCACACAGATGCAGCACTGTAAACATACAAGGCCGGGAGTTTGTGCAACGAATTATTAATGGACTCGATATCTCAGTTTACTTAGGCGAGGGCACGATTTTTGTCACTGCTATCCAAACCCAGCGCGGGTGGACAATGCTGGGGGCCCACAGCGTGCTCAGAATTCCAGGCAGGTTGTGTCCATGCCCTCCCCAGTGGCAGAGGAGCCGTTGTCCTGTCATACCCCCCAAGCCTGTGGCACGTGCAGTCATCTGCCTACACTGTCACCTTGCTCCTGCCTGGCTCTGGAGGGTGCCTGAGGATGAGTTGTCCCCAGGATGGCTTTGTGCTCTCTGTTCTGAGCAGAGAGCTGGCCAGGCACCAGGTGGGGACATGGTTTGGGTGATGGCAGCCTGCTGATGGTCACCACCTTTCCTGAGGCTCCTCTTTGTCCCCAGCCTGCCATGCCCACGTAGGCACAGAAAGATTTACTGAGGGGAGTTGAAGGCAGCAGTGGGTGGCTGCTGTTCTGGTCACTCTTGGGGGGTACCTGGAAGATGACAGGGAAAGCCCACGGCTTTGTGAATTGTGCTGGTGATTTACATCCCTCCCTCGGTGGATTGGCTCATATTCCATGGTCTAACAGGAGCTCATGCCAAGGTTTCCACGTGTGAAGGCTGAGGACTGGTCACAAATGGCCATGAAATCTAATGTTAAAGCACTATGGTGTTCAAGAGCTGTTATCACAAAGAACTGCAGTATTTTCTAGTGACTTGTGCCTCATCATCTGTATKTGTGTTCATTAACCTACTTCAGACGTGGGGTGTGCATGTGATGATTCTTTTGTTAAGTCAGGAACTTAATAATCCTTAAAAAAGTTACTAGAGAAGGAAAATACTTATTTTATTTCTCTGTAAATTATCTGAATAAGCAGAAATGTATTTTGGTCTGGTACTTACATCCACGTCTATTGCAAAAATCCTATATCATGCCTAGGAAGTCACAGGAATTGGAACAAGATAAAATGGGTTTTTTTCCCCCTGCTTGGTGCTGAGATGGAAAGGACTCTTCCTGATCCCAGTCAGCCTGTACCTTTGGGTGCATGGCTTGATCCCTCAATTCTTGCATTTTAAATGTACAGAGTATGTATGAGGTACCTGGCTTTTGTGGGAAAGAAGCGTGGCTGTGTCTCTCTTCCAGTCAATTTCTTCAGAATTCATAATTTCCAGGGCATGGTGCTGGTGTGGATCAGATGCTCCAGCCTCTGACCTGATGCTCCCATGTAAACTCCCCTTGGCTTCACATTTCCATGTGTGCATTTTCATTTGGTCTGACGTGACCTCTTCATCTACACAAACAGTGGGAGACCCTGTTCCCTCTCCTGACCTTTGCTGTAACTTCTCATTCTTCTCTGACCTTTCTGCAATCACTGTCAAGGGTCAAGAGTATGTATGGGGTTTGTTCTTTGTGGGTTTTGATTGTTGTTTTTTTGTTTTTCCTCCTTTTTTTTTTCACTCRTTCCAACTGCCACCCCATCTGCCTTTCATCTCGGTACTGAAACCTTTTTTACTTTCACACTGCAAAGTTCCTCTCCTTCAAGTCTGTCCTAACACCTCTTCTGTGCCTTCCGCTGAATTAGAACTGCTCCAGTCAAAGTTKCTCATCTCTGCTCTTCATCAGCTTCACCAAGTCGAGTTTCTGCCTGTGTGTTGTCTTTCTGATGGAGCCCTTTCCACTGTGCACAAAGTCTTGCAGGATGCTCTTGGCATTGCAGATCTGCATTTCTGTACCGCTGTTTTCTCAGGCCCAGATGAGCACAGCACAGCTTTACTGAAAATCCAGTGGTTCCTCACGTGGGCCATCACCTTYGCTTTTTCATTGTGGTTGGAGAGCTTCTCTTAACATGCACTCATAGCTGGAGGATTTGATTCCCACCCCAGCAGGTTCTGAACATGCATCCCCACAAGGCACTTGGTGAGACTTTTAAACCAGTTCCTTTGGACATTATCCCATGCTGATTCAATCTCACCTTTTCTTCTCCTTCAGGCCTGACCTGAAACCATGGMGTTGTGTAAGCTCCTGGAAGCAGAAGGTGCTGTCACGTGTCTGTGCAGCAGCAGGGCTGTGACAGGGGGCTCACAGTGGGACACTGGGTCAGAGTGTGGTCAGAGGTGTCTGCCAGGGAGYTGGGGAGCCCTTACAGCAGCGTGTGACCTTAGCAGTGCTTTGTGAAATGCTGAGCCTGTCCTTGCCATGAGCACAGTGGCTGTCAGGAGCGTGCTGTGTGTTTGACTTCCCTACAACAGCTCAAGCAGAGGTCTGTGGTTTAATTTGGCAAGTTCAGCCTCAAGTCAGCAATCTGAACTTAAGCACCTGCTTAAGTCTGAACCTGCACTAAGCCACTGGGCTTTGACAATGCGCTCAAAGCTAAGTCCGTGCTTAATKGCTTTGCCTTAATAAGACTGGGATTAGGGCTTGCTGAGCCAGCATGAGTGGCTTGACAATTCGACTCCTGCTCCCTGCACGGAGTAAAAGGCTGTGGAGGGCAGAGCTCACCCTGAAACACTGGAGAGAATTTTCTCCTGGTTATCACAGCAGCTGTGCCAGCAGCTCTGCTGCAGTACAAATCACATGGCAAACCCAGACCATCTCTGTGCTTGCTGAACACCCTGCCCTCCTGGTGGCTTGTCACAACGAGCAAGAGGAACAAAGTCTCTGTCTGTTTACTGGAGGCACCCAGCTGCTTCTCCAGCAGTTCCCAGAGCCCTCGGTTCCTCCGTGCAGAGCATCCACAATGGGAGGCTGGGAGAGGGGCACCTGGGGAAAGGTGCTTTGAAATTTTTGGTGGATGAAGCTGACTTCATTGAGCTGTGTTTGAGGGGTCTGGGAGTGGTGGAAGTGGTGCCTGAATCAGTCTCTGTGTGAGTTGAAGTCTCAGGGCTGTGTTGGCAGTGGTGGCAGCTGTCCCTGTGCCACCTGGTAGCATTTGGGTTGCAGGGACTCCAGATGCAGGGCTAGCCTGGAATGAGATTTATTTCGAAGCCTTCCCTTTCCCCGTTGGACAGGGATTTTCCATAGGAGGGCTGTTCCYTAGGAGGGTGGGGGCTGGATTGCAAACTGCCAATTCAACAATTTCCCCCCACCCCAGCTCTGGGGCACAAGTGGATGTCATGGCACAGGATGCAGTGCTGTGCTTTTGATGCAGTTGCTTTTCCCTCCAGCCTTGTCTCTCTGTTTGGTTAAAAAAAAAAAAGTATGGCTGTATATCAGCACTGGTAGCAGTAACTGCTGAAGTAATTTCTTTCAGCAAAACAGATTGTATAAATACTCCTTTGCCGACTAATTTTGGCAAGACCAGGTATGTTTTCTTCAATGGAATAGGGCCAAGCTTTGTGTGGATTTCTCTTTGTGCTGGAAGGGACACCCTGACGGCCTTCTCTGGTAGCTGGAAGATGGGACCTTCCCCTCACCTGGGGACTCCAGTTRGTGTGGAAGTCGAGGGGTTTCATTAGCTGGGAGGAGAGGAAACTGCTTCAGTCCTTGGCTTTTCCTCAGGAACTTGATTTATCCTCTTGGGGTTAAATCCCTGGGGAGCCGTGCTGTGAAACTGTGGTACTGGACACGGATACAGCTCTGGACATCAGTGGGCAGGAGGGATGAATCCAAATTGGGAAGGACACCGTGATGAGCAGGGCAGTGAAGAGCACATCTTCGCAAGAAGGGGCTGATAGAGCTTGGCATGTGTAGGCCAGGATGGGAACGGGGCTGCTGCTCCAAATACATCCTGGGAGGACGAACAAGGAAATGTAGGAAAGAAGAGTTATTTAAACTGAAACGGCGTGTTGGCACACAGGCAAATGGGTAGGAACAGGCCATGAATAAATTAAGGCTGGGAATTAGCAGAAGGCTGAAATTAATGGCCAAAAATCTCACTCGGTCTTATGTATTTAAATAAGAATTATTTCCCGAGCTTTAAAGATGCCTCATAAAGACGTCTGCCAAGATTTTGAGAAAAATTACCCCCATTTGGCAGGGAAAATTGAGACAGTAAGATGTGAGGGGAGTGATGCTAATTTGCCAGAGGTTGTTCAGAACAAGCCATAAGTTTGATGGAGAGATCTCTGCCTCCACTGGTGACTGCACAGCAAGTCTCGTGCTGTTGCTGGCCTGGTGCTAAGGCTGGTAGAGGTGCTCTTGGTAACTTGAGCTTTCTCCATRTGCTCTCTGCCTGCTTTTGAGTTCCTCTGCCCTTCCATGTTCATTGTCAGGTCACCATTGGTGTTCCCCACGGCTCAGTATTGGGCCCAGTCATGTTTAATAACTTTATTAATGATCTGGTTGAGATGATCGAGTTCGTGGATGACACCAAGTTGTGTGGGAGTGTTGATCTGCTGGAGGGCAGGAAGGCTCTGCAGAGRGATCTGGACAGGCTGGATCGATGGACTGAGGACAACTGTATGAGTTTCAACAGGACCAATTGCCARGTCCTGCACTTTGGCCACAACAACCCCATGCAGTGCTACAGGCTGGGGCAGAGTGGTTGGAAAGCTGGAAGAGGACCTGGTGGTGATGGTCAACAGTGCCTGCACATGAGCCCAGGTGTACCCAGGTGGGCAAGAGGTCAATGATACCTGGACTGTACCAGCCATAGTGTGACCAGCAGGACCGGGGCAGTGCCYGTCCCCCTGTGCTGGGCACTGCTGAGGCCACACCTCGAGTGCTGTGTCCAGTTCTGAGCCCCTCACAACAAGACATTGAGGGGCTGGAGCATGTCCAGGGAAGAGAATGGAGCTRGGGAAGGGTCTGGAACACCAGGAGTGGCTGAGGGAGCTGGAGGACTCATCCTGGAGAAAGAGAGGCTCAGGGGGGCACCTTCTGGCTGTCCACAACTCCCTGACAGGAGGGGGCAGCCAGRGGGGTCAGGCTCTGTTCCAGGGAACAAGGGACAGGACAAGAGGAAACGGCCTCAAGCCGTGCCAGGAGAGCTTCAGGTTGGACATCAGGAGGAATTTCTTCGTGGAAATGGTTAAGCACTGGGATGTGCTGCCCACAGAGGTGGCGGAGTCCCCATCCCTGGAGGTGTTCCAGTAATGACTGGACGTGGCACTCMGTGCCCTGGTCTAGTTGACAAGGTGGTGGTCGGTCAGAGGTTGGACTCTGAGGTGATCTCAGAGGTCTTTTCCAACCTCAGTGATTCTGTGGTTCTGTGATTGTCACAGAAAGGCTTCCTGGCTGCCCAGCCCTCTGGGTGATGGATGGGGTGGTGGCAGAGCTGCCTCCTGCTTCACCTCACCTGCACCCACTCACCTGAGGTGGCTTTAACCTCGCTCAGTGTGACACCATCATGGCTCCATGGAGCTGCACTTCCTTCTTTTCCTGTTCTGCCTGAAAGTGTGGCTGCTGCACACAGCCCATGGGGAAATGACCTGGACGTGCCATGAGCTCCTCCACGCCCTTCTGGAGTGCACATAAGGGATAACCCTCATTTTGACTGCCCCTCCAGCACTCTCTCCCTGACGTTGCCTTYCCCATCTACTCAGGCAGGCAGCTGCATATTTGGTCTTGGTTGAATGTGGTGAAATGATATTCCAGAGTGACAGATGGTTCTGGCAGACTTGTATCCCTCCAGTGCTTGCATTCCTGTTTTTTAACAGTGGTTTTAAAGGTTTGCAATTATTTCTTCTGCACATTTGGAAATTGATGGGCTTTTGCTCAACTGCCTGCATGGGAATTCACCCATGAAAGTGAACTTGCTGTTTGTTGAGGGATTGGTGGCAGGAATTTTTTCACATAAACCTGCTGCTGGGTGATCGCAGTGATGAATAATGAAAATGCCTGCAAAAAGAAGCCAGTGTCTCTTTGTGGCAAATGTGCAAATAGGGTGGGGGGAACAAAAAGTGAAGTGCTTAACCGAGTGGTTAAATTATTCACCAGGTGGACCAGCTCTACTTAGCGAGACTGAAAATCGTTTTTTCTGGGGGTGAGGTGAAGTGAGACTCCCAGGTGGCCGCTGGTTGGGGCTGGCCCTGTGCAGAGTGGCAGGTTTCACTGCAGGGAGGTGGAAGCTGCGAGGCTGTGCTGAGCTAATGCCCAGGGTTTGGCTTTCACTGAGCTGTAAGTGAGAACAGCCCAGGCACTTCGAGTGGCGGCGAGGAATTTATTCCAAGGCACGCAGGATGTGCTCGAGTGAGAGGCCTTCAGTGTGTCTGCCACACAAACACCTTCCTGTGAGTGCTTTAAAAACATATTGATTCTTCCTAGACCTCCCTTGCAAATACTTTTGGTAAAATGGACTTGCCCTTTCCTGCATTCAGCTGGGCTGGATCAGGGGTAGCAGCGAGAGAGTGAGGAAGGTGTCTCTGCTGTCCTTTTCGTGGAGGAAAGGAAGGAGAAGATGGTTTGCTCCTGTTTTAGTTCCTGTATGAGCTAAGGCAAATGAGCAGGATTCAGGTTTGGGGTGGAATGTGATGTTTCTAGCAATCCTAAAGTTGTTCCTTGTCTCAAAGCTGTCCAGTCTATTTTGTTTGATACTCTCATATCTGTTTTGATTCTCATTTAAGTTTACAATTGCATTTTGGGGGGAGAGGAATGGAGAGGCAAGCACCAGCATGGCAGCTCATGGGTCAGTGCAATTCCACCAAAACAGGTCTACCAGATCCCTTTTTAGACCAGTCACAGCCCTGGTAGTGCTCTCTCCATCCAGAGTGAGAAAGACATCGTAGCTTGAGGCCAGCCTGGTGACTTTTCCAGTTTTATTCCTTCCTGCTTGTATTGTGACTGGGAAGTGGCTGTTGATGGCACTGAACTGCTTGAGCCATTTCCTGCTGGAGCAATATCCAGTACAGCTCTCYGTCCTCCTGGGAAGGCTTAGTCTTCTGGGGGACTTCAAGGGCTAACACACCTCTACTACTAATGGGGTAGTTGGAGACTTCACTAAAAAAATACTTTCCTGCTGGGGACTGATTTTTCGTAGGATTTCTGGGAACACAACTGTGCAGGCCCATTCCAGCTAATGGGCATCATATTCCTGAATGTCTGAGGACAGCACTGGAATTCTCTGCTGCTTGTGCCTGTGTAAGATAAGCGTGAAACAGGGCTGGAACATGTGTTCTCTGTCAGGGAGAGAAAAGTGATCCCATTAGTCCTCCTGGTGTGATTTATATTCTGCATCTTGAAGTGAGATGGCACGGTTGCTATAAAGCAGTCAACCCTTTTCTTTTCTACATCTGAATCCTGGAACTTTAAAATCCTTTCTTAGGCGAAGCTTGGCACGTGGAGTGTGCAGCCCTGGAGTCGTGTGGGTGCAGATTGGGGTTTTTCTCTGCAGTGCCAGAAATAACCTGTTGTGTGATACGTTACAGGGGCTAGGATTTGTAGCAGCTCGTGTGCAAGTGGGATGCTTCAAAGTGCTTCACCAGGGGAAATTCTTCAATGCTGGCAGCGTGGATAGCAGGAAGGGGAACTCTTYGTGGTGTTTCTGCACCGTGGTTTGGACTTCTACCTGAGGAGGGTTGGTTCTACGTGTGAGAAAGCATTTACTCAATGCTCAGTGCTCAGTGAGGCTGCTAAGACAAAGAGCAGGTGGAAAATTGTTGAGCTTGGCATTTACCAGGAACATATTTGATGGAGTTTCCTAATTTTCTATCAATTTTTTCATCTTTCCAGGGCGGGATGGAATGGGGAAGGAAAAAAAAAAAGTGAGGAATTAGGTAAAAAGAAAACCAAATATTTCGAGAGCATTTCTTCCGAGGAAAAAGAATGGAGGTCTGGAATGTAACTAAAGAAGTGCCACGTTTGACATGCGTTGGAAAACAAGCCTTGGAGGCAGGAACAAAAGGCATTTTTCAGCTGAAAGACTGAGCTGAGCTGTTGGTGTGCCAAGCCATATGTGTCCTGTCGAGGTGATTCATCCATACAAGCCCTGCCTTCTGTCCCTCTTCTTGGGGGTCCTTTGGCAGCGGGCACGGATTTGCCCGTGCTTGTGCTCCACAAAGCAGGGAGTGTTGGGCTGACTTCGGTGTGCAGGGGAGTGCACAGCTGTCCTCTGACCTCCTCGTGGAGTGGTGTGTCCAGGAATACGTTTTCCCAAGGCCATCTGCTCTGGGATGCAGCCCTGACTGGTTGTTCAGGGAGTCAGGGGTTGTCCTTCACCCGGAGATGCTCTGCAGCGGGTGAAAGCAGGGAAGGGCCTGCTTAGCTGGGTTTTCCAAGGCATCCTGTTTGTTTCAGGGCTGGGAAGGAGGTTAATTGGATCAAATTAGGGCAACTCTATTTCTAGCTGGGATCTGTGCAGTGTTTTTGTGCACTTCTGCTTTGAAGTGAGTTCAGAGGGATTGTTCTGAGCATCCTGGAGAAGACAGGCGACCCTGGCTGTGGGTTTAGAGAAGTCAGCCAGAAATAAAGGTGTCTGCAAGTGGGCAGAATCCAGAGAACTTCCTTAAACTCAGGTGTTCACACTGTGCACAGGTACAGGAGTGACTCCTGAGAGGCAAAGACGCTTAGACAGACCTTGAAATGCCACTGGAGAGTGTGTGAAGCTGCAGTGCTCTCAGATTTTGTGTGCCTGACTCTTGGAGGCACTTCCTTGAAAATGTGCCCTGTAATTATTATTGGTATAAAATATTTATACAGTTCAGTGAAGTTTCATAGCACTTTGTGCAGATAAGAGATTCATTATAGTTTATTGCTTAAGAAGGCTCCCAGATCTGCCCTCTGTAGGGGAATGGAGGGTAGAAGAAACCTGTCACTGTTGTTTTGCACATTATTAACAGGTGTTGGTTTTGGTCTCTTATTTTAGCTGGGATCTCCAAGTTGCTGTAGTAAGACTAACTCTATTGGCTGAGTTCAGATTGACTTTGGTTCCAAGAGTTCTCCCAGATCTGGGATGCTCACAGCTGAGGGTTGTAGACAAAAATTAAGCCCTTTTAAAAATTATTTTCTATGAACACAGCCTTGGAGAACACCATCAAGGTTCTGATCATTTTCAATGCCTTTTTTCTTCCTCCCCATGGTGAAGCAGTCCTTAAAGGTGTGTTACCTGGCAAAATATCACCTTAGAGCAGCAGAATCCTCTGGTGCTTTAATGACTGTTGCCTTTCACATCCCCGCTGTGGATGATGGATGGTGTGTGGCTGCCTAATGCAAGTATTCTCATTTTCTCGTGGTCCCCAAGTTTTTCTGTTTCCCTGCTCGGTACTGTGGACACAAACTGTAGTTTAGAGCAGCCTGAGTTGCCAGATATCCTCCTTGCACACAAATACAAGATTCATAGGACTTCATTTGAGGGTTGCAGCCATCTCCTGTCACATTCAGGTGCCTGAAAGCCAGCTGGAATTGCACAGTGCAGTTTGAAATGTCTGTGTAGATATTGGATCTTCTGCTGCATTTATGCTTTCCCTGTGTATTTCGGTGGCTTCAGCCACTCTCTGTGCTCCTGACTTTCCCTTTTCATCCTATCAGCCTCCCTTCTCTCCCTGTGACTGTGGTGTCAGACTGGGCTGCTTGAAGGGATGATCTGAAGGGAAATATATCTGATGCCTTTGATGTGCAGAGCCTTTTTTTTTTTTTTAATAGGTTATGAACAAAAATTGTGTCTGTGTATTCCCAAACTGAAGAATACATGATTGCTGTTGCCAGCCTTCCTCTGAGGACAGGCTTTGACATCATTCATACTCTATAATTTATGGTATTTTTTGTAGCAGTCTGTTAAAGGTCTGCAAGAGAGCGAAAGGGATGATTTAGAAAGGGAGGAATCATCCTGTGCCTTCTGGTAGGTCTGTGACCGAGCGGGTTCCTGCTCTTTGGAGCTGCTACTGGGTCTCTGTTTTACCACGGAACCATTTTTTTAAGGATGATGTTGTTTCCCTTAATGCAAGCACTTGCTCCTTGTCAAACACATCCTCGTATGCCCCGTTAGGACTTTGCGCCTCGTTCCGGGGTGTTTCAAAAGCAGATTACAGAACGTCTTGTAACTCGTCAGCTGTTGATTTTTTTAACCTGGTTTCTTAAGGAAACAAGGCTTATGTGAACACCATTTCTCTCTGCCTCCACTCCCTCCCCCTGCAACTTTTGAATCTACTGGCCAAATCCAAGTAAAATTGCCAGGGATCAGAGAGCGTGAAAGGAGTGAAGCCCTGATGGACCTTATAAAAACACGTGGCCGGATAGAAATAGGGGGCTCTTGGTTCTCCCACCGTGGGAAAGCTGTAGGATTACCTCACTCCTGAAGATGAGATGTACTGCATAAAATTTTTGGGGGCTTATCAAAGACGCCTCTAGTTAACACCCAGCTTTGGACAGTGACCAACAGGAGATGTGCGGGGAAGAGAATAATGGAAGTTCATGGTGCATTTCCATCCACCACTGATCTGTGCCTTGGGAAGTTCTTGGTGGATGTATATTTTAGTAGCTTTTAATGGGTATTTCTTCCATGAATTTGTGTGACTTGGTCCGTTTTGCTGGTGTAGGATTTCTTTGTTGCTGCTGGCTCTTTGGATAGGGCTCTTCCACTGAGGAATGAGGGTAACTCCCACGAAATCTTGGAGGCAGGTCCTTCCCACCCTGCAATATATGTGGAGGGAGAGGAGGAGAAAGAGAACAAAACATTGCCCTGTTAACTATGAATAAACATCCTGTGGAGCTAACACATGTTTTATTTCATAATTCCTTCCAGCACGGAGATAAGATACTATCCTGGGAGGAGAGAAATTGGCTTTGTGCTGTTTGGCTGTTTCTTCAGGCTGTAGTGGGATGCCAGGAGCCTCACAGGGTACACCTGCCTTGGTTTGGGACTTTGAGATGCTGCAGTAAAAAAAACATAAAATGATTCCACAGGACAGTTTCAGGTTTTGGTCTGAAATTCAATGAATAAAAGATTACTTTGCAGAACCACAGCTCTTTGGTAAAGGTCTGTAGAGCATCGCAGGCGATGGTTGTGAACACTTTGCAGTTTTAAAAAATGGAGAGAATGGAGTTGTTTTATTATGGCTACAGCAAATGTTATCAAATATTCATGATGATCATCTCCTCTTATTTGAAATAATAAATCCAAGGTTAATTTTGTACTTGTATAAAACTGGTGCCTGACTATTGGCCCCTTATTTCTTTGCTGGTGTAATGTAATGATAATATTTAATATTTTATCTACTTTGCAAGGATGTTATTAGGCTCACAAGTATATCATGGTGCCAAGACAAGGAAAAGGAAGTTTCTCCTCCTTTCTCCTGCAGGTTAGGGACAGGCTTCTGCAGTAATTTCAGAGCCCAGGGAATGAAAATGTTGTACTCAAGAGGGCTCATATAAGGCATAAAAGTTTGCCTGTTGATGAATTTAATGCTCAGTGTAACTCTGAGCTTTAAAACAGGCAATAAAGAAACGCCACCAGTTCTGTTTATTTTAAAGGCTAAGTCCTTAGAAATTATTTTTGTCAGTTGTGCCATCCATCGCATTGCCAGTTGTGACATTGCTGACCTGTGTTGCAAATTAGAATTTGACATTGTGGTGACTGCACATATGCTCCAGGGGTTTATAAATAGGATTTAAAGCACTCGTCCTATAGTTGCATTTTATTATTCTGCTGCATGTGCTTTTGTTATTTATTTTCCCCCAAAGTGAATGCTAGTTTTTAATATCACCATGTGGCGACAACATGAAGCCTTTTTAGTCACTGCTGCTGTGCAAAGTATTGTAAAGTCTGACATCCCTTTGAAGAACTGTTCTTAGCCACTGCTGCTATTTTTATTTTTGAGTTGTTCTCTGTAGAATATTTTTTATTTTGTCCTCGTGCRCCCTGAATTTTCGAAACATTTTCGGATCAGTTTATGGCAAATCAATCGAGGTCTTTCCTCCTCCTCTGTTTTCCCCACTCTTATTAACTTTTACTGGACTGTGCCTTCAAAAATCTAGTTGAAAGTTTTTTTTCCTTGAGCTCCAAAGAGTCTTTAGAGAAACATCTGCCAGGAGCACTGACCTACAAAATCTATTAGGCTCTTCCCACTGGTGTGAAACTCATTYATGTAATGCTGCTGGATGGGATGGCTCTGCTCTGGAGATGAAACATGAAATTCAGTCTTGCTTTCATAAGCGTAGATGCAAAGAAGTGGCTGATACTGAGATGATGTTGAAGTGTTAAAGGTTGGATGTTAACTGTGATCGTGTGTGACTTAGTTGTAATGTGGCAGAGAAGGGTGTCAGCAACAGGGGAATTAATTGTCCAGCAGAGAAATGTTTCTTCCCTCCATTTCTGAGCAAAGCAATAATTTAATGTAAAAGTAGTCAGGTTGATTAATCTTACTATAAAGACAGAAATATAAAGGTGATTTGGAACACATCACTACATGACTTTATAGATTTTTGTGAATTATTTGGTGATATTTTGAGTTTGATGGTTACAGATATAAGTAGCAACTTAGACACACTCTGTATATTCCTTATAAATGTGCCAATGATGTGAAGTGTGATGCAGTACCTCAAGTTTATCTCTTTGCCCTCTGAAAGATCTTCCAGGGGTTGAGATGCAAAGGCATCTGTGTTTGCTCCATCAGAACATAAAGTTGGAAGCAACAGAGGAAGTAAAATGTCACATGCACCAAGTGGATCAGAGGAAAAGGGCAACCATCCCATGAATTTGAACTTGCACTTGCCTGGCATGGATTTGTGAGAGGAGCAGAGAAAGTTCTGAAATTTTCCTCTTCAACCAAGTTTAGGGATTTTGGCCATGGTGACAGTTCACTCAAACTTTATCCCCATTGGATGAGTGAAGTTAAAGCATAACAGTGCCTGTAATCTTCACTACATAAGGATGTGGAGTGGCTAATACATCCAGCAGCTTGGATCTGCGTGAGCAAGGAGCTGCTCAGAGCTGGAATAATTTGGAATGCAGCCTTTGGTGCAAATCCGGACCAAACCTGACCTTTGCCTCAAGGCTGGTGAAAGGATGCCTTAATCCTTCTGCCCCAGCACCTCTTCTTAATGCTATGCGTGGCCCTGTTTGATTTTCGGGGAAAAGTTTTCCCATTCCCTTTGACTTCTTGGAAAGCCATCATCTTTATCTTTTTGAAGAGACATCTGAGAGCTGTGAATCCCTTCAGTGCCATCCCCCAGGGAGCCTTGGCATTTCTGAAGTGGGCTGGGTGGGGGACGTGTCCCAGACACATTAATAAAGCTCCACATCATGGAGCACCAGAAGGAGCTAACAGAATATTTATGCCTGCTCGTTCCCTGACCTTCCATAATTGCCCCTGATTATTCTATTACAGCAGAACGTTTTAAAGTAATTGTGGAGATCAGATGCAAGTGTGAAGCCACAAAGGTAATCCTGAACCTTTGTAAAATCATGGACAGGCATCCAAATTGTGAATCAATTGCCTTGATCTTCTTTCTCAAGTGGGATGTTACCCAGGCTGAATAATGATTTGTTCCTCCAATGAAGTTACATGGTGAAGAGTGGCAGAACCTGACTTGGTTCTTTGATGTTTTTGCCATCAATGCAGATTCCAGAGTCAGAGGAAGTTTTGATGGGCTACAATGGTCGGGATTTGGCCACTTTTACAAGAATTGTTGGTGGTGGGTTCTGTGGTTTGAGCAGTGATTGTCTAGTGAGAAGATTGCAGAGCTGGCAGAGGTATGGAGAAGCGCTTAGTGAGCTGGGTCATCTGGATCGTTCTGAATGGATACATGTCTAGTCCGTTTTGAAAACATCCACCTTCCCACCTTCCAGACATTCTGCACCAGTGCTTCATTTACTGTGATTTTCTCATGACTAAATCTTTCTTGGTGTAATTCAGACCCAATACCTGTCCTAGTGCCTTGTGACTGGTCTCCAGTGCCTTGTGACTGGTCTCCTCCTCTGCAGCAATATCTCAGACATCTCAGGACCTTTTTTTTTGTGTTTTCCTTCATCTTTACTAAACAAACCAAATTCTTCCATTCATTCTGTGTAGTCATACTTTCTGGGAACTTGCTTGTCTTCTTTATCTTCTGTACTCAAACTCCCAGTCCTCTTCTAGAAAACTGCAGTAGTTCCCTGAACTGTGTCTGTACAGCTGACTCTCCACTTCCAGGAGGGAATAACCTTTCACTTTTGCAAATAATTCTTCATACAGGTGACTTCTCCAGGTCGTTGAAATCATTCCAGTTCTTTCTTCCATGTACTTGYAGCCTTCCTGTTCAACATAATTTTAGGCATAATGATTAAGCTCCCTAATGTGGAAATAAAAGATGTTAGAAAGGCCCTCACTTGAAATCGTTTTGCTTGACAGTGACCCACTGATAGCAGCCCCAGATGTGGCTCTTGAGCACTTTTCCTCCCAGTGAGATTGTCTCCCTGTCATGCTGTGCTGGGCAGTGTCAGCAGCTGCACTGGCGTCAGGATCTGTAATGTCTCCTGTCCTTCACTGTTCACAAACCTGTTATTCTGTCATAGAAAGAAATGACATTACTCTGATGGGATTTAGTCTCGAGGAACCTCTGACTGGCATTTTCCTGGTTTCCTTACATGAATCCTGTTTGATTATTTGCTCTGGTATTTTGATGGGAACACAGGACACAGGCTGCCTGTTACATCCCACTGCTTCTATTTATTTTTTATTCAAGTTTGTATTTTTCCACTCTTTTCCAATTTCCTTCTCCTACCTAGACTTGTCAAAGATGTCTTGAGCAACCTGGTCTAGTGGAAGGTGTCCCTGCCCATGGCAGGGGGCTGGAACAAGATGGTCTTGAAGGTCCCTTCCAACCAAACCCATCCTTTATTTTTGTGAAGGCCCCTGTAACATTTTCAAGCCAAGTTTAAAAATCCCACTAAGTTCCCAAAACTGAGACCTGAGTGCTTTTTCTTCCTGAATACATCAGACCAAATTGTTGATGTGAAATGCATCCCAGAACTCCAGACAGACCTTGGTTTGGTGCCACCTCATTACTCCTCAGAATTTACTGCTTCACAGAACAGTGACTGCAGAGGCACGTTAAAGATACAGTATTTCACTGCTCCATTAAGAATTTAAAACATATATGTTAAGATAAAATTCTGCTTTTCCCTTATGTTTATGAGGTGATCAAGGCAGAAGCCGGGCAGATAATGAGGCAGAATTTTTGGCAGAGTTATCGGTGACTTTGAAATGATCTTTGCAACTTACTTTGTGATCTTTCTCTCCAGCATTTTGCCAGCGCTTTGGAAGTGAAGTGGTGTCAGCATATTGCTCACAGATGGTGACATTGTTAGATGTGGTATCCGGCAAGCAAAGGCTCAGGTACTGCTTGAAGTTAGATTTAAATGCGTTGTGAACACCACCCTGACCTTGGCACAGGTTGAAAAATTCGCCTACATAGCAAATTGTAGGAGACAAAAGGAATCAGGAAGGAGAAACTGTTTAAATATCAGAAGAAACACRTTTAATGGTCCCGGTTGTGTGTGTGTTCAGGAGATTGTTTGAGATTGTCCAATCCAGCGCATCTTGCCTGCTGTCTTTTGGCCTGTAGCCTTGGGGAGTCAAGAATATCCATTAAACAGCAGATTGGTCCTCCAGCCAAACATCTCCCACTTCATCACTGCATGAAAAGGCTGCTGTGTTGGACCACGAGTTGCAGCTGTATCCATGGGAAGTCTGAGTGGTGAAGGGGCTGGAATTCAAACCTAACACCTCGCCCGTGGCTGAAAATTCAGAATGATGTGTGATTAGGATGTAAAGGACAGGAACAGGGAGCAGTGACTCCTGGGGTCAGGGTAGAGCAGGCTGATGGCAGATCTGCCCAGAAATGGTGTCTGGGAGGAAGTGTCTCCCCAGGTCACCCAGGGAAAGGGCCCAACGAGCTGAACTCTTCATCACTTGCCGGACCAAACCCCACCTGGACAGGTCATGACCACATTGCTTTCTGAAAGTTCACGAGAATAATTTTTTAAGCTCATGATCACCAGTGTGTCTCTTGTTAGTGTGACGCTCTAGTATTTTAAGGATTTTTTTTCCCCTGGTGCTTTGTATGTGAAGTGCTGTATTCTTGGTGGCCTGACTTTGATTTAAGCATCAAAATCCTCACACAGCTCAAAGGGGGATCACGACTCCTCTGTGCCCCGGTGTCAGTTTGTATTGTGTGGAGGAGCTGCCTTGATTCAGCTGCCTGCCTTACCCAGAACTCTCTGGGGGTTTTCGTTGGCTTGAGTCCCAAGGCTTGATGTTCTGCATTTTGGTGACAAACCCTTTGTGACTTTGGTGTCTTGGGAGATGGAGAAGAAGCTGATGAAGAGCAGCCTTGCTGTCTCATACATGATTTAGAGAGAGGAACTGATTCACTGGCAGAGGTGTTTGTGGGYTGGAAATTCAGCTGTAAATCAGGTTCTAGAGCTGGATCCCTGACTCAGGCAAAACTACTGAAAGGAATGGGAATGTTGCYTGGAGTCAGGGCTGCAGAAGTAGCCCTTGGTCTTTTTTTCCCTCTGCTGCATTTTGTCTTGTTTGAATCTCCTTGCAAATTGACTGTACTTACTGGTGCATAAAGTGAGTTAATTTTGATCTTGGCCTGTACTTATTTCCAGGTACTCATCTATCAGCTTGTGTTTGTTTCTTTTGCCCTGTTCAGTGASCATTTCTGCAGGTCTGACTTGCAGACTAGAAAGCCTCAAGCTGGGAGAGCAGATCACTTGGGCGTGCTCAGGTTTTGTCTGCTGCTTTGTGGAGTGTGTTATTTGAGTTCTTTGTAGGAAAGCAAACAGCTGACTAATAACTTTAAATGTTATATACTATTTCAAAGCGACTGCAGCACTGTTAATTTAGTGATCACAGGAAGACAGGACTGTTGTGTGAAATTAGAGGAGATTGTATCTTTGTTATTTTCTTTTATCTGAGAAGGCAGGAAAGCCTATTCTATTAGTTTCTTCTAGAGCAGCAATATGTTCTTAYCTTAAACATGCCATGTAACATAAATAATTAACCACAAGGATTAAAAATAGAAATAAATATAGGTTAGTAATCTTGTGTCTAGATGAATCCTCTCTCTGTTAAAAAAAAAAAAACAGCATTACACCAGTGTATACCTTCTGTGAGTGGAGATCAAAATTAGATCACTGAATATTTAGGTGCTCTGTCTGTGTTTGACAATTCTCTTGTCTCGGTGCTTTTCAGAAGACTGCTGGAGTCTATTTATAGCGCAGATTTTGAGCATCTGACACATAAGCTCCTGTGGACAGTTGGGTTCGTTTTTAAATGCAGAATACACAGAGTTTGCTCAAGTTGAAAATGCTTTTTTTTAATATTTCGTTGTTAAGCTGTCACCTTCCCCTCCACGCTGGGAACTGTGGCCATTTGTGAGTTTGGGATCAGTCTGAAGTAGCTGCTTATGAATAACTCCTTTGCAGCAGGGGAATTTATTTCAGGTTCACACTGATGTAACCAGTTTGGGTACACTGATGTAACTTTGGGTACAGAAACGCTTCAGAAACAGAGATCGCTTTTAGAGTGCTTTGTGGTAACTTGGAATTTAAATTGCTTTGGAGCAAAAATATTGTCTGTTATCTGCACAGGACGAGGGGGAATGGTTTTAAACCAAGACAGGAAAGATTGGGATTAGATTTTAGGAAGAAATTCTTTGCTCAGGGAGTGGTGAGGCCCTGGCACAGGTTGCCCAGAGAAGCTGTGGCTGCCCCATMCCTGGAAGTGTTCCAGGACAGGTTGGATGGGGCTTGGAGCAACCTGATCTAGTGGAAGGTGTCCCTGCCCATGGCAGGATGTTGGAATGAGATGATCTTTCAGGTGCCTTCCAGCCCAAACCATTCTGTGATTCTGTGAATTCCTGGGGACTTGCAGATGAACCTCCTGGGGTGGCTAGTAGGGGAAATGAAATGTATTCTGCATTCTTCCAGCTCTGTGGAATCATCTGCTAATGATTTTACTCCTCATTAATCTGACACACATTAAAGAAAACATGATAAATGTATAAATAAAAGCAAGCTCTGCATTTTCTCCTCTATGGGATTTCCCTGCTTGTCTATTCAGATCTAATTCATGCAGATCTAATGCATCCGAATTTCCAAGTGTGTCTGGTTGGAAAGCTTGTGGGAAAAGAAGTTTTGATAACTCCTGAAATGAGCCTCCTAGCTATCACTGAACCTCTGAGGTATTTTTGARTTTTCATGAGGACAGCTCTACCTTGGAACCACTTCTCAAGGAATTATCTTCTCTGGTATTGTGGCTCCAGAGGTCTCCTTTATGTCTGAACTTTGTGGTCTGCTGAGATGAAACAGGAAAGCAGAAGTTTAAAATGCCTTTGGTGAAAACTCTGCTCAACCTTTGCCACTTTTGGTGCTTACCTGCATCAGTGAAAAYGAATCCTACCTGGACTGGAATTTTCCCAGCAAGCTGTGAAGGACCTCCAGAGCTGCTGGGTTCTGCTTCCACCAGTGCCATCCTTAGATTCCAGTGATGTTTGAAGCAGGGAGCTGCTTACCTGGTCAGGATTCCTTGACTGGGTTTGTGTGGCAGCTGGGTCAGCTGGGTCTGTGTATGTGTTCCCAAAGCCTTGTGACTGATAGATGTTTTTAAGGCCAGAAGGGACAGTTAAGGTTAATCTAACSTCCTTTATTTCCATATTACCTTATCTACAAATACACATTATTATATAGTCTAACATTTAATATATAAACCAAGACATACGTGTAATAAAATTTTAATGCATATGTGTTAAAACCATAGTACAGCAGTCAGTTAATTTTTCTTAAAGCTCTGAGAAACCCTGGAGAATCAGGATAGTCTCTGGCTGTAGTTGGGCTCAGAGTTTCTGGATCTGAGCAAGGGAATGTMAAGTTGTATGCCTCAGGCTTGCTGGGAGCTCAGACACCGTGTTGAGCTCCCGGCCTCCCGTGCTTGGACAGAAATTGGTCAGTTCCTGCCTAGGGGAAAGTCACTGCAAGCTCAAAGTGACTATTTATAGACAGTAATCAATGGCAAAGGGAGTGCAATTATTTTTAGTCATGTGAGTAAATGCAAACTGTTTTGTGGTGGTGTCCAGGCTTGTTGTAGCACCTCATCCTTGGTATGCTCCTGAGGCCRAGCAGAGCTTGCCCATGACTCACCTCCTTTTAGCACTTACTTTTGACCATAATTATGTGGTTTAGTTGACAGACTATACTTCTGAATGAAGCTTTGATTTCATATTCTAAATATAAAAAGGGACCAGCCTTGATGAGAAATTCTGGTTACCTTTGCCAGTGTAGTTCATGAATAGCAGTGGCAATCATGGGAGATCTTTCACTTGGTTTTACCCTAGTGAAAACTCACAGATTTTACTGGAATTGTTGGAGATTTATCCTGGTGCAGTTGAGAAAACCTGGCCCAGATGTTGCCTGTTTTTTTCCTAAACATAACTTGTGTTTCAGTCAATGCATCTTGTCCCAGAGCATCTTTAAAACAGAAACCTAAAATCCTGCAAGCCAATGCAGGTTGGCTGATTTTCATTTTTAATTTCATTGACCTTGACCAATACACGTTTTTCAGTCATCCTTGGTTACTTCAGCTTTTCCTGCCCTTAATCCTCACTAGTGTTTGTAGGAGGGGTGTTTGTGGATCCTCAGCAGGTGTGGGCCTCCAGCTAAAGTTGGAATGGTGATGGATGTCTGGCCATGGGAATGGAAAATTTCTGTCCATTGGGGTTTATGCTAATGTCTGATCACAGTGAATAAAAAAAAACCAATAAAACCACACCAAAACGGAGAAGTTTTGAAGTTTCTCTTTGGCTGTTCTGCCTTTGATCAGTCTAAATCCAGCCTTGTAAGAGTATTTCATCATACATTTTTGTCTGTTTTGCATACTGCATTGCACATCCATCCAGGATAAGAATAATGCAAGGATAACTGCAAGGATCCAGCTGTTTGTTTGTAGTAGAAATTATTCTTTGATACTGAATTAATTAGTTCTTAATGCGGATCAGACTGATCTATATAAACACTTGGAAAGAAAGGACAGAGTGATGACAAAAAAATTAACTGGTTATGAAAGAATTAAAAAWCCAAGACAAAAAATGCTTTATAGTTCTGCAACACAGCAAGGTTTTTTTCCAGCTAATATGAATTGTTTAGAAGTTTTATAAAGAGAGCTGCATTTACTTCATGCTGTCTGATTAGAAGTTTTGGCCTTTTATATATTTCAGCTTGGTATGTTTGCCAAGCACTCTTATTACTTCAATCAATTTAAATTTGCAAGACTGATGATCCTGACAGAATCCATTGGCACATCATGTGATCCTGGAAGCTAAAAATACCATTCTCTATGGGGCTTGCTTATTTCATGCTTCAAAGCCTAAGAAATGTTCGTTTTAGGAGAGGGAAAAAAAGAAGAAGTTTGCACTTTGTGCAATACCAGTAACTTCTTGAAGGAAAAATACCTGGCGCTTGTCGTGGAATCTTTGGGATGTTTTGTTGTTGCAGTGGTGAGTTTTGAGTTGTTTTATAGGAGAGCCTGAAGATTCCAGTTGGAGAGTGGGACACAATGTCAGGATACAGAAGAGCATCCCCTCTATTGGGGCAGGAGAGGGTGAGAATAGCACGGAGGATGGGGCAGGCTCCCAAGCCTGTGAGCAGCAGGGATAGGAACAGGACCAGCTCTAATGTCTGCTTTCCTTAGTCCATGCTGCCAAGCCTCTTATCTTCATTAACTAAATGCAGTTTCCCTGCCCCAGATGTGATGACTGAGAGAGATCTACGGGAATTGCATCGAGTCTGCCCTGAACTGTGACTTTTCATTTTAGAGAGTGTGTTTTAGAGTCTCTGTGTGGCCATCCAGATGTTTGCTTTGGCCTGTTTTGGGGTCACCTGGCTCCACCATTCACTGTGTGTGTGTGTGCAAGTCAGTACTGGAGGGATGCTTGAACTCTGTTGAAATCTCTATAAATTGCCTGTAAATCTCTTTTGGGAATTTTTGGTACAGGCAGTGAAGGCTGATCCCAGGAATGGCAGAAACTCCATCCTTGGCTTTCAAGGTTCAACTGGTAAGGCCATGGCTGACCTGATCTGATATTGGCCTTGGTACCACTTTAAGAGGTTGGTGGGAAGGGCTGAAATGTCTCCAACATTTCTATGCCTGTGTTGTAGAACAGCTGCTTTTCATCCATGCCTGATTAACGAGCTGTGTTTAATTAGTGCCCGGCGCGCTGTGGGTTTCCAACAATATCACTGTTGCTGGTGAGAGACGGTGTGTCTGTGTTGTGAGGTTTTCTCTTTTCTAATTTTCACCTGCTTCTCTCCACACAGGGAGTTGGGCAGGAGGGCAGGAGAGATGCTTCTGTATCCAGAATATATTCTGTAGGCTTAGCTTTGGAACTGGCTTTGTGTGAGCATGCGGAATAGTAGGAAATGAAGCACTTTTCCCTCTGTTTTTCCTTCACGTTTGGACACCTGAGCTTGAGTTGATTGTTCRCACTTGGAATATTCTCTTTACTTGTGTTATTCCTTATTCCACAGGTATTTGTGCCCTGTTCTGAGATGAGAAGTTTGAGCTATGATGAGCTGTCATCTTTCAGCTCCCCAGATCAAACCTCTCACAGCTGTGTAATGTGGAAAACTTGAGCTTTCTTTGCTCTCCAGAAGCAAAAATAACAAACTTCTTGTAGCTTTTGATGGGTATTTCCATTTTGTCGTTCGTGGTTGTTTTGTGACACTCAAGTGTTAATTCTGATAAAGCCAGCAGAACTTAAGGCTGATGTGATAAAGCTGAGAAAGGTAAAGTCTGATGCAAGTGGCTGGAGGGTTACTTAGAGAATTGTACAGTGAAGTGTTTGACTCAGCATTGTCCTGGCAGGGACTTAAATTATTTGCAAGTGGTAAGAGTTCTCTAATGGGATGAACAAACACTCAGAGGAAGAGCTAAACAAAAATTTGCACTTTGGGCTCCAGCAGGTTCTCAGTCCCTCTTTCTTTGCTTTCAGGGGATTTTCTGTGCAAACAGCATCTCGGGGTGCTGGAAAATCTGGAGATCGTTTGCTCTTTGTATGTAAATGTGTTCTCGTCCTCCAAACAGCATGACAATGAAAAAGGAATTTTTTTTAGATGGCCCGGGGAAAATCTTCCTTGAAAAGTCTAATAAGGATCAAATTAGTGCAAATAAGATTGGATTAGCTCCAGAAAGGGCAGTTTCATGGGACTAGTCCTTGGGGTTTTTTTYYCCCCCCCCCCTTGAACTACTTAGTCATCAGCCAAGGGTAGGATTCCTTTCATCTGCTGGAGGCAGGAGACAAACAAACTGTCGTACAGAGCAGCACACTGTCATCCTCCCTACCGTATCCATGGCTTTGATGTGGACCAAAAGTTAACACCTTGTACCATTTGTTTAGGTCTGGCCCCTGGTGATGAAGAATCCCACTAAAATAGGTGCAAACCGTGCCAATTAAATCAAATGTCCAGCGTCCAGTGGAGCTTATTCGCTCTCCATCTAAATATAAACACTTGTCAAATCTGTGCTTTGGAGCTAAATATAAGCCTGAGCTTGCTCAAGAGAGCGTGTCCGCTGCTCCCGTTGGGAACGTGCAAGATGGGCTGAGGAGAAGGATCCTGTTTGATCTCCAGGGACAGAACAGGAATGTGCCGTGTGTGGGTGGATAATTCCAGGCTGACATTCGTAAGTTGTCCAGTTCCAGGAGGTTTAGGATAACCTAGAAAGGGTTTTAGGTCAGCCGAATAAAGAACGAGGAGTGCTGGAGTTAGAGGTGTGTGTGGTGTTGTGTTATTTTTTGTTTGTTGATTTGAAGTTGGGTACCTTTGGTAATGATCTGTCCCTTGAAATTCTGTGTAGGATGGAATCAGACAAAGACAAGTACATGGACTTTTAACTCTTTTTGCTCAGCTTTTTTTGCAGAGCTGCAGCTTAGTTTATCAGTAAAAGAAGCTTTTCCCATCCTTCTGGAGTCTGTTATTACGTTTGCAAGGAGTCTTAGATGGTGAAAGGAAGTATTGAGTGAAAGTAAACCGTGCCTAATCCCAGCAGCAGAGCCTGCTCCTTCCTTGGTAACCCAGACACAGCAACTGACGGAGAGAACCTGATAGAAATTCATGGGCTCAAATAACATTCTGGCAATTTGAAGCAGACAAAGTTCATCTTAAATGTACTTTGTCCCCTAAAAGATCAGCTTGGTGAGACATGCCCTTCAGGGATAAATTCCTCTAATCATAAATAAAACATGCGCTTTCCAAGGAAGGAAAGGGAAGGAAACAGAACTGAAAGATTCAGCAGTAAATTAAGACTATTGCTTTGCTTTACTGTGGTGTTTTTCTCCTTAATAGTGTTGCTGTGAATTTTGGTTGATGCAGGCAAAGGTTCTGTTTTGGTCTCTTCCCAGTTCCTTGAATTTTGCTTTATACTGGCGTGAAATGATTCAGGGTGTATTAAGTAGATTTTTGTTCTTATTTCAGCTCCTGGTATTTAATTATGCTTTTGAAAGAAAGAAAATTCAAATTTGGGATCAGATTGTCTGCCAGTTACAGTAACTTCTCTTGCATCGTGTTACTGCAGCTGCTGAATTTCTGGTTCTCAAACATCTTTATTATAGAGTAAAAAAATATGTGAGGCAGGAATCAATGCCTTACATAATCAATCCACCTTCTGCAGTGAACTTCTTATGCTTTGGCTGGAATGCTAACAGAGTGTTTGTTTATCAGAGGTGAGTTTTTTCTGTCTTTAGGAAGATTCTTCAACTGCTGGAGCAGATAATCTCCTGTAGGCTGTAGAAGACGTACTGAGGTCAGCACAAATCTTTGTGATTTGCCCAGCTAGGCTGGTAAAAAACAGGCACATTTTGTAGAAAAACAGCATTTGGAGGAGTTGTTGTCTTGTGATTCAATGAAATAAAATGTGGTATAAAAGCATTGCTGTGCCTGACCTTTTAGTGGGAGCTTTGTGGTTCTCTTCAGAAGGATGTGCAGTAATGTATGTTGATCCAAGAAGACTCATACCAAGGAGTTTGATTTGGTGCTGAACATTTGAAAAATGGGAAGTAGATGTGAGCAGCAGTGAGCAGTGGTGACAAACACTCCCTCATGGCCTGGCATTTATTTGAGGGATCGCTTTCCTTGGACCTGGTGTGCTGTTCTGTTGGATAGCACAGGTTAAAAACAATTTCCCATTACTCAGTTCCACGGACTCTGGCAAATTTTGCCTGTCAATGTCAGCAGAGAATTGCTCCCAAGATCTCAGTCCTCAGGCTGTGTAGCATTCCAGTTAATGAGAACTTCCCAGTCCCTGCTTCCCATTCTTGGGGCCTCATATTTCCAAGGAAACGTAGAGCAGCATCCAGCCTTTTGCGGAACTGCGTGTCTAAATCAGCGGTGCCTGGTGAATTGGATTGCTTAATGGAATGAGCACTGCTATAATCCTAAGTAATCACCAATATGCTGGCATCTCGGGGGAGGAAGGAAAAAAGAACCCGTGAAATCATTTTTATTGGGACAGTAACGAAGTCGATTGCCTGGTGTGTGCGTCGCAGGATTTGTCACGTTGGGTTGGAGCAGAAGCCATTCTTTTGTGCTGAACTGTTTCATTTTAACAAACAGCAGAATTATATCCATGTTGGATTACGTGGAGCTGTAGTAATGGGACAGGTGAGAGCACAATCTTCCTTTTACTCTAAGAGGGGTATTTTTTCTCATACTTCGTTTCTCCGTCTTGTTGACGCAACACAACAGCACAATAATCCAGGCTCTTCATGGAACATTGAGGAATTCTGATCGTCAGATAATTCCACTGAATGTACTGCTGAAGCATGGCTACTTTTGCAGAGGGTACCAATGTTTCCCAGTGATGCCTTCAGCAGGCTTTGCTCTGCTCCTGCCGCTCTAAGTGTGATTTGTAGCTTCCTGCTTTTAATTGATAATGAACCAGATGAATGTCCCATTTTGCTTGGGATCCTTTTCAGTGTATGATGAAGGGCCCAGCAGCCTGTGGAGAGTGAGATGTGCTGGTTTTAGTGGACTGAAGGCCTCTGGTGCATTCTGAAATGTCTGAGGTGAGTTAAGGACCTTTCCATGCTCAGGAGCGTGTCTGAGTCATTCTTGTATCCTGCAGACCTGACGCTCTTCTGGGCCAGCTCCGCCTCTGATAAACCTTCCTGCAGTGGTTACTCCAGTCCAGGGCTGCCCTTGGGGTTTTTCTAGAGCAAATCAAAGCATCTCAACTTGAGGCCAGCACCAACATTTTAGCCCTTACCTACCTCTGCATTGACGAGGAAGGTACACAGGGACCAGCACCTTGCGTAATTCAAAGACAAAGAAGTGTCAGAGATTGCAGACGTGTCTGCCCTCCAGGCAGGAGGGGTAGCTAAAGGTGCTGTCTGATGAAGGCTCTTGCACCCCAACTTGGCACTTGTTGAGTCACATTTACCCCCTTTGAGTAGGACTGGGAAATGTCCAAGTCCGTGGAGTGAAATCATCCAGTCATCACAGAATGGTTTGGTCTGGAAGGGACCTTAAAGCCCATCTCATTCTACCCCCTGCCATGGGCAGGGACACCTTCCACTAGACCAGGCTGCTCCAAGCCTCATCCAACATGGCCTTGAACACTTCAAGGGAGGGGGCATCCACTTCCAGGGATGAATGAAATGGAGCTTAATGGTTCTCTCCAAAAGTTCCCTGCCAGCAAACAGGGAATCCTGTGCATCCTTTACCTATGACAATTCTGGATGTTGTGTGATAGTTTTGCCCAAATAGCAGAGTTTTGCCTGTGGGAGAGGTCTGGCATCTCTTCGTGCTTCTTAGTTATCTAAACGCTTGGAGACAGCCCAAGGGGATTTAGAAATGGTTGTGCTCTTGGTAGGCTTCTTGTTCCTACACTACCTAAATGCTTCTCATCCYGTAATGAATATGAGGGTTCAGTGAATTTTGCTGTGAAACTCAGGAACGTGTTTTAGATTGGCTGCTCATCGTGGTCACACTCTGCTTTTAGGTGGTGAAAATGTTAAAGCTTGACTGTCCTTTTAGCCTTAACTTAGAGATGTCCACTCTCAACTTACCTGAGTGTGGTTTTTGTTTTTTTTTTGCCTGAATGTCCACATAAGACACACAGCCTAAGCCAAGTTCAAGTTATTACCTTTTTTCTTTTTATTTGGTGTTTTTTTGGGTACTGTTTCCTTAGCCAGTGCAAGAGCAATCAGAAGCTGGCTSCACTTGCTTGTGATCCATCACTATTTGAAGGCCTTGGTTTGCTGCTGGAAGGTGTCCRTGTTGTTGACTGAGTGCTACAACTTTCCCTCCTTTTCCAGCCTGTRTCAGACGTGCATTTTTATCAATATGTTCTGGGCACCAAGCAGTGCAGTGTGAAGGGCAGCCAGCTGAGGCAGGACAGATCTCAGATGAGAGCAGTGGGTTTATCACSTAACACCCAGCTGGGAATTTTCCAGCTGACAGAGGCCAGGAGATGGCAGTTGGTAGGAGGGATGGCTTTCTTTTGGGAATGCTCAGTCTGAACTGACAAATGGGRAATGACCTTTCGGGTCAAAGAAGAAATTCTGATCAAAGGTAATAACCRCTACCATGGTGCTGGGGCTGTGCTGCTGGAGCTCAAAAGTTGTCATTTTTAGGAATTTTCAACAAGGAAAGATGTAAAATCCTGCCTGTGGGATGGAGCTGCCTGCAGGCTGGGCAGGGAGTAGCTCGTCAGAATTCACCAGAGCAGGACCTGGTGCTCCTGGGGAGCCACACATTGAACCAGAGTCTGTGTGTGCTGTTGTGTTAAATGGAAGAGGTGTAGTGGGCTGCCTGAGCTAGAGTGTAACCAGCAGCCAAGGGAAGGGATGAATTCCTTCATCCCCAGAGGTGAGGCCACATCTGGACTGCTCTGGTTTGCACCCTCTTGCCCCAKTTTGAGGGAGGTTGCTGAACTGGAGAAAATGCCGTGAAGGCCACCAAGGTGGTCTAGGGGCCACGGCACGTCCTGTAGTTTTGATCTCCAGTTAAAGCTGTGTTATGTAGAAGATGGAGTTGGACTCCTTTCAGAGCTCCATGGAAGAGGGACTTGAGGTAATGGATATTTGGTGATGTAATGAATTTTTGTTGCAGCAAGAAAAGTTCAGTTGGACGTCAGGGTGGGTGGAATCCACCACCACGAGAGCAGGTGAGAGCTGAAATAGGACTCAGTTGGGGAATCTCCGTCTTTGAAGATACTGAAAGCTCAACTGGGTGAGGCACTGGGCAGCCTGACCTAACTGTGATGTGGGGTCCTGGCCTGAGCAGAAGGTTGGACAAGCACATGGAGGTCGTCTCCAGCCTCAGTTACTCTGTCATTGCCACACACTCATCACCTGGACAGCGTGGAGGGCCTGGAGGGGAAGGCAGGAGCCTCATCATAAAGGTGTGATGCTCTGAGATCTGCTGAGGGTTAATAGGAATATACTTGGTGCTCACACTAGGCCTGAAATTGTGAGAAATCTTTCCAAGAGCTGTTTTGTTGTGGGAAAGTGTAGTGACCTGGAGGGGATGGAGTGTCCCTCCCAGCTTGGCAGCCTTTGGCAAGGCTTGTCTCTTCAGCAAAAGCTGCAGCCTGGTTCTTGTTCAACACATGAGAATCACATCCCAGCTGCTGGAGAGTAAAATTTAGACAGTTTGGGCAAGTCATTTAGATCCAGTATCAATTTCTGTGTTCTGTCAAGGTCACTCCAATGCCTTTTGCTGAAAGGAGATGGAAGATGCCCTTTGTGGCTGTCAGGTATTGTATGTCTCGTACTAAGAGAGGATAAGCTGAGACCAACCACATTTCTCTGTGTGTTTTGGTTATTTCACATATTTTCACATACGTAGGAGCAGAATACACTGGGAGCAGTGATTACCATACTGCTGCCACACATTGGTAGTCTTCCCTAAAATCCACGGAGCTGCTGGAGGACTCCTGGTTTCGGAGTCACAAAGACTCAGAAAGGATGTCTGAGTGCTGCTGCCTTTATGGCACGAAGCACAAGGTGGAAGTGGGCARCGGGCAGGGCCACTCCTTCTTGCATCATCCCTTCTCCAGGTTTGCAGCTGTCCTGGTGGAAACAGCGTGGCTCCTGCTGTCCYCCAGAAAGCTGTGCTGGACACCAGGCCATCCATCACTCCCAGGGCTGCATGGCTTTCGGAAGCCACAGACGGGAGAACAAGCTGTTCCACTTCAGGTCTCTGAAGTGCATTTGTGATGTTGGCACAAAAGCCAGCTCTGTCCTGGAAACAATCTGCTGCTTCTCAGCCAGGGGAGGTGCCAGGGCTGCCTTCTGCCACAGGGATGTTCGGGACAGCTGCTCTTTGTCTGCCCTGGGCAGTGGTTGATCCAGGTGACCTTTCTAACTAGGAGGTCCTGTCCTTTTCCCTGCTGGTGGACTCCAGTTGCTTCAGTAGTCTTGGTTTTCTGTCTGAGGACTTTCCTCTCTAGTGTTTTTTGCCCACAGTGTTGTTTGCCTTTACATCACTTCCCCTCCCTACCACGTTTGGGGTAAATTCAGGAGAAGCTTTTTCCCTGCTTCTCTTACAGTCGGTGCTGGTACTCTGAGGAGCCCAAGGGATGCTGAGAAGAATGAGACAAGGATATAAAAAACCTGCACCTTTATGTAATGCATCTCTCTTTCCCGTTCCGAAGTGGAGATCAGTGGTGTGCCTGATCTGAGGGGGAGAGGTTATCCATGTTCTGCTCAGTGATGCTCTCTCCTCCTTTCCTTTACTCTGTGTTTTCAGCACATTCCCAATGGGGGTGATGCCAGCTTGTCTTGTGTCGCTCAGCACCATTTTACTGCCTCGCATAACATGTAAACCCCACAGATTAATTATGCCAGCAGCAAGCAAAGCCAGCTGATACTTTTGTTTGGAAACTGCTGTTTCTTTCCTTTAAGCGCAAAGACTTCAAATTCTGAAATACTGGCCCTCTCCTAGGAGCTGTAAATAAGGCAGCTCTGGGTTTTTCTAGGCTGTGCCTCTCTGAGGTACAGCACTCAGAGGGTGATGTGTTTGTGTAAAAAGGTATCTCACCTCTGGTTTGCTGTGACTGATTTATGGTTGACTTTGCAAGCCAAGTTCGACCTGGGTTCGAGAGGCGTGCMGTAGAAATTCATGGGGAAAGCAGCCTTTTGGAGCAAGTTGGAAATAAATGTCTTACAAATGGTAATGTCAGTTCCTACCTCAACTGTAAAATCAGTGCCGTAATTTAAAGGTACTAAAATTAAATAGGCTTATAAAGATGCATCTGTGTAGCACAGACCTTGCTTGCAGCTGCACCAGGCAATAGAGGGTCTTTGTGGAGCCTTTGACTCTTCTCTGGAGCTGAATTCACGGGGCACACACATGGAATATGAAGAAATATACACATCTCTCACACTGATCTCAATTGAAATCTGTGCTGTGTCAGGCAGATTCCTTTGGAATAAAAATATGCTCTTCAACTTCGAGAGTTGTTTGGTGAAAAGGGCACAGACTTACAGGCCAAAGAAGACATTGTAGTAGTAGCATACCTGACAAATCAGTTTGTCGAGATGTGGAGTGGCTCTGTGGCTCAGAGCAGGGAGAGGTGGCTTTCTGAATCGTTGTCAAGTTGCTGGAATAAAGTATCTACTTACGTGGGCAAAATAGCTCATTGTAATGCTTGAATAGACTGTTATTTAAAGGCCCGTGAGTCTCATTCTATATACAGCAACATTTCAAGGGGTAAAAAGACTAAATTTATATTGGTATTTTATTAAAATTTATGCTGGCACAGCAGCACTGGAGCTCCAGTGGAAGCTGAGTTGGCTCTTTCATTCAAAGTCACAGTTCTGCCTGCTTTATAACTTAGTGAAAAATTACCTGTGGAGACGAGGTTTCTCATCCTGATCTCAGCCCACCAGGGCGTTTGGTCTTTTAAGTGCCTCATAACCACTCTCTGCTGCTGTCGGTGTTTAAGTGATGGAGCTGGAGAAGGTGCTTTCCTGGTGAGGCTTCCTCTATGTTTAGGGCTTGATGCTTTATTATCTTACTTAATTATTTCTTTGCTGTTACAGAGTCTGGGGACATGGCTTCAGTGCTTCCTGTGGAAAAACAGAGGAGCTCGTCAGCCTCTGTGCTGGCTGGGAAGGGCAGGGAGGCACAAGGACAAGAAAAGGATTTGCCTCCCCTGCATGGGCCAGCCAGCATGAGACCCCAAGGGCAGCTTGGCCACTGCTCTGTGCCTTGGCCCACACTCCATCCTCAGTTAATTAACTCCAGCTTGTAGACACGGGAAGGGCTGAAGTCACCTCTGTCATCTCTTGGCTCCAAAGCTGTCACTTGGCCTCCTGCCTTTGTGCCAGTGTCCCCTGCGACGTGCACGGCTCACCCTGGAACAGGAGCCCATTCCACACTCATCCCACATTGCTAAGAAAAAGGAAAAATAATAATATAACCCCCTATGTACCTGGAAATAAAGCTGACCTCCATTTACTTGCACACGAGGCAGTMTGGATTGCATTACATCTGTTGTGCCTCCTTGTTCCTGCAGCCTCTCTGCTCAGGGRATTGTGTGTGTTGGATTTATGGCTGCAAGTGCCTCACTGAGGAACTGTGGTTACAGTATTTTGGACAGACTGGGAGGAAATTTCAGAGGGTTTTGGTTTTGTTTTTTTTTTTTGAGGGTATGGTGTGTTCTCTTTTAAAAATTATTTTCATTTTTGCTTATTCTCATGTGTTTGGACAAACTGAGCCCTGAGGAATTTTTGTTATATGTGCTGGGGTAGTTTGTCCACAGCAGCCTTGGCCCAGGGGATGTCAGCATGGGCTCAGTGAGGTGTCCTTGGAGACAGGAGCCACCTGTCTTCACTGTTCTTTTGATGGTCGAGCCTGGCAAATCCCTGCAGGGGATGGCTGGCTGTGAACCCCTGTTGAAACTCTGGCCCAGTGCCACCTTGAAAACCCTGCAGCAAACGCTCACGTTTGGAAAAGCTGTGTCCTGAAAACACCAACTGGCTTCTGGTTCCAGAGCAAAGTCATTCCACCAGAGGATCTGGTAGAGGTGTCCCTCATGGATGTTCGTGCTTCAGCAGAATTTGCTTTCCTGTCCCATGACTTCCCCGTGTGGTTTCATCTTAATGGATGCTGAAGTCACCTCCAAAGTCCTTGTCCCATATAATATTCCTTGCCAGATAGTTAAAGCCTGCCTGCCTGAAGGCCCTGTTGTAGCTTAATCCATGTGAATCCTCCTCTGCTCTGCATCTTGAAGTCACCTTTGTCGGGGCCAGACTCATTGGCTTCACCTCAGGAATGTGAGATGTGGATGAGCAGCCCTCAAATCTGAATTGCCTYGGGACTCTCAAGGATGATGTCCATCCATTGGAGGAGTGGAGCAGCTGCTGGTCAATGGTGGACGGGAAGGAGGACTTGTGTGGGGTGAAAATACCTTAGAAGCTCTTGAAAGATGAAGGCAGGGAAAGTGATGCTTCAGTTCTGCCTTTATTTCAGAGCTAGAATGTAGGTGTCCTCATTTTTTTTAAACTTGTGACTTTGTCATCCAGGATATGGCCAAAAAGAGAGACTGAAATGAGCAACTTGTTCTCTTTTTTCACCTCCACCGTTGGTGAACATATCAGCAAGGACTGTGACCTGAGACTAGAAAACATCTGGCTTCTTTCACTCGTTCTGTGCTTGCTTCTCAATAAGCAGAGGGTGGGTCTCTTGCAGGGTGTTTCTGTGATGCTGATGCCCAGGTGAAGCCCCTGGCAGGGTTGATGCTCCCATAACTCCTGCTCCTGTGCTCTTGCCTATTTTGCTGCAGCATTGTCCTGCTCTGCAGTGGTTTTTATGATTTGATTAAGAACGTGTCAGGGTGGTTATGTTTGGATTCTCTGTCTTGTCTGAGTTGTTCGTGCAAAGTCTCCCTTAGCCTTTCACAGTGCTGGAGGAGCTGTGGACTCTGTTCCCTTGCCACCTCCATTATTTAGGGCTTGGTACAGCAAAGCTCTTAAGCCCCTGGTTCATTCTGAGCCCGCAGGTGATTTCACTGAGAGCAGAGTTTGTGTCTCTGTTCCAGTTTTTGTTGTGGTTATTTCAATGACAATCAGAGAGCCAAGATAAGACGGGGAGAAGGGCAGACAAGAGCTTGAGGTTTTTTAATTGCTCTCATCTCTGCAGCGAAGAAACCAGTGGAAAGCTCCTGTGAAGTGATGCAAATACAGAGCAGATGCTCCAGCTGGGCTGGACTGGTTCCAGATCTGTGTCTTGATGAGGAATGTGCTCCTTGGATCTCACTGGCATCTTGGGGGGGCGGGCAGGGGGGATGCTGGTGGTTCCAGAGAGGGACAGCATCTCTGCTGGTGACAGCCCCAAACGTGGCACTGCCAGGGAGCAGGTCCCTCTGTCAGTGCCCCAGCTGGAGCTGAGATGCTCCTGAAGCAGCCAGCTTTACCCGAGGCCTGTCTGGTTTGATGACTAAGCCGTTACAAGTATGTGGCAGAGAAACGCTGAGGAATTTCTGCTTTGGAAGGGAATATTGTTGCTTGGTTGATTTGAAAGCCCATTTATGGCATTGGGTCAAAGGCAGTTGCTTCTGCTGCTTCCCAATTAGAAGACTTATTTATTGATGGATGACTGAGGTGAGGAACTGAAAAATCTTGATTTATTTTTCCTCCTAGAAGAGTTGGCTTGCTATCATGGTGGTCATTTCTCTTCTCCTCTGACTAGGTCCTTCTTTATCTCAGGAATGTGATGGCAGTGCTAATCATTGTGGCTGTTTTGATGCTGTGGAGATACCATCTATCAAAACTGGCCCCTGCTACTCGAGTGACTCATTTTCCTTCTGGGAAGTTCTGAACACATGCCATGGAGCAAGTTCTGTCGTTCTGACACTACAGAAGAGGAATTGCACTGAATTTTTCTTCTTCCATTTCCATGTCTACCCCTTACAGACACTTCCCATTAGGTTCATGGGGCAAATCTATGCAGCAAAAAGCTTTCTGAGTACCACATACCAGCCCTGTGGTGGGAATGCTGTGGAGGTTTTGGGGAGCATCAGGCTCAGTTTTTGGCTCCAGTGTCCAGGAGTACCAAGAGGTTCATGAGTTCAGGGTTTTTAAGTCCTGGTGGGTCAGCACTGAAGGACACATATGAACCTTCAAATGTGTGAAAGACAGGACAAGGTGTTCTTTGGGACTGTTGTGGAGAAGGTAAGAGGTGATTTGCCTCAAGATGATGAAAGGGAATTTGGCTTTGTATCAGGAGATACTTTCCCATGACTTGGTAGGGAGAAACATGTGGAACAGTGGGACTGACYGAGGAGGAGGCTGTGGAGTACTCAGTGCTGGTGACAGTGTGAACAGGATGGATCCTGCTTTCCTGGAAGGTAGAGAAGGAAGGGGAATGTCATGGTGCACGTGGTACCTACCAGCCAGGCCAGGCTCTCAATGACAGATGGAATGGGCAGTGCTGTCTCCAGGTAAATTTTAATGGATTTGGGTTCTTAAAGAGTCCCTGAGGCGCAACGTCTGGGCTTAAAAGGATGGTTCTCATCCTAAGAAGGTTCTTGTGGGAAAAAAAAAGGCAAAATTAAGAATCCTGAGATGACTTTTGCTGCCTGTAGCAGCCTGTAGCACTGAAACACTGCAAGTCAGACTGCAGGAACTGCTCCCACTTCACCCTGCACAGACTCTGGGTGTGTTGTGCTGGTTTAACTCCCTCAAACAGCAGAAAGCAAACACAGAAAGAGGGGGCGGAGGAAGGCACCACAAATACTCTCTTTATTTCTTTCATCTTCCCAGACTTGCAGTTTTAAACACTGTGAGCTGTGCAGAGTCAAGATTGGGTGACTGGAGGCAAAACCAGGATCACTATGGAAGGAAGAGCAGGAGCAGATAGTGGGGCATGGAGAGACCTTTCCCAGTAGTAGGCACAGTGCAAAATACACCTCAGCTGTGCAAGTCAAGGGGGGTCTTGCAGGTCTGTTGGAGCAGAATCTCAGCCTTCTAGAAAAACGAAAGTTGCAAAATTTTAATAAGAGTACTGAGAGCAGGATTCACCTTTCTGCCCTTAGGAGAGCCATGAGGTGAGGGTGGGAGGTGTGATTCATCCTGGAGTTGGTCACCATGAATTCTTTGGGAACAGCAGAGCTGCTGCTCGGGCAGGAGGGAGGAATGTGTCTCTTTGCAGCACTCAGCCTGGGATGGTGCCATCGTCATCTCATCTTCTCTACAGCTAAGGTTTGATGGCCAAAGAAAATAATCCTTGAACAAAACTCCTAAAGAAACCACTTGAGTGTCTGGGGGAAGGGGCTGGGGGTGGGTTGAGCTTTTTGTTGATGGGAATGTGCAAGTAGCTATTCTATGCTCACTTTCCCCTTCCTCTTAATCAGGTAAGATCACCCTGCCCCATCTGAGCTGTACATTTTTGGCACTTGTGTGCTTGCACCCTGCCAGGCAAAGGATTTCTGTGGTTAACTAACAAGACAAAGCTGCCAGGCTCAGTGCTCAGCAGATGACCTCAGTTCTTAATCTTCTTTCCTGAAAATACCGCGTTGCTGTAGGAAACGTTACAGAGAAAATGCATCCGAGCAACTGCACCACGTTTTCAATAGACTTCAAGTGGATGAAAAATGTTGTAAGAATTTCTCCCCTTGCTGTGTTTTAGCATGATTTCTGGGGAGGCAGTTGAGATTGTGTTGGTGAGGTTCTGTTTTTTCTTACTAAATTTGGAACCCCATTGCTCCATTTGAAGCAAATTATACAGATCTTGGGGTAATTTGAATTTACAAATTATTCTAATTGAAATAATCAATTATTAGTATTAAAATCCTATAAATTCCATGACAATACTAACTAATTTCCATGTCAATACTAACTGATTCTATTAGTTAGTATTGAAAATCAGAGAACTGATGCAAGAGGCCAGTGTGGAGTGGGAAATCCTCAAGAGCCAGGCTTTGCTGGCTCTGCTGTTCTGGATTTGCTTATTTCCATGTGAGACAGAGCCAAGGGGACTCCAGCATGCCCAGCAGTGACTGGAAGTCAAAAGGCAAAAAAAAAAATTATCAAGGGAGGTTTTCAAGTGGGTTTTAGTTTTGTGTCACCTTTTTGTTTTCAGGTGCACCAGATTTTTTCTTCCACTTACCTGCGAATGAGGCCAAGTCCACCTATTCCTTAGATTCTGCCAAAACTGAAAGAAAAGTAATTTTTCATGCAATTCCACCTTGCATCTGCATGCTGCATGTCCCACATGAGATTTCTGAGCAGTTGTTGATGTTGATTAAACCAAGTCCCTGGTTTGGTTGACGATTAAACAATGAAGACTTGGCCAAACTTTCCCTTGCAAAGGGGCCACCCTGGGGCTAAAGACAGAAGCAGATTGCAGATATGACTTTTTATCTCACATGCCCCCACACCCATCAGGTCCTGGAGTGGAGGCATTTTTCAGACAGACATGCACAGGTACCCAAACAGGTATCCAGGTGTAGCAGGAAGGGTGAGCGGAAGGGATTTTCACCTTTGGAAGGGCTGGGATTAGTTGTGTTGGAGCTGCTGACTGGCTTTGGGCCCCGTAGAGGAATCAAACAGCTGTGGAGCACCGTCCCAAGAGAATGAGTGGGGATTTGGAATAGTTAYAACGCATTCTCAGGCAGAAGAATCTTGCAAAATGAGCAGCACTGCTGCAGCCCAGCTTGTACCAAATCCAGGTAATAAGAAYTGATGTTACATCAACTTACAGCCTCAGCTCTGTGTCCACAATGCTTCACTTATCTGCTTCTCCTTCCTGTGATCCTTGCCTAAGAGGGACTTGTGACCGTGGTGATAATTATATCTCTCTATATATGTCTTCATATTCTGCTCCTTGAAGTGTCTGAAAGCTTCCTCTTTGATGTGATTCTGCTCCCCAGAATACATTATACTTTCCCAAAACAAGTACTGTGCTTGTTATAATTATTGCAGAAGTGCTGAGCATTTTCAAGTGCTTTTCATCATCCCCAAATGTGGAAATAGATGACTTGGCGCTTTCTTTTTGCTGCCAGCTGCTAAAGAGGCCAGTTCTGGATTAGTAGAACACAGTGAATCCATTGCAGGGGAATGTCTGGGGTGGTTGCACGGCGCTGGTTTTGTCTAAGGAGTGTGACCGTGTAGGGCTGGAGGTTGGGGTTTGTCTCTACCTTGTGTCAGACTGGGTTTTTTATCTTTGGTTTGGTTTCCAGTTGCACTTAATTCTCAAGGGCAAGGGCTGGCACAAGGCCCCAGTGTGTGGTGGAAGAAATGGTCCTTTGTGCTGTCGATCATAGAATCACAGACTGGTTTGGGCTGGAAGGGACCTTCAAGACCCTGTAGTGCAACCCCCTGCCATGGGCAGGGACACCTTCCGCCATCCCAGGTTGTTCCAGGCCCCATCCAAGCTGGCCTTGAACATTTCCAGGGATGGGGCAGCCACAGCTTCTCTGGGCAACCTATGCCAGGGCCTCACTACTCTCGTTGTAAAAAAAATTTCTTCCTAATATCTAGTCTGAATCAACTCCTTTTAGGTGTAAAACTTTAATAATTGTTAAGTGGACCAAGCGAACCCCACAGTGGGGTGGGGCCTGTGTGCTCCGTGCTGGACAAATAAAGGGCAGACTTTGTTTGACTGATTCTGTGTTAGTACTCCAAGTGTTAAATTCAGTGTTAATACTCCAAGAACAACACTTGGTGTCATCTTCATTGTGAAGGAAGTCCCACATTCTTATAGCAGATATTTGCTTATTAATAATTTTCATACCAGTAGGAACTAGCACTAGGAATGATCATAGAATCATTTATGTTGCAAAAGCCCTCAAAGATCATTGAGTCCAACCATTCCCCCAGCAATGCCAAGGCCACCACTGACCCATGTCCCCACGTGCCACATCCACATGGCTTTTAAATCCCTCCAGGAATGGGGACTCCACCACTGCCCTGGGCAGCCTGTGCTAGTGCCCTTTCTGTGAAGAAATTTTCCCTAATATCCGATCTAACCCTCTCCTGGTGAAACTTGAGGTCGTTTCCTTTCATCCTGTCCCTTGTTCCCTGGGAGCAGAGCTCGACACCCCCTGGCTGCCCCCTCCTGTCCGGGAGTTGTGGAGAGYCAGAAGGTCCCCCCTGAGCCTCCTTTTCTCCAGGCTGAGCCCCCCCAGCTGCTCCTCATAATCTGTCCTGGAGATTTTAAACTGGAGCAGACATCACCTACCCTGACCGATGCCACCGAGACCAGGCAGCTCTGCCTGGGGGGGGCTCCCCTACCAAACATTGTACCCAGACCTTTTTTCTGAATTTTTGAAAAAAACTTTTGTTTTCAGAATTGTACTCAAATTAGCCATGGACTGTCTACAGATGAATTTCCATCTCCAGAATGTTGCTTCTCCAACTTCTAACAAAAGCATTGAGAGCTCCTTGCAAAAAATCGATATTTCAAATTAAATCCCCAATGAAAACTCTCAGGAGAATTCAGCTCCCCAGACAGTTTAATTCAATTTGTTGTCCTTAGAAAGAAAGCACACAACCTATTATTTTAGGGAATGGGACATAGGCTTTGTTGAGCTGCACAAACATATTACGAACAGAATAAAGCCATAAAACTCTTTGCATTCAATTTAAAAAATAAAATTTCACTAAACCTTCAGTAGAGTAATTAATCACTAAGGAAGACTAATACTGTGAAACACAGAAACTTCTCCAGCCGAATTTGATCTTTGCAGTTGAGCCACTTTACCTGAAGACATTTGTGGTTTGCTGGAGAAACTTCTCCTTCTGGATTAATACTACTTTTTAAAAATAACCCTGGCCCTTCATAGCTGGAAGTGCTCAAGTGCCAGAGTTAATGATGGTAGATCAATTTGGCTAATGAAAGCCACTACCTCTCCCTAAAAGCAGTCCTTGCTTGCAGAAGGTTTGCAGCTTCTTACAAAATGGATTTACCTTGAGTGAGGGATGTTGTGGAATGAGTTGGATATTGTTGGCTGCTTTGGGATTCTCCAGGGGACAGAAAATCCTGTTTCACTTGCCARCTTCATCTTCTCTCCTGTGACTAATGGATGTTGCTACTACAAGATCGGTGATGTGGCACCAGTCRTGCTGGTTCCTTTCCCTCCTCTTGTTTCACTGCTGCTGGATAAGAAGGTGGAGGTCAATTCTGACACATTCCTGCAAGGATTACAGTGGTGGAAGCTACCTGGTGTTGATTCATTTTGTTTTTCGTTTCTGACAAGTTCAAAACAAGTTCCTTTTGGTGTTAATAAGTACTGGTTTGGCCTTCAACCCTTCCATCTTGTTCTTTACATTGCTGGTTTTTCATTCACAGATTTTCAGACACCAGTTGCTATAAGCCTTCTTTTGACCTCATTTTYTCAGGATATGAGGCAGTCAACGAGGGTTGCTGTCACTTTGTGTTTGTGATGCTCATCTCATTCCCCCCAGAGTTTTGAACATCTTGGTCCATCCGAAAGGTTCAAGAGATCTCTGATTTGAATTAAAGTTAAAATATGCTGTCTTTTTGCTGGTTCTGTGCATGCAGCAAGCAGGGTAAGGAAAGAATTTCTCAGCAGCTCYGGGAAAGTCTATAGGATGAGCTCAACCCTTACCAGACATCAGAAGAAGAAGAAACAGCAGATGGTCCTTATCCACTGCTGAAATTCTTCAGTCTGAGTTTGCATCATCTTGGATACCAAAAAGCTAAGTAATTGCAGGAGACAAAACTGTGAAAACCAGGCTTTCTGCTGGAATCATTTCTGGTTTTCCCACATTGTTTGTTTTATTCTGTCACAGTTATTTCCCTGTCAGTTCTGTGCTTAAGCTTGTCGTGGGTTGTATGCACGTGCTGAGGAAATATGGAAAAGCAGATGGGTCACATCCTGCATTCCTCCTCTGTAAGCGGATAAAATACTTATGTGGACAAAGCATTCTTTTATTGTTTTTTTACCTCTTCAGCTGTGTTTCATACTTTCCAGCTTGCATGTGGTCAGCTGGATCAAGTAGCTTTGCAAGACCTGATTGTGAGCTGGAGAACAGCTCAGCCTGGGGTTGCTGAGGGCTGGACCTCAGGAGCTTTGTCATGCAGAGCAGTTCAAGGGTGAGTGTCGGGTCACTGGGATGGCTGAGGGTGCAGGCAGGAGAGCCACTCAAAATAGGTCTTCTTCCAGCTGGGAAGCAAGAGGTGGCACTTCTGTCTTGCCTGGATAGCAGACAGTATCCATATTGCCTGGACATCACTCTCAGCTGCAGCAGGGAACAGCTCTGTGATGGGCACTCCAGTGTGGACTTCCCACACGGGGTCCGGAGGCTCCAAATGCTCCTCTTCTGCATGGATTCCAAATGAGTTTCTTGAGTCTTTGGGTATGACTGTCACCTGTGGTTCACAAAACTTGTCACACCTGGACAAAGCAGGGTTAAAGCGTGGCGAATCTAATTTGGAAGGGAAGTGCAGTGTGGGTTTGTGAAGGCGTGGGTGACCATGGCAAGTCCAAAGCCCTGGAGAGTTGAGCTTGCTGCCTGTCGGTGTTTCTGAGAAGGTGAGCACACAGGTGTGATACAAGGACTGGGTTCAGCTCATGTGCTTAGATTTACCTGCATTTAAACAGTGTCTGCTGCCCTGTGCTCTGCTGCCCTGGTGAGGCTGGGGCTGGTGTGGTCTGGGATGCTTTACACATCACTTCAGCGATTCAGCCCTCTTGCTGTGGCAATGTGCTCCAATTTCATGCCCAGTGTAGGAGCTGTGGCAGCTCTGAAAGAGTAATGCAGCTCCCCTGATGCTAAACATTTGTGGGTTGTACAGAGATAATGGATAAAGTGAAAATAACATGTATTTAGAGTGGTTTGACCTGTATTGCTGCCTGCATTCCTTCTAGGAAGTCCAGCTGCAAATGCTCAAATGGTCCCTACTGGTGCTTGCCAGCCAAGTATTTTTTTGAGTGTAGCAGTGAGCATCTACTTACTCCTGACTCCCCAAATAAAACTGGTAGGAACCAGTAAAAAACACCTCTGAAAATTCCTGTAGGCATTATTGGAGTCTCCAGTAGGCCCTACACTCTTTTAATTCCTTGCTAGAAATACCCTGGTTATGTGGGCTAAAAGAACACGAGACTACAAGGGCACAGGGTGTAACTGCAGCCTTCCAGCATCTTCCTGCTCCTGGGGCATGGCTGTGCTGCTCCAAGCCACCTCCTACAAGGTGTCTGTGCTGATCACAGGCTGTTCAGCAGGGCAGAGCCTCAGCTTAATCAAATAATCTTTGTTATATCTGGTATGATTGTCTGTATCTGACTATTTATAGCCTGACGCCACGTGTGCCAGGCACGTGTCCCAGGTTGTGTCTGAGAGTGTGTTTGATAATAGATTTACAATTGCTGGAAAGAAGGGTGGCGATGGGCACGGAATTTTGATGGCTCTCCCTCCGCTGTGCTGTGGTTCGGATCCCTGCTCCTTAAGGATGCTGTGGGAATGCAGAGGTGCTGCAGCAGCAGCGACAGCCGTGCCTGGGGGCTCCATGCTTTTACTTCCAGGGTGACCCTGGCTGTGTTTGTACCCTGGGCTGGACGTGAGGAATGGGCTAGCAGTCATTTCAAGAGATTTTGGGGAGGAGTTTTGTAAAGAGACAATGAATGTGGCTGGTAGATAAGGCTATGGGATGTGGGGGATACCAGGTGGATGTGGATGCTGCACTCACACAGACATTCCTGCCTGGTTTGTAACTCTCTATCATTTGCAATCGTGATATCAAGAGTGTGTGTCCTCAGTTTGGCAACACAAAACCAAAGCTGAATTAAAGCAGAAGGCCCTGAATGAGATTCTGCTTTGTGTGAAAATCCACTCCGCAGAGTGGGTTTTCCAAAGGGATGGCTTTAAAGACAAAGAATTGTAAACACTGTAAAAATCTCTGAAGTTTATTTCTGCCTTCAGCTGTGAGCTTGCCTCATGACCCTCCTGCCTGCAAACTCTGGGGCTTTTTACTTAATGCAAATCTGGCAAAAATACTGGCAGTTCATAAATTGTCATCGTTGTTTGTCATCTCAGCTGGGACAGCTCATGTTCACAACAGGTGTGGACAACTGGTGAGACTGCAGGCAAGTGCTCCGTGCTCATTGCATCTGAATTGAGAAAGGGAAGATCTGTCTATGGAGGAGGAATAAATGATACATGGACTAATTGTTCCCCCACTGCTTTCTGTTCTCCTCAGTCACAGGTGAAAAATTTCAGCTGCAGCTTCTGTGTGGCCACTTGAGCCCCTTCAGCTTGAAAGGACAGGGAAAGAGCTTTACAAGGTCATAGAATCACAGAAATTCCGAGTTGCAAGGGACCCACAGGGATCATTGAATCCCAACTCCTGGTCCTGCACAGACACCCCAATAATCCCACCCTGTGCCTGAGAGTGTTGTCCAAATGCTCCTTGAGCTCTGTCAGGATGGGGGCTGTGACCATCCCCTGGGGAGCCTGTTCAGTGCCCAGTCCTCCAGATCTCTCTTTCGTGGAGAGATGGAACTGTGGCAGAAGTGGAAGCAGTGTTTCTGCACTTGTGTAGGAAAAGGACAAATCTGTAGGAGAACAAGGCATCATCTGTTCTCTTGCTCTGAGAACAGCTTGTTTTTACAGAGATCTGTCCCTTCGCAAGGAGAGCTCTGTCAACAACAAATGACAAAAAAGGGAAGAAAAGTTAAAACTTCCTGCATAACCTACAATTCCCACTGGTCCCAAATAAAATGAGAGGTAAGCACCTCTCTGACTTTCAATAGCACATGGGTGATCAGTCCTCAGAGTCTGGTGATAGCATCAGTAACACTGATTGGATTCAGGGAATTAAACAAAAGAACCAAATCTGTGCTGCTTTCATCTGCATTGGAGTGGCTGAGGAAGAAATCAATACTTGTTAGCTAAATAGGGATGGTATTGTCAGTGCTGCAAGTTATTTTCCATTCTCTGTACTCTATTTAGAGCTTGAGAATGATCTCGAGTCCATCCAGCCGAGCCTTTGCAGAGCAGACAAGGGGCGATTTGAGGGTTAAGACAAAAATGAGTCCAAGGTTTTGTTTTGGTTCTCTGCTGTTCTACAACCTCCTCATGTGACCTTGGGAATATTCTTAATCTTTCTGCAAATTTTAGGCCACTTTTCTCCTCGCTCCTTTGCATGGGGAGCGATCGTGGGCTGGCAGCTCTGTTGATGACCAAGTTCAGCCAAGTCTGTCTCCTTTGGTTCCTGGTGGGCTTGGATCTTTCTCAGTTTTGTTTGGAGGATGGTGGCTCATCCTTCAGTGACTGCAGCTGCTCTGTGAGCTTTGCCACTGTTTGTTCACACTGGTTAAGCTGGGAAAACCCTTTTGAGGCTCTGTCTGGTCGTGGCCAAGGTGTCCCTGCTTGTCCCTTTCTGTAACTTTTCCATATAAACTCAAACAACTCTGCTGGCAGCCAGGAAAGGTCTCTGCTGTTTCTCTGTGCCAGCTCTAGTCTGTGCCACCTTAACTGGCTGAACACTTTCCAGTGATTTATGATTAATAGAGACACTTTCAAGGCTTTGTGGCTTTTCTTCCCTGGTCCAGCCTGTGCTGACAGTGACCTTATCTACATTCAACTTTGCCTTCTGGATTGTTGAAGACAAGCATAGATTTAAGCAGTCCAAAAAGAAAGATTAAGCCATCGTTTTAGCTAATCTTCATGCAGAGGAGACTGCCTGCTCTTCCTATCTGGGGTTTGAGAAATTCTATTATGCTGCAGCATATCTCCAAGGAAGGATTTGAGTGATGATGTTAGCAGCCTATCTTACATTAATTTTTACACTTAATAGCACATGATAAGCCTGTTGTCTGCAGAGTAGCATTTTCTTCTTGAAAAATGACTCCTGTCATTTGTTGTGCTGCAGCATGAAAACATTTTGCATTTTTCTCTCTGAGGAGTTTTAACCATCCAGTGTCTGCATGGGACTGTTTCCACTTTGAACCCAGAATACACCTGAGCCAGAGCTGTTGCTAGGAGGTGCACAGGAGCTTTATGGTCACAGAATTCTCCATGGACTTCTTGTAGTGCACCTGATAGAGCTGTGAGGACTCTGATCACCTGTCAGTTCTTTGGGACATTCCTTTGGGTCTTCAATTTGTCCCTTCTTACAAAGCCTCCTGCYGAAATAATTCCCTTCAAAGACACTTGAGGTCTTAGAGCTCTCAAAAGCCTTCAAACTGTGGCATTTCAGCCCCTCTGTACCTGCAGAATAATCTCATGCATTTCCCCAAAGACAGTCACAGATAATCTCCTCTGAGGCCTCATTAGAGAATGCAAAGATTTTCCTCTGTGGATTTATGGCTTGGCCCTCCATCCTGGCAGCAAAGGGGTCCCTGTTCACTGTCACTCATCTTTCTGTCCTGCCCTTCTCTTGGGGTCAGAATCACAGAGTTGTTTAGGTTGGAAGAGGCTTCTAAAATCATTGAGTCCAGCCATTCCCCCAGCACTGCTAAGGCCACCACTGACCCATGTCCCCAAGTGCCACATCTACATACCTTTGGAGCACTTCCCTGGGCTGCCTGTTCCAGTGCCTGACTACCCTTCTGGCATTTTTGCTCCTTTCCAATTTCCCTCTTTTATTCTGCATTCTTCTTCCATGCCAATTTCCACTGTTTCTCTCCCACCTTTTAGCAACTTTTTGTGGTATCTCTGCTTTTTTGTCCTTTTAACCTCTGGTATCTTCTCCCTTCCTCACCAAGTACTATGAGTCCTTTGTGCTGGCTTTTGCARTTGTTTCCTGACAACATCCACAGTCATTGAGGTGGGTTTTGTAAAGCTGTCTTTTCCTTAAAGCCATTCCTGGGCCTGACATCTGCCATGTGGTGCACTTAAAACTTYTAAAAATCATTGCAAGAAAGCTCAGGACCATCTGCTCTGCTTTTACAAACTGTAAGCAAACTGCTGTGTTGGCCAAAATGACGTGGTCATTAAATCACTGTGATATTCCTCATTGTCAGGTTGAAGTTCCACCACGCCAGCCTGAAACCAAAGAGCTTTCAGTTCTGCATGGGCAGGCAAACCATCACTTGGCATTACATGGATTGATTAAATGTTCTGCTGAAGTGGGCTCAGTGAAGCAAATGCTGCCCAAACTGGATCGTTTTCTCTGCTGAACATCTTTTGCATGCCCAAGTCTTCTGTTAAGAAATCAGAGAGCCTGTGGAGGAGAGAAGGCTTTGGGGTGACCTAACTGGGGCCTTCCAGTACCTGAAGGGACCTGATGAGAGATGGAGAGAGAGACTTTTTACAAGGGCATGGAGTGATAGCACAAGGGAGAATGGTTTCAAACTGACAGAGAGGAGATTTAGATTAGATATTAGGATGAAATTCTTGTCTGTGAGGGTGGTGAGGCCCTGGCACAGGTTGCCCACAGAAGCTGTGTCTGCCCCATCCCTGGAAGTGTTCCAGGCCAGGCTGGATGAGCAATCTGGTCTAGTGGAAGGTGTCCCTGCCCACGGCAGGGGGGTTGGAACAAGATGATCTTTGAGTCCTCTTCCAACCCAAACCATTCTGTGATTCTTTGATATGATACTTAAGCTCAGTCTTGAGCATTCAGAATCAGCTGAATTTTTCCAAATTTGAGCCTTTCCATGAATGTGCCACTTGCTTTCTAGCATGCCCAAACTTAGTAGTGGCTAAACCAAAGTGGCATCAGGTACCTGGTGGAGCCTGGGCAGCAGGTTTACACTCTGCCCTTAAAAGTTTGTGGTTCCTGCTGACACCAAAAAGCCCTATTTGCAGGCGAGGCAAGAACTGGGTGGCCGTTTCCACCCTGGCCAGACAGCTTGGTAGTCGGAGAGGTTGCTTGTGCTTGGGTGTCATGAGGCCTGACAGCTTCCCCCGGAGCTTGAGCTGCTGCACAGCTCCCATTTAATTGTTTTTACAGAAACTGCACTCTTGAATTGAAGCTTTTCTTCAGGTGAAGGTGGCTGCAGGCACAGGCACTGCTGCTCCTGGGAATGGGTTCCGCTCTCCCGAGACAAGGTGGGCACTTGGCACCAGTGCCACGGAGAGCTCCATTAACCTGGTGATTGAAAACCTGGCCAGAAAACCATGTTTTATAGTCACAGCTCAAGCCTTCACTCCTTTTAGCCTTGTCTTGAAGCTTTGACTGGTATCTTAACACTCCAGCAGAAGCGATTTCTAGGAAGTGTGTTATTGCCTTATTTTTTGCTGCTTTCGGTTAAACAGATGGATTTCAATGTCTCCATGGTACAGCGTTTGCTCTAGATTCCCCCTTCCCACAGACACTTTCACGGGTTCTTTTTCCCAGAGGAGGTAGATGAGTGATCAGAAGACCTCAGACAACTGCCAGAGCCCCTGCAAAAGCCCCTTGGGTGCTGCTCAGAGCGGTGTTTGGAGCTCTCAGAGGTGCACACCTGATGAGGCTGCCCAGCCAGGGCACATATCCAGCTGTTTTACAGCTGGATGAGCTGAAATGCTCTTTTAGTGAAGATGGGCACATTCTTCTGTTGTTAAGGGCAGATTTTCAACCAGGCTTGATTGACGTGTTGGCCTCTGAGTGAAAGGTGCCTGTTTCAAACGGAGGGGCTTTGGAGAAGTTCCTGCTCTAACATTTATGGCTGTATCCAGACAACTCGGGCTGCATTGGTGKTGYTGTGATAGCTTTTCTTGTTGACTGAATAGGTCTGGAGGTCTTTAGCGATTTAGGTGGAACTTGGGCCAAATTTGGCTTTACTTGGGCTGTTCAGTGAAAGGATAGAAACACCCACGTGCATTTTTGCTGTGGCAGCTGAGGAGCTTCTGGTCCCACCGGATTTTCCTGCAATCCTTGTCACAGCTAGAATGGAARAGCTGGTCAGGGAAGTCCTTTGCTTTGCCAGTTAGGTTACAGCTGTGGGCATCATCAGCTGGCCACAATTCCCAAGAGTATTCCTTATAAAGCATCCATGTGCTGGAGTGCTGGGAGTCACTGGAATCTCTTGTTATTTACTCATGCTCAGGGAGGTCAGCAGTTTGCCTTTTCCTTTCACAGTCTGCTTGTGCCACGTGCAGGGAATGAGATTCCAGGCTGTGTTTTCAGGTGGATTTGTCCAAGTGTGCTATACTGTTTCCCTCTTTCCATATTGAATCATTCATTCTTCCTGAAAATTGAGTTTTCCACACTGTTACGGGATGTTTGGTTAAAAGCTGGAAGGGATGAAACACTCTGGGCTGCTTGGGTAGGACCTACAGGGACTGGACATCGCCGTTGGGCTGGTTGATGCTCTCTTGAAGAGCCACACCAGGTCACATAAATCAGAGCAGCCACTTAACTGCTGTTAATTGCTCTTGACTTAGGTCAGGCTGAGATCAGCTATGATTAGAGAATTGTAGAGCTGAGAACAGCTCTCTGATTTATGTTAAGAAGATTCTTCTGGAAGCAAAATTTGAATTTATATTTTTAATGGATTTCTGAGACAGAACTGTGAGGGCTCATTTCCTAACAGTTTGTATTAAATCTGTTKTTGATGTTCTGGAGCTTAAATATGTTTACAGCCTCTATAACTGATAAAAAAGAGTAGTCTCTGGGTACTTTACAGATATGCTGAATATCAGCTACGAKATGACAGCAATAAGCACATCAGACTGTGGGCTACTGGCATCATTGATATGCTGTGTATGCAGAGGCTTTGTACATCACTAGGCTTTGTGCCTGACAACTGCAAGGATGTTAATTATTATTCTATAATTCATCAGCTGAAGGATCTTGCAGCACTGTTATTAAGCCAAATTCCGGGGCCTTTGCTAGGTCATTAAGCAAAAACTAAGTAAAGGCTAATTTACTCCGTTATTAATCAATGAATTAAATATATTCTGAAGTCCTGTTTTAAAAAGCAAGGTACTGCTTAGGTGAAAAGTGAAGAAATTAAGTAAAAATATTTAGACAGAAAAATGAATATATCGGTTTAAATAATTTTGCAAAACAGTTCTTTCTGCAGAGTTTTATAAGTCCAGGTCAGTTTCTGATTTGAGGAGCTACTGGGCTTACAYGAAACAATGAAAATGGGCTGGAATTTTAGTCAGTAAAGTAGGTCCTTTTCTCAGCCTGTGATCTCTTCCCTTTCTCCTGTCTTGTGGCTCTGCTGTGGATTGTGACTGAGGACCCTCTTCACTGCCCCAGTGTAGACTGGCATCACTTTTTCAGATCTCCCCATCCTTAGCTTGGGCTCAAAAAGCTTCTTGATTTTCTTGGCTTTTATTTCAAGGCCCTCTAGTTCACAACCAACCTTGGGTGAGAGCYTGATCCCCCAAAATGAGCTGTGCAAGGAGTGGCCTTGGCCATGTGGACATTATTTGGTCCTGGGTATAGGAGTGACCTTGTTAGGAGCCACTGAGTCACATCTTCTGAAATCCCTRGATCTGTGTTATCCTAGAGTCCCTCTGCTCTCCCTGGCTCTCAGGGTAGTTTTTTCTTCCTTGGCATGTGTCTGAGCAGGGACAGGCTGGTTTTCAGGTGTGATTTTCCAGACCACTCCTGTGGCAGCAGCGTGGTGTGACCCTTCAGCAGGCGCCAGATCCTTCCCACTGGAAGCACTGGTCAGCTCCCAGTTCAGCTCCCCAGAGCTCATACCCAGCTCCTGAACCAAACTCCTGGCCTCTCCTGCCTGGCCCATCCCTGCTGCTAGGGATGTTTTCAGCCGCCTGGACCATCTCTAGTTTTGAGTGCCTTTTGGAAGTGCCACCTCAGTGGCTTCCCACGGGGACGACGAGATCAAATCTGGGAGCCCATCAGCTGAACAGCCCGTGGGGCTTCCAGTTTTTTTTTTGRCTTGCTTTCGCATCAGTGTCTGACAGGCTCAAATCCCACGGCGCTGCAGAATTACAGCAAATATTTACTCTCCTCTCTGTTGCGGCAGGACCTGAGAGGCCGCCTCTGAAACGTGAGGCGCGTCGTGCCGAAGCGCCGTTCCCGCGCGTGGATTTTAGACACGGCTCCCGCCCCGGGAGCACCCGGTTCCGCGGGACAGGGRAGCTGCAGAGAGGTGAATGTATTTAGGACGAAGTCGTGAGGGCAGGGGCAGGCGCTAAACGAATCCCTCACGAGCTCCCTTGCGCCGCAGCCCRTGGTTTGTGCTGTGAGCAGGCTGCCAGCTCCTCACGCTGGGCTGACGGGGATGTGCTTTGCAGGCACACCACGTCTGCCAGCGCCCCGCCGAACGAAGGGAAACTTGGAGAAGGCTTTTGTTGCTTTCTTATTTTTTTTTTCACGTTACATAAGTACGTAAGCTGTTAGGATCATTAGGACGAACTTCTCCCCGTATTTCGGAACCAATCTCTTGTTTTGACACTCGCAATCTGGCTCTTCCCCGGCGTTTTCGTGGTGCTCGTGTGGAAGCGAGCCTCCTGCATTCCCTGCTTCTCCTTACGTGACTGGAAAAGAGAAGTTCAGGCATCTATTAAATTCCCACTGAGAGACGAGCGCTAAAGCGTGAGCTGGCTCAGATTTCTTGCGTCTTTCCTAATATTTGTAGTTCAGCGATTTAAAGCGTGTAATGGAGTTTGTTGGGTGAGAAACACATCCCAGCCCGTTCCTATTGCCGTGGGACAGCCGAGGAGGGAAGCACTGGTGGGTAAGCAGAGAAGAGATGGAGTAGGGGACTGACAGTAGCTGGCTGGTACCGGAGGCAGTTTCTTTTCTCCTGGAGTGTCTATTTCTGGCTSATGCATATTATGGCACAGATATTTCCCAGAAGATAATGTGGCTTTTATTTGAAGGCAGCTCTTTCTGCTGACWCCAGGTGGAAAGCCAGGGTATTTGGGTTATGCCCTATATGTGCGAATCACCTTCAGTGCAGTGGGGAAAAGGGGCTCAGTCCACAGAGTCACAGAATATCCTGAGCTGGAAGGGACCGCAAGGATCACTGAGTCCAACTCCTGGCCCTGCACAGGACACCCCAACAATCCCACCCTGTGCCTGAGAGCGTTGTCCRAACACTACATGAGCTCTGTCAGAATTGGGGCTGTGAGCATTCCCTGGGGAGCCTGCTCAGTGCCTGACCACCCTCTGGGGGAAGAACTTTTCCCTGGGCTTATGTAAGACYGAATCCTGTGATCAGGGAATGGTTTTAAGCTATAAGAGGAGAGATTTAGATAAGATTTTGGGAAGAAATTTCTGGCTGTGAGGGTGGTGAGGCCCTGGCACAGGYTGCCCAGAGAATCTGTGGCTGCCCCATCCCTGGAAGTGTCCAAGGCCAGGTTGGATGGAGCTTGGAGCAACGTGRGATAGTGGAAGGTGTCCCTGCCCTTGGCAGCAGGGCTGGAACTGKATGGTCTTTGAGGTCCCTTCCAACAAAGCCATTCCATGATTTTATGACTGTGTGATTTGGAGGTCACCTTGTCTTTCTCTCTCTGAAGAGCACAGTCGCTGGATCTCAGCTAAATGGAGGTTTGGGGTTTGCTGCCAACAACTCCAGCCTCCCTGTGGTAATTCACTGCTGTTCGATGACACTGGAGCTGTTCTGCCTTGGCTTTACAAAGTCCTGTCYAGGCTGGTCGAATGCCATCATCTCTAGGGCGGGACTGTACAAAGCTGGCCCCGTCATATAGGTGCTTTGTGCAAAATCCAGAGTTGTCCCAGGGCTGCTGCTGATCCCTTTTATCTCTGGGCGGCACAGCAAGGCTGGGATCTGCYGAGGGCGGGGAGGTTTGTGCTGCAGGAGCTGCTGTGAGGCTCTCAGCTGGCCGAGGGTGTTGGGATGTGCTCTCCGGGTACCTCGTCTGCCACTCGGTGGCTGTCGTGTGACAGCAGAGCTGCACCCAGCAGCCAGAGCCAGGGGCACAGCCTGCGCAGGGCTCTGCTCAGCAGGGTGGGAGTTGTCCCTGTTTATCTCCTCAGAGTCACAGTCAGAGATGAGAAGAAGCTTTAACCTCTGTACAGACAAGAGGCACACTGTGTCAGCCCTGAGATTCGTCTTCAGCTGGCGTCAGCTTCAGATTCGTCAGGGAAAAACGTTTGGAAGCTCATCATCAGCTACCAAATAAGTTAGTAGTTCGTCTTATCACRAACAAATAGGCTGCAAGAAACTGGGAGATACGCAGGGAGCAGTATAGGACTGTGGTGCAGGAAGGTCATRTTCTGCCAATGTGAGCAGCACATGGAAAGAAAAAGTCATAGTAGAGATCATGGTTAACCTTGGTCAGCAATGATGTGCCTAGAGCTGAAATCCATCACTGTTACAGCTCTGCAAGAGGACAGAGAGAGACAGGGAAGCTTAACACTCTGAGTAAGAAAATCCAGTTGCAGCAGCACGGCTCAGTGCCCTGGCATGGTGCAGGTACTGTGTTTTTGTTCTTTTTAGCTCCTTTCTTTCCCACTGCCTCAGTGTGCCTGCCTTTGTAAGGGCTCTGCTGACCTCCCCAAGTGACCTCCTGGCTGTCTTCACTCTTCATTGCCTGCTTAACACAACTTCTCACAAAGTACCCTCACTCTGTCACCTCCACTGCTCTTTGCACGAGGGAGGCATCCTCTGAGCAGCCACATCCTTTCTGCTCGTTTCTCAGATCTCTGCTTAAAAACCTCATCTCCTGTTGAGCCTCCAGACCTCCACAGCAAGTCTTAATACCCAAAGACAAACTCTTGAGGTTGTTTCTCAGGGCTGAGCTGGTGTTTTGCTTTGTGTCTCTGTTCTTACTGTCTGTGGGAACAGGAGTGCTAAGCTGGGTGACTTCCACAGCAAGCAGCTCTATTTAAAAAAAAAAAAAGTGAGTTTTCCTGAATGTTTTCACTCTGTATTTTCACTGTATTTCAGCAGAAGTGACCCGAAACTCCTGCTTATCATCAGGCACCCTGGGGAAACCTTGCTATGAAATATTCCTTCTTCCTTGATGCAGAGCACTTTGAATGATAAAGTGTTTCCAGTTGGGTTTGTTTGACCATGGCTATCCCAGTGGGGCACTGGCTGGTCAGACATGTGATATGTGATCATACAGTCTGTCTGAATCACCCTTGCTTTGCAGTCTGGAGTTCATCTGGAGCAGGACAAAAGTCCTGTCCTGGGATGCTCTTGAACTGCGCTGTACATGGAAGGTGTTGAAGCAGAGACCTGGTGGGTTCGGTCAGTGTTAGGTATAGATCCAAATGAGATTCATGGCCAGAATGGGAAAAAAATTCCATATCCTACCCATCGGGGGGGAAAAAAAAAAGGAGAGAGAGAGAGAAAAAACTCCAAAAGCTTCCTTAATGGACTAGAGGGTCTTTTTCTTTTTCTTTTCTCTTTTTCAAACTGAAGCTGCATTCCCTGCCAGGATTCACAAGAGCAGGGCCTGTACAGCACAGGGACACCCACGTGGGGTCAGCTCAGACAGGTCTAAGCCTTGCTAAATGCAAACTCACACATCTCTCAGCTGGATCACCGCTGTGTATAAGATCCTGAGCAGGCTGGCCCTTGTTTCCAGGATAATCACCCTAAAATCTTCCTTCTTTTACCCGCCGGAGTGAATGTTGTGGTGGATCCCACAGCGGGGAGAGGAGCGGCTGGTGCTGTGATTGTCAGCCTGCTCCTGATGTGCTTGGCCGTGCTTCCACAGGTGTAAAAGCAGGGAGAAAAATACCAAAAGGACTGGAAATATTTCAGGTTTGTCGAGCTCAGATTCCTCATATGAGTCTCTGGAACTGGTAGGTAGATGCTGAAATCAAAGCGYTCAGAGCTGAAAACGCTGTTGGTGTTTTCCTCCTGCGAGGCTCTCCAGAACAGGGATGGAGGAAGTGCAGGTTTTGGAAACATTGGCATCGAATTCTGCCGGGGAGGAAACTTTGTCAAATGAAGCAGAAGGGGAGGGGGGAAAGAGAGGAGGAAGACTGGGAAATGAGCTGTAACTCTGCAGCGTGGCTATCCTGGGACTCCTCCGGGTCTGCTCCTTCCAGTCACCTCTCCCTGACCCGCCTGCTCCATCCCTTCCCTGAACGCTTCCAGCCGGGTGATCCTCCTCCCTCAAAGCAGCTGAAACCTTAAATCCTCCTGCACTTCCCTGTCAGTTGTTGTTCGTGTCAGCTCGAAATACCTGCAAGTAGCCAAACACAGAGCTCCCCCCTTCTGGTTCCCATCCACCTGCCCTGCCACGAGGAGCCAAAACACTTGGGAATGGGGTGTGGGGAGGTGCTCTCCTGGTCCCATCAACACACAAGGTAGTTAAGCACTGAAATTAATAAACAAAAGGCTTTGAAGAGACACCTCCACCAGCTGCAGTGCTTTTTCTCGCTGAAGCACTGATCCATGAAGTTTTGAGTCGAGCACTGTGGAAGTTGATTTAAAAATGCATCCAGTTCTGGCTGCAGGCATCTGGCCTGGGGTGGGACGGGGAATAGCTCCGAGGTCTGTGCTGCCTCTCCCTGCCCTGGCTGAGGTGCCCCCTGCTCTGGGTGTCTGGAGGGGATGGATGAGCAGTGTCCTCGGTGCTCTGCAGTTGGAATGTGGGGCTGGGGCACAGATGGATCCTGTTTTCCCGTGGCCACAGGAGTGGAACATGCTCGTTAYGGCTTTGCAGGGAGCAGAGAGCTGGACCTGGGCAAGTCCTCAAACTGCCTGGTGATTTTGGGTTGCACTTTAAAGACTATTCTTTTTTCAGAGTTAAAGTTCCATTATCTTTTGACTATCAGCCCCATTTCAGCTTTGATAATGCACAGCTCCCAAATCAGCTGTTCTTTTTTTTTTTAACAAAGCCTGGCTTAGGAAATGTCCCTWGAGACATCTGTAAAAGATTCTTGCTTGCAAAGCTACCTACTGATGTGCTCCTAATTACTGTAATCACATTATTTCAATGATGCCTCCAGTATAGAGGATTTTATCTTATCTTTTCTCATACAGGGTGTTTGTATTTGGATTTTCTTTGGAATTAGAAGTTGTGATTAGAGTTTCTGGAGTCTTCTAGGGGAGTGTACTCCCTCTTACCTTAATAAAGGCTGTATGGCCAAGGGAAAAGCAGTTTACCTCTCTTCTCTGCCATGAGACACCAGACTGGAGAGCAGTGCTGAGGGTCAGGATGGGATTTTTTCAAGCCTTTACAGGGTTCACTTGGCTGTTGCTGTAGTTTTCTTGTTCTTCTGGCAATTTTAAGTTTCACGCTGACCTTTAAACTGTAAATATCTTTTTGGGGCTGACTAATATGTGTTGTATTTTTCTTGGTGTGGTTGGTTTGTTTGTTTGGTTTTTTTCCRTTTGAGCCATTGGGGCAGGAGGAGGAAGAGGACAGGCCTGTGGTGAAGTCACTGGGCAGCAGCTGAGGCCTCAGTTCAGTTCTGATTGCCTGCTGTGGTACATTGGCTGGCATTAAAACAGATATTTGGAGCCAAGTCCCAGATCCACCAAGGTGAATATTAGAACTAGAAACAATTATTGTTTTCGGTGGGGCAGCTTTTTATTAATTTTTTTTTTTTAATAAGAAGAAAACCTAAATGATTATGAGTATCCCAGACCGTGGTCTTGTTTTCCCTTCTCTGTTAGCTGCTGTTTCTGATGCCTGTTTAAAAAACATGTGAAGCATCACAGTTTCCTACCCTGGCACTGTTTCGTGCACTCCTGATGCATGCTTTGCTTAGAGATCAGTGAAGCAAATGAATCCAGAAGCTGAAAGGCTTTTGAGCCAGGCCCCTGGAGCAGATTAGGTCAGGACTGCCAGAGATGGTGGTGGCTTTTAGAGGGCTTGTAAGCACCAGAGCTGCTTACTCTGGAAAACTGGAAGGAAAACAATAAACTTTGRTTTCCCAAATGCCAGAAAACTCAGCAAGAAACTGGTCACGCTGCCTTTAGTTAAGATGGTTTAGAGCAGTGATAAATAGAGGGTCAGTGTGCACATTAGTGGATTGATGTAGGTGGTTAACATCGTTCAGGAGCTGTATTTTCAAAAAACAGCATCTCTGTGATGCTTTATAACTTTACTGGTGCCTTGATCTCCACTGACATTCAGTTCCTTCAATTCCCAAGGGGCTGAGCTGTGATGGTGTCGGACTGGTTTTGGCTTTCTCCGCCGGTGGATCTCAGAGCAGTTCTCAGGAATCAGCTGTCTGATTTTTTTTCTAGGCCCTTGTGAAGCAGATAAATGCCATGTGTCCCTCTGCCAGCCACATGACCTGCGTGTGAGCTGGGACAGTTCAGCTGGCAGARGGTCTGTGCATAAGACAGTGGTTTGAACCATGTCCTACCCAGGGATCGTTTCCTACAAGGGCAGAGGAGAGTCTTTCCATAATGAGGTATCCCTGTCAGTGCTGCAGCACCACGAGGTTCCTTCAGACCTTAATGATGAAAGGCAGAGTGAAGCACCAGCCTCTGGTAACAAGCAGAGCACAGCGCTTTGATGTTTTCCTTGAAGAAATCAAACGGGAAGTTGCATTGACTCCCGGGATTTATTTGCTAAACACACAGGTTTGGGGAGGGGGGATGTGTCAGGGGAGGTTTGGGTTGGATATCGGGAAAAGGTTCTTSCCCCAGAGGGTGGTTGGGCACTGAACAGGCTCMCCAGGGAATGGGCRCGGCCCCAAGGCTGCCAGAGCTCAAGTTTGGACAATGCAAGGAGAATTACTGGGAAGAGAGTCTCTCTGCCAGAGCAGGCTAAGCACTGCTTGCAGGGATGCTTTACGTGCAGGARAAACCAACGTCAAGGTGTGTAAATCTTGCTCAGCATGTGTCCCTCTCTCATCAATTAATTTACATGGAATTACCTTTTGGGATGAGCTGAGCCACATTTGTCAAACTTTAACAGCCTATTTGCTCCTGTCAGGGCGGCAGTTTCCCACCTGGATTTTGCCCTCAAACCCCATTGCACGCGTGCATTTCAGTGCTCCTGGCAGCACAGCTGGAAATCCCTGCCTCGCTGCTCTTGGGAGCAGCTATATCCTGCCCCTGGGCACGTGGGAGAGAATTACCACGGCTCTGATCTCGTGCACACACACACAGAGCACGGAAGGATGTTGGAGCAGTCAGTAAAGCCTGGAAATCCTGCTTGGTGGCAGACTTTGGGGGTCAGTTTGCCCTGGTCGTGGTGGCCACTGGGAGCAGGACAGGAAGTCAAAGGCTCAAACTGCAGTCGGGGCAGAGTTACGTTATCTCTGCAGGGCACTGAATCTCTCAAGCACATTGTGAGGTCGTTTCTGGAGGGTTTAAATAGCAGGTCAAGCTCACGTCATCCTCCTGCAAGGCTGAGTGGATCCTCTGCTGCACCAGAGAAATGGATCGAGTGACCTCTGGAGGTGTCTTGTTAGCCCTGTTTCATCATTCAAAGCTGTAGCTTTGAAGAATAACTTTTTTTTTTTTTGGGTCCAGTTACACGAAATTATATTGCAGGCGTTGCYCTCAAGACCCTTTAAAGCTTAGTGTGGTTTGGGCTGCAGCAGGGATGGATTAGAGGAGAGAATTACAAAGCTGGGTCAGCAGCTGAGCCTTTTAGCTCCGTACCCTCAGCATTGCTGGTCACCACCAGGTATGACTTGGRCAGCTGGCAGGCAGCAGAGGCAAGGTAAAAAGTGTTTTACCTCACTTTTATGGTGATTTGTAGGGTTTGAGATTGCCTCTTGAAGCGTGGARTGTGATGTCTGTCAAACTGATATTATCACCACTGAAAAATTTCCCATCAGGTTGGTTGAGCTCATTCTCTTTGGAGTTCTGGCCGAACATCTGCACTCAGTGGTCTGAATTTAACTGCCTGTAGGTTTGCTCRAATCATCCCACTAAATATTTCCCCAGGGCTGGCTCTCAGCCTTCAGCAAAGCTGGCCTAGGTGAGTTGGAGTCTCGGTGCTCTGCCTTTTAGGTGCAAATGCACTGTTTCTTACGTGCTCCATCTGACAAAGTCTCTGTCTGTGAGCAGCCTCAGAGCCAGGCAACTTCCATGTAGTATTTTCAGTGGGTAAGTGACCACTGAGAAATCCTAAATCTGGAAATAATGAAACTTCTACTTTAATTTTTCAATGCCAGCTGAATACTCGAGGGAATTTTTACATGGTGTATGAATAATTAACACTAGCAGTTTAAAGCAGTTCTCTTGCTAAGACTAAGCACTAAGCAAAGGAAGTCAAATGAAAACACCCTTTAAAATTTCCTAAAGAGAAAAGGAAAGGTAAATAATTACCTAACCTCCTGAGACTCCGGTGAAGTCAGAAACTTCCATTTAAATTACTCTCTCAATAATTCAATATTTTAATTGCCACGAAATCAGGGAATTCAGTTACAATTCCCGAAGCAAATTGTAGCTGTGTCCCCCCGCTTGCACTCGTGTCCTTCCATAATTATACATTTGAAAGGCAGTGACCCAACGTGTTGCACGTGTGCCTAAAAAATTCTGCTTTAAAAGTAAAATCATGCTTTAAAGGTAAAATTTCTTATAAAAGCTACAAGCCATATCCAGCTTTCCTGGGGGATTAACTGTGTTTTCCCGTTCTAGTATTTTTCTGAGCATGCATCACTTGCTTCTGTTGTGCCATAGGGATGAAATACATACCCTCCTGGAAGGGAGAGAGTTGGAGCTGGTGCTGCAGCTTTCCATCTTTGTCTCCTGATGTTGTATCATTCGGGGTCTTGATTTTGCTCTCACCAGAAGCCCTACTTGTCTTCTGAGCTAGAGTTCCTTTTAAAACAAAAACGAGAAGCACGGTTCTGCRTTAAATACGTCACCGGGAGATTGCACTGCTGTGCGTGCTGATTATCATAAAGAAAATACTGAACAGATTTACTTTAACTCTCTAAAGAAATTCACCTCCAGGCTGAATGCCAGCGTGAGAAATACTGGCTTAAAAAGGAGCAGTTTTGGAAGGTGATAAAGCCCTGGAAATAGGATGAAATTTCCAAATGCTCCAGAGCTATAACAAACAGCTTGTGGTAATAAAGAGTTGGCGAGGATAATCCCTGTTTGAGAAGAGCTTCTAGAGGATGGAGCAAAATAAAGTCACTTAATATTTGTTCAAAGTCTGGCCTTGTTAGCGAAGTCTATGATTTTTCATCGAATCATGGAATTGTTTGTGTTCAAAGGGATCTTAAAGCCCATCTCGTTCCATCCCCCTGCCATGGGCGGGGACACCTTCTGCTAGACCAGGATGCTCCAGAGGAGTTCCTCCTGCATGGCCACGAGACTCAGAGAGTTCCATTTGATGGGGCTAATATCTGGTTAACATCCATCAGAGTCAATCTGCTTAGTGGAGAGCAGCTCAGCCTATAAATCTCTCTTTCTCTCGCTGCCTTTCAACAACAGGCTAATTCCATTGAAGACATGCTGGTAACGGTTGGTGCTGCAAACTGAGAGGAAATGGGCAGAAATGGGTACAAATGCATCTTGGCTGTGATTCAGCTGGTCCTTCACGTCCTCTGGATCTGAAGTGAAATATTAGAAAGGGACGTGTGTGTGTGTGTGTGTGTGTGTGTGTGTGAAAAGCCTCACTGGGAGAGTGCCAGTGAAAATACCCTGTTGTCATGTAGCTGTGGCCAGGCAATCCGACAGCTCTGGGCTGCAAAAAGCAGGATAATTAGCACTTTTTCCTTCAAATAAGGCTGTTTGGGGCATCTTTGATTTCTCTCTCTCTGAATTTGTTCCTAGCTCTTAAAATACTGTTTTTAATAGCTCTTTTCTTGTGAATAATGAATAATTTAGGATCATAACATGTAAGAAGCACTGTTCTCCCGGACTGGTTCCAAATGTACTTTGAAGCCCCAAACCCAACTGCTTCCTCAGGTGCAGAATTGCAGCAATATGTCACTGCAGACTCCTCCTGTCTTCCTGAAAATATATCCAGAGACAGTGTCTGCCCCAGAGCACACCGTGGGAAGCTGACTTCATCCTGGCTCCGTTTGGCACTGCCTGGAGATGCTGATCCATGACCTTGCCAGCCTGGAAAGTAAGAAAAATAGGAGGCTGCAACTTGAGTCGGAGGTGCTGCAGGTTTCCAGGGAATTTTTGGTGCGGGTGGGGTGCTTGGAGGTCAGGTGTCCAGGTGCAGAGGGTGGCCGGAGAGAGCACAGGTACAAGTGCCAGCCCCAGTGACACAAGAGGGAGCTATGGACTCTCCTGAGATGCTGCAGGGTTCACCCAGGCGTGGAAACACGTGTGAATGGACAGGAGAAGGAACCTCGGGAGCACAGGAGCCTCTGGAAAGACACACCAGGCATCTGCTGTGCTTGTGCTTCCAGGGTTGCTTTGCTGCCGGTTAACCCCAGGTGATCTGGAGAGGAAGTTGGAAGGGAAAACATCTTTCCCAGGGAACACGGACAAAAAAGAATAGATGGTAAAAAATAATAGATGATTCTGTGGTTCTGTGGTTGTTCCTGAATCTGATGCCGTTGTGGAGATTTGAGTCAGATGTGTGGAATTACACTTGCTGTTCGGATGTTGAGCTTCACTGCTTGTTCATACCTGCTTATTTTAAATTACACCTGGCTGTAATTCCATGTCATAAATAGGCAATCCTTTCAAATTCGCATTATGTGAAGTTCTGTAAGCCTCAGTGGAGGCTTCGGATCAGCTGCTGGGTGAGTCCAGGGCTGTCACCAGTGCTTGGTACTCTGCAGATACCCAGTTTCCATATTCCCTGGCTCAGCCTCATTTTCTGGATAACAGCCTTACTCAAATTATCGGGTGATCTGTAGCTCTGAGCACCCTCAGCATCTCCTGATCATTGGTCCATTCTCTGCCCTGTGTGTTCGACCGTGCTTCTTCTCAAATATCCAGTGTATTTTCGCTTGAATAAAATTGCTGCTTTCCCTCCCCCTCTCTTCTTTAAAGCTTTTTAAACACATTTTGCATTTTTGTCCTCATTCTTGCCTTTCACCCCAGTTCCTGGGTGGATACTACGTGCTATACTCGATACAGTCTGAGCTATAAATAAGAAGCAGTTTGTTGGAAAGTAAAATTAGCAGGCCAGATTTTCRACCGCGCTTCTAAATCTGTGCCCAGGCACCTCAGAGTGTGCCTGTCCTCGTTTCCCGAGGTGCTGAATCCTGTTGTTATCCTTGATTTCAGTGGGGATTGGTGATGCTCAGGACTCCTGGAAATCAGGTCACTTTTATATTTRGGTCCTGGACATGGATGGAAGAGCCTGATCTCCACCACTGGGTTATCAGTGGACAGGTTAAGTTATGGACAGGTTGGAAGCTTGTTCCAAGCAGCAGAGTGAAGTGGGGAGTTTGGGGAGGTAGGTTCCTGTATATATGGGGAAATAAGAGATTCTCCATGGGTGACCRCAGACTCACATCCCTGTGGTGGCTCATTGCAAGTTGTTGAATTCACATCCATCATTTCCCTGTGGCTCCTGTGGAATGGGATCATAGGCATCTGTCACAAGCTGGAATCTTTACCCTGATCTGATTATTGCTTAAAGGGAATTGTCTGGTGAGTTATGGCTGGAGGTAGCCACAGAACTTTGTAATTATCCTGAAGTGGTGCCAGCTCCATTCTCCTGCAGTCATTGAAAGCGTTGCTGTCTGTGAGAGTACAGCAAGGATTCAGTCAGAAGCCCGAGTGTRAATTTTTTCAGAAAGAATCTGGAATTTAGGCAAATGGAAAAATACAGCTGTGAGTGTATCATGGCAGCTCCTGGGTTGGTCTTCAGCTCGAATCAGATTGTTCAGCTGAGTGTGTAGCATGGAGTTACTGCACTAATGAGCATAACCAGAAATGCCCACAGAGAGAATTCCTGGTCTTTGATTTTTGACAAGCAAAGAACTGATGAAAATCACAACAGGGTTGTGCTCCTGAAGATGCACTCAGCTGGGGGTGCTGCTGTTTGTGTTTTAAGAGTGTGCAACACATGGGCATTGCCCCAGTGGTTAAGCTAATTGAAACCACAATTCCCAGCCAGCATTGCACCAATGCAAAGGGAAATGCTCTAGAGGGGCAGATTTTCATATGGATTGCTTCCTGTGCCAGGGAGTGTATCCATATGAAAATGGATTCATATGGATTTGCTCYCCTGCTGCAAAACAACCAAAATACAGCTCTTACTGCTGGGGAAAATAGCAGCTCTGTATTTTTCCTTCCCGGGGTGGAGGAATTCACTGATTCCACATAAACCACTGCTGCTGGCCTGGCTGGGGACACAGGGAGCGTGTGCCATGCTGTGACTCCCCTGTGGCCACTGYAGCTGCCACATGGTTGGTCTGGGAGCCCTGCCTGGTGCTTTTGAGCCTGGTTTTGAGCCCTCACACGCTGCTGAGCACCRAAGGATGGATTGCTTAGCAGCTCTGCAGTCTGCCCTCACCTGCACACTTCCAAGGCTGCTGAGCCAGSCGGGCATTGGGAAATGGGCCAGGAAACAATTAATCTTTTCTAGTTTAGGAATTTCTAGAAACACAGTAGGAAGATCATAAAAGAGTGGACCCCGTGGCTACTTTACCCATGCCGTGGCAGCTCATGCAGCAGAGCATCATCAAGGGAAATGATGGATTTTTTTCTGCTGGAGTCTCCTTGTGGGTTTGTCTTGCTCTGGGATAAGTTGGGTAAAYGGACTCTGCAAGTGGAAGAAATGGCCATATCTCACCACATCACTTTTATCTTTCAGTTTGCTTTGTGGTTTGGAAAAAAACCCMACATGTGGATTGCCTGGGAGCAGAATAMGAGGGAGTTGCAGCTGGAGCCAGAAGGGAAGGAATGACAGAAGAGGGGCCAGGTTGATAGATGCTTGTTGACAGGGCAAGGAGAAATAGTTACTTTACCTGCCACCAAGAAAAATAGTTCTGGGCCTTTGCCTGTGTTTTTGGCAGCTGTGCTTTTGTAATTAAATTGTGCCCCTGGTTAGGAAGGCACAGGTAGAGGATGATGAAAAGCCACAGAGGATGTGGCTGCTGCAGTTCTCCTTTTACAGCTGTGTAACCCAGGGCTCTGCTCTACAAAACCCCAACATACACAGAGTACCAAGCAGAAAGAGGTTTGCATGCAGAGCGTCCAAAACAGGTTTTCTTTGTTAGCTCAAGAGCCTCCAAGTTCTCCCTCCAAGCCTCCCCCGTGCTCAGATGCCAAGACAAGTACTTGGCATCCTGCTCCACTGCTCTGAGCTCTGCTGGAGGAAGAGCAGCTGCTTCAGTCTGCATTTACCAAGCCCTCTCCCAACACAGCTTTTCCCTCTTTGGGAAGAGTGTTTACATAGCTCCTTTAAGCAAGCAGGGATTACAGAAAGAGGAGGTTAAAGCTGAATTTGGCTTATGGGATTTCTGAAAGCTTCCTCTGTTGCCAGCCCCCTCCTGCTGCATCCTTCTGGGATCCTTCAGGGTGGGTCTGGTCTGGTGGGGACCGGGTGTTCCTGAGCCTGGAAGTCAGGAGCTTGTGCCCCTCTGGAAGGAATGAGGGCTAAGTTTCATGGTCAATCTCCAAACTTAGTCCATGATGCCAAAGTCTGGCCTGTGCTTTTCTTCTTGTCCTGTGTTTCAGCTCCCCTCTTACCCCAACAAAGCCATCACGAGGTCGTTTGGGGATCAGTTTCAAAACAACTTTCCTTTGGCCCTTGTCAGAGCCCAGCTCAGCACCACTCCACAGTTCTGGGAGTGCTTGACCCAGGCAGGGAAATCTCACACAGTTTAACAAGCCCAAGTGCAAGGTGCTGCACCTGGGTTGGAGCAATCCCCAGATTCTTCCACACTTTTTTTCTATTGCTTTTGGCATCCAGGAGAGTTATGTTAAACACCTGGAATCCCACAATGGAAAGGGCAGGAGAATACATCTAAAAGAGAAAGGATTGGTGAAAGAACAAGAGAAATGAAACCCTCTGCAACCTCCTTTTGCAGTAATTAGGTAGGTTAATGCTGACTTACTTCAGTTACAAATCCCAGGAGATGAGAACTGGAGAAGCTCGCGTGGAACAGGGTTCCTGGGAGCAGGGAAAGCCATCCTGGGTGGCAGATCATGGAGTAAAACCCGTCCAACACACCAATTGTGGGACAATCCGTGAGGGAAAAGCTGCTGTTCAGATGAGAGCAGGGTGTGAGGGAGGTCAGCCAGCTCCACTTGTCACAGAGCTCGAGCAGCACAGGGCAACTGGCAGGTCCTCAGGGTGAGTTCACTGGATACTCTGCATCATTAGGGCAGTTTTTGAGCCCACTAAACACAGATCTGAGTCTCTGGGTGAGCTGCAGCAGTGCAACCCTTCAAGCTGGGGAGGCTTGGGTGAGTATGACACATGGAGATCTGTTTTTCTATTTTTCCTTTTTTTTTTTTTCCCCCAATCTTTTTCGTGCTCTTGAAGTTTTGGTGGAGAGAGTGAAAAATGTTCTCAGTCTGACTAAGCCCTGCCAGGAATCTGCATTTGTACCAGGTTCTCGCAGACAGAGGCCTACAGGCATTTTACGTGCATGAAAAACTAATGCAAAGTTTTCTCCCTGTCGAGACACATCTGTAAGAAGCAGAAGAGTCTTTGTGCTCTTCCAGGGCTGATTGGTTGCATGGCTGGGACAAAACTTTGCTTGGGCAGTCATCATTGGGAGGAAGAAAAAGGTCTTAAAAACCCCTGTCTTTTCATTGTCATGGATTCCAGGTGCTGAAAGATTTTGGAAAAGAGGGGCAACCCCTCCTTAGGTATTTAGAAATAAGACCTGAGTGAGCAGCTCGGTCCCACAGGCTGTGGAAAGCTGTGCCAGATTAATTGTTGGGGCCTGAGTCCTGATAGCACAGTGTAGCTCCTGAGGAGGAGATGGGCTCATCCATAACTTCACAGAATCCTGCTGTGGGCTCTGATTTACCTCTGACAAGTTAAACCAAGGCCAGATCAATACTGTGCTCTGTGGCAGTAAATAGGCTTGATTTTAAGTATTGAGTAAGAATTTATTTCAGATTAAGGGTGATTTTTTAAAGGATGGAGCGCACTGGTCTCCCAGGTCTGTGGATGGCTGCTGGATCTTGCTGGTCCAGATCTCAGCTCCTGCAAAACCTTGCTTGGGGAGCCAGTGGAAGCAGGGGTACATCACTCCCTTGGGAACTGGGAGGCAGCAGGGATCGCAGGGGTACCCTTGATGGGAGCAGTTTCACTTAGAACCCCCTTGTTTGGAAACACCAGTAATTCTGTAAGTGGCATGGGGACCTGAGGAGATTTCTCATAAAAACACTTCCCATCTCCACCAGGCAAAGCGGGTCTGACTGGAGCTGAGCCCAGGATGTGTGGCTGTGGAGGTGTGCCTGCTTGCCCAGCCCCCGGTGGGGATRTGTGTGGGGAGGGTGAGCTGTCCAGGTACCCCTGGGAGAGGTTTGTTGTGCATGGGGCTGCCAGTTCCTCTCTGGGAAAGAGGTGCCCATAAAACCACATCACTAAGAGGTATCATCATCCTAATGAAATGCAGGATCTGTCTAGGAAAAGCCTGTTTCACTTGTACTGCCCATTTTCTCGTGCATATCACAGGATCACAGAATGGTTTGGGTTGGAATGAACCTTTTAAGATCATCTCGTTCCACYCCCTGCTGTGGGCAGGGACATCTTCCACTAGACCAGCTTGCTCCAAGCCCCATCCAGCCTGGCCTGGAACACTTCCAGGRATGGGGCAGCCACAGATTGTCGGGGCAGCCACAGCTTGTCTGGGCAGCCTGTGCCGGGGCCTCAGCCCCTCACAGGGAAGAATTTCTTCRTAAAATCCAATCTAAATCWCCTCTCCTCACTCTGCTTTATGTGAATGTTGAGAACTGACTCTGTGTCCCTCTTCTTATGTTGGAAAACCATCACCAGTCATGACTCAGTGTCTGAGTCCTGTCTGCATCATCACACTCRTCACAGCCCAACAGGACAGTCCAGAGCCTTGAGTAATGGACCCAGGGAGAGTATGAGGAACCAGACTAATTATGGTGAATACTCAGCTTCGACATTTTCATTGTGTCACGACTGTTTAATCCTCCCTTAATCCCCTAATGCTGCTCAGTCGACTTTGCTTGTGTTATCTTCATTGTCTTGCTAATAAGATGTTGCACATAGCAGAGATTTACACTGAAAGGTATTAGGGAGGATTATATGAAGATTAGACAAGAAATGCTCACAATAGGTTGTAGATTTCTTAGTACCCCAATTTTTAATTTCTCTAATGCAAGGATTTTACTGTGTTTTTCAAAGAATTCATGGAGAATTCTCCTAGAAAATTCAAAAAGTTGCTACTGTTCAGAAGAATTCTCTTGAATTGCACCACTGGTTATGTTCAGACTGCTACTGGCTGTATTTGTCATCTGGTTTTATCTTTTTTTTAAAAAAAGTGGGCCCAAATTATGAGGGGAAATTAAACTCACATGGGATGTCTCTCTGCTGGACCAGGTACACACGAGCATCCTCTGTGGTGCCCCTGCTGATGAGTGCAGATGGACTTTGACACTCAGATCCCTGATTTCAGAGGGCTCTGTGGGTGCTGGGAAATGTTTTGTGCTGAGCCTTTATAGCCAGAGTTACTTAACCTCTAACTCTAAGGCCTGGCTGTGGTGGAGTGGGGCTGATGTGTTGCAGCTGAGATTTTGGGCTGTTATTTCACCATCAGGAAGTAAATGTAGCTGGAGTTTTGCAGAAGCAAAGCCAGCCTTGCATTAGATCAGCACTTAAAATGGAAAATTAAAATACTTTAGGATAAAATAGCAGAAACCGAGGGGTGATAGATTTTTTGGTTAACTCTCAGAGCTACTGGAAATTAATCTTACCATGGGGCCTTCAACAGAACCACACACTGAATCAGAATTTGGTCACTCTGTTTTCCTAGGAGCCTTTCCCAAGACTTCACATCTGCCTTGGGAATCTTCTGTAAATGAGTATCTGATGCCAGGTGGTTTGAGGCTATTTTGACTTTGAGGTATCCACAGAAACACTACTAACAAATGGTACTTGCTGACACCTTTTCTGTCATTTTGTGCCTGTCCCTGACAGTGGTCTTGCATTGCTTGATCTATACAGGTTGGAAAACACCACTCCCAAGGATTTGAATGCAGCGGCGGGATGCTTTTCTGGGAATTCTACAGAGCATCCCACTTCTGACACCCATTCCGAGCTCTCAGCATGTTCCCTTCACCCTGGTTTTTCTTGTCAGCTCAGCTAATAATAGCTGGTGTTTATTATTAGCACCTCTTTGTTATTAGCTCCCCGAATGTGGGTTGAGTGAGTCACAGAGTCACGGAATGATTTAGGTTGGAAAATACCTCTGAGATCATCCAGTCCAACCATTCCCGCAGCACTGCCAAGCCCACCACTAACCCGTGTCCCCAAGGGCCACATCCACACGGCTTTTAAATCCCTCCAGGGATGGGGACTCCGCTTCCCTGGGCAGCCTGTTCCCAGGAAAATGGACCTGCTGTGTCCCGATGCTCTGAGGTGTTCAACTCCACTTTATCCATCCTGGGCAGCCTGGTCTGAAAATCCTCCAGCAATGGGAATTTTCTGCCTGACATGATCTCATTTAGTGGTTCACTGTTCTCCTTGTTTAACAGTCGACTGCTGTCCCACTGAACTTCCCAGTAATGCAGTTAAAGCCTCTTGGTCCTGGCCTTGTCTACATGGATGTGCCTAATGAATCCTTTCTTTTGGGCAGGAAAATGCACATGGAGATGACTGGAACTGGATGATCTTTAAGGTCCCTCTCAACCCAAACCATTCTATGACTTTCTGTCTCCCCTCTGTCTTGTTGAAGTTCTTTGACCTCACAGATGTGGGGTTTTTTTAAGACTTCTGATCACTCTGGTCCATTTTCACATCTTTGCTGAAGCTCCAGATCTTGCTTCAAAAGCTCTGGGATTTCTGCACCTTTCAAATCAGAGGGGCTGGAAATTGTAATGCAGCACCACTGACATGGACACAAACTTCATCTCATGCTGTAATTTGTCCCACATTCCTTTATCCAAGGAAATCTGTGGTGGTGGGGGTTGCAGCGTTGGATGATGCAAGTTCCTACCCCTACCACAGGACCTGCCATGCTGGTGGCTAAATTTTGGGACTGGCCAACCCCGGAATTCTAGCCTGCCCTGCAATTCTGATTTATGGTATTGAAAGAAGCCCTAAGCCATCTAATTAACTGCTGGCTACCCAAAAGATAACAAATATGAGGAGTGATTTACTGTCACACTGACATGCTCCACAGTCACGATGACAAGCACAAAATGGAAGTTTTCTCAACTCAAATGCTCTCTTGTGGTAAAGAAGAGGCACTTAATAATAGCAGAACCAGAAAATGGAGACAGCTTATTTCACTCCTGGCAGCTTTGTTAATAAAACATTGGGAAGGCAAATAATTACCTGACATGCAATTACATCTAAGCTGTTTTCCTTGGGAAAAAAAAACACAATRGAAGTGTCGGGCGTCTGATTTTATGATCCTGTCTGGAAAGGCTGTATTGGATATTTGGAATGGGTACTCGATTTATGYTTTGTTTTTGAGCAGACTGAGCTTTGCTTCTCAACTTGTGCTGTGTTTTACTGCCAGGGACTTTCAGAGTGGCCAGAGTGAAGTAGGAACCTTTCTTCTAAACTCTTAAACTTGGAAAGAGTTTGAAATGGAGGTGACTTTTGATGGGGAATGCCCAGACTCTGGTAGTTTTTCAGAAGCTCGTGGCCTTGCCATTTTGCCAGCACCGCTTTTCAAATGAGCAGAGAATAGTTTAGGTTGGAAGGGACCTTGAAGGTCACCTAGATCCTTCCACGTGGAGCAGGTGGGGTGTGTTGTAGGGCGTCTGGTGAGCTCTGCTTTCTCAAATGAAGTCTGTGCATGCTCCAGGTGAGGTTTCTGTGTGTTCCCCATGAGGTTGTTGCTCTTCACCACGCCTGGCTGTGGGTGAAGCCCTAAGGTGAAATTTATGATTGAATACTTAGCTCATTTTGTCTTGTTGATTCAGGATAAGGACAGCAGGATGCATCCAGCCTGGCGGAGGCTCCGAGGCCAGTAACAGTGTGTGCCTGAAATGAAGTTCCTCTTGAGAGAAAAATTCCTTTTTTTTTGTTTTTCATTGAGCAACTTTCTTTTTCTTCTGGTTCTCCTGTAAATACGAATGGGTTTCTAATGTTGGAAGTAACTTTCAGTATTTTTTTCAACCAGAAATCGTGGAATCACAGAATGGTTTGGGTTGAGAGGGACCTTAAAAATCATCTCAGTCCAACCACCTGCCATGGGCAGGGACACCTTCCACTAGACCAGGGTCTGTTCATGTTTTGTTTCCTATAATATCAAAATATTGAAGATGCACCAGAGTTGATACATTTGCTGTTTCCATGAAACACTGAATGACTTTTATTAAAATTGAAGAATCGCTCTCCATGCCCACAATTAATATTTTTTCCTTACGTCTTTAATTGCATTAAAAGTTCCGTATTTCTTGCTGTATAATATTTCCATATTCCAGCACAATAAAAAGCCTAAGAAGCTGCTTTGCCAGCTCTGGAGACATCAGCGTGCATCTCCTGATCCTTGCGGGTGGGTGGTTTATGTTTCAAAGTTCGCATGATTAAGGAAAATCTGAAGTTTGTTATAATTGAAAATTTAATCCTTGTGCTTCCCAGGGAYGCACTGGTTGTCAGGTCTATAAAATCACATAGTAAATAAATAAAAAGCTTTCCAAAAGCACTGTAGCAGAAGATGTTGCTACTTTCAAGTCAGCTGAGTGCTTGTGAAGGGAGGGAGTGGGGGAATCATCACATATTTTAGGTTTGCTTTCAGGTGCTTGTTCTTGGCCCCAAAGGCAGAGGAGCTGGACAAAGCAGGGTCAAGGTAGGACTTCTATTACACTGAAGCACCAACATGCGATGTAGTTGAAGTTGTCTCAGCCCAGTGCAGGGCGTTGGACTAGAATGACCTTTAAAGGTCCCTCCCAACCCAGACCATTCTGGGATAGAGGACCTGGCCACTGGTAGCCAGCAGACCACTGGCTGTGGGTGATCTGAGTGTTTTGGGCTGGTTTCACAGTGGTGTGGGAGCTGCTGTCCTCGCAGCACCGCTGCACAGCTTCACGTTGTCATCTTGGAGTGGATGTTTAGCTGGTGCTGTTGATCTTATTCCCAGGGCTTGCCTGCTTGGGAAGGCTAAAAATAGATCATGTTGTGTTTGTCTGTTACAAAACTGAGGTGAGTATTAAGGAGTGAATTCTTGGGCTGATTTGCTGAAAATAGCAAGCCATGTTAACATGAGCTAGAGATCAGCGTGTAAACATGCAACCCCCAAGGGTATTAAAATTTCTTCAGATWTAGTAGGTACTTCTTGCAGTCATTAGGTGAGATTTAGGAGAGTTACTCTGCTTCTTGGCATTTGCAGAATAGCAGAAATTCTGGATAAATTTCAGTTTGTGCCTCAGTGAACAAAACATGTGAGACTGTAGTGTGCCTTCAACATGAACATTCTCAAACAGATCATACCTGCTTATGAGGGGTCAGTTTTGGATCTGGTTTAACCTCTTTGGTGACACAGACAGTGGGATTGAGGGCAGCACCGAGGGGGAAGGTGTGAGCACTGCACGATTGTGGCACACACTGGTGGTGCTGCAGGACCCTCACCTGCCTGGCAGATGGCAATGGAATGCTTTGCAGAACAGAGCTGATATTCTTCCTTGCTGAGCTGGGCTATCCAGCAGTTTTTAAGGCAGTGAGAGTTAAGACAGAGCAAGGAATTCAGAATTTGGTTCTTTAAAATCCGTGTAACACGACTGGGCACAGCAGCGAGGTGTAGGGTTCTTGTCTCTGCGAGCCTTGTAGGTTGTTTTGAATTGAGTTGTTTGAATCAAATAGCATTTTCTGTATGCTTCCGRTTCTGCTGGAAGCAAGCAAAAGTTCCAACTGAAGTCTTGACTTCGCTGTACATAAAAACTCCTTTTGTAGGGTACATCTGTTTTGATCTCAGTTTGACTGTTTGTCTCTTCTGCATCTTGCATCTAATTTGTATTCCAGCGGGATAAAATGAACTTGATAATGGCCTTTTAGCTTGTCATCTTAAAACATATGCTCAGCCCGGAAGAACCAATAAAAGTCATGTTTATGAGAGTCTTACAGTCTAGTGGCTGGGAATGGACTGACCTGTCGGCTGCAGGGACACGTGCAAAGTGGATTTTAGATGGGTCTTGTAGCTAGAGGTGTTCAAAACCAACAAACACTGTGGTTTGGGGTCTGAGCACTGTTGCAACATTGATTAAAGTCAAACAAACGCTTTCGTGTCTTTATCAGGCATTCACACACTGTGCTTTCCATTGGGAATACCTGCCGTGCCCAGGGTGTCTAAAAGCCATAGGATCAGGTGGGGGCAAGTCACATCACTGCCATCACAGCCAGGGGGAAGAAGTTTTGTGCCTTCAGAGTTACTCGTATCAGGTTGCAATACATCTGTAAGAGAGCTGGTTGTGAGGTGTCCTCTAAAGTTACCAGTTTCCCACCACTCACCTCATGAAGATGTTGATATAGCTGCTTCAGACTTTGGCATCCCCAGTCCGGTGAGATGAATCTCACTACCAACGTGGAAATTCAGTTTTCCATGTACCTGTGCAGCTGTTTTCCTGCAGCAGGGATGATTTGCCCTCCCTGGGTGTGCGATAGCACATTGACCATCTTCTCTGGATCACAGAAACCTGTGCTTGCCTGGAGTTCAGCTTTGATACAGGCTGCAGCTTCAGTGAGAAGAGTAAATAGCCTTTACTTGTGCAGCAGGTCCCTAAAATATGTATGACTGAGAACTGCCAGCGGAGCTGGGGTAAGCCGAGGAGCAGAGGATGTTTTGACAGCGTCAGCCCCTCTGTGCTGGGAGCGTGGAAGGCTCGTTAGTGGATGTGATCAGCACTCCCCAGTCCTGGCTCTGCTGCCAGGGCTGGTTTGCTGTCTGGTTAGTGAGTCAGCAAACTTGCAGCTTCACCCTGCCCTTGTCAGGATTAATATTTACTGAGCCAGGGGACAGAGGCTGCTGCGGGCAGCGCGCTCCGTGCCGGTGCAGGGAGCTGGTGGGAAGTGAATGGGATGTGGCTCAGAGGCCTCCAGCCYCAGGGACTCTTGGCTGGGATGAGGAATCTGTCCTGTGTCACACCTTATTCAGTGATTTTCCTTTACAACAGAGCTGATGTAAGGGAGTGGGTATGCCTGTCTCGAGAGCTTTGGTGAGTATCCTGACAGTGTTTGCCTTAACTGGGAGCAGGGGTGGAGGTCATAAACCTTTTACACCTTATCATTTGCACTGTGTAGTTACACTGCTGGGATTCACACTGCAGGTTTCCTTGACAAAGAGGGACTCCCAAGTGAAAATAATTGGGTATGTAGATTGATTATAGAATCATTTAGGTTGGAAAACACCTCCAAGATCATTGAGGCCAACTGTTCCCCCAGCACTGCCAAGCCCAGCGCTAACCCCTGTCCCCAAGTGCCACATTTAYATGGCTTTTAAATCCCTGCAGGGATGGTGGATCAATAATTGTCCTGGGCAGCTTTGTCCAGGGCTTGACAACCCTTTCTGTGAAGAAATTTTGTCTAAYATCCAATCTAAACTTCCCCTGGCTCAACTTGAGATCATTTCCTCTTGTCCTGTCCSTTGTTCCCTAGGAGCAGAGCCTGACCCCCACCTGGCTGCACCCTCCTGCCAGGAGTTGTGGAGAGGCAGAAGGTCCSCMCGAGCCTCCTTTTCTCCAGGCTGAGCCCCCCCRACTCCCTSTGCCGCTCCCACCAGACTTGTGCTCCAGAGCCTTTTATTATTTATTATGAGGAGCATCACACAGCTCCCACTCCTTAGGAATAAGAAAACCTCATCATGGTCCAGTCTGAAAGCAAGGAACTTGAAGCAAACAACAGCATAYGAAGAACTGTTTTAAAGGTACCTGGACACTAGTTTAGTCTTGCATTTTGGAGGGAAGCCCCCTTATTTTCTCACTGTGGTGCCTTGCATGGACATGGGGTGGGTGAGGTGGCACAGGACTGCAGATTTTACATTGCCTTCTAGTCTTGCAGTAGTTACTTTTGGAGTAACTACTATGCCTTCCTGATAAGTCGGTCATCACGTGGSAGTGGTGGATGGATTGGTGTCTGATGTACCTCAGGAGAGAGGGACAGAGCTTTGTTCTCTCTCTGCCACTCCATATTATTTTCCTCTTTTCTTCAGCACACGTAGAGATGGAGAGCACAGAGGAAGGATCAGAGGGCCCGTTTGAACAGCATCTGCACAGAAATGCAGGAGCGGCAACAGATGGCCAAAGCTTTTGTTTCTGTAGCCAGAGCAGCTGATGCTTTTCAAGCTACAAACTCTGATGGAAGTTCTAGCTACCAATCCCACATCATTTTATACAGTTTTGCATCTTCCTCATTTCTTGTGTAACTGTTGTACAAAGCAGAGATGGCTGGAGGAGAGAACTGAAAGATTGCTTTGAGGAGTTGAAGATGGCTTCTGACTTCCAGTGTTGAAACAATGGCTGATTGTCCTTTGAACAAAAAAAAGGCAGCAACTCTTAGATTCAGTCACGTTCTGCTGTTAGAGCTGAAATTGCCTGAAAGAAGCGTCTGGAATTGCCTGACGTTGTCTCATGCGTTTCATCCTCGCCATTGTTAAGGTTCGTTAATGATTCCATTATAAACCCCTATTTGCAGAAATGGTTTTCTAAAAGCAATCTCTGTGTTATATTATTATGTTGTTTATATTATATAAATGCTCAAGGACTAGACATGTATTAATAGAGAGCCTTGTGATTGTGGAGCCAGCAATTATGTGACTGGTGATTACTCCATCACAAACTCTGCTGACTCTCAGCACTTTGGACAGGAGAATAAAATTCCTTCTGCAAATTGGGAAGATAATTTTCTTCGGAATAGTGGTTGTTACACAGCGCTGGAAATCCTCGGAATRCAGATAAGCAGTAAAAGCCAGTTAGCTTTAGGCAGTGCAGTTGATGCTTTGGAATAGACTGTCATGGTGGAGAGCCTTATGAGTCACCAGGGATATAATGAAGATGCTAAAGGAGATCTCCAGGCCTTTCAGGAGAGGATGTGCTGGGTGGAAAACCAGGCAGCTGTAACCATTTCTCTTCCCTGTGCTCCTTCCACAGTGTTTTCCAGGTACGTGACAGAGTGGGATGAGGTACTTTATCCTTCCTTTTTGTGGGGTTAATCACTGTCTCTTCCTTGCTGTGTCACTGCACCCCAATAGAAGAGTGAGGCCACTTGGTCCCCAAAGAGGAACAAGAGAGCAGCTTTAGAGGAATGTGCAAGGCAAAATCAAGTGATTAAGATCATGCCCTGCCTGCTTGGTTGCTCCAAGGGCCCAAGAACCCCATCCTAACCCTCTGGGTACAGTGGAGTCACAGGCTGCCTCTTCCATTAGGATGGCACAGGGCAGTCCTCAGCAWGTGTCAGCCTCTTCTATGGCTGCATCCAGAGGATGATCCAGCTGGGACTCTGCTTCCTGCCTTCTGCTTCTGCATGTGTCCTGGCTCATATACCCCAACAACACTTTTTGCTGTGTAAAACCTATAAGATTCCAGCACTGTGCTTTATGAAGCCCAGGATGGAAGATTCTAGGTCTGTGATTCTTCATCCTTTCCAAACCACCTTGGCCTTCCCTACAGCCAGTGGCTTCTCCCTCTTCAGTGGGATAGTGGGGAAAGAAGGACCAAGCCACAGAACAAGAATCTCCACTCTCAGTTGCTCTCAAAAGCAYAAAGACTGTAGATAAAAGGTCTTGTGCCCTTTAAAATTCAGCAACTTTGCTGGCAGATTCTGCTAGAGTCAAGCTGCCTTTCTGGTCTTTTTATTTCTAATCGTTCTATAGCAAATACCTTGAACATAAATGGTAAAGCTTTCTCCCTACAAATTCCTGGATAAGACTCGATAGTTGATCTCTTGGTGACGAGCTCTGAATTCAGGGCTCTTTAGAGGTGTCAGTACCCACTTCCTGGCAAAGGAAGCTCCCAGCACAATGCTGGTTGCACAGGGGATGGGATCTTCTAAGAGTTGCAGAAGTTGTGTGGGTTGACTCTGGTTTGCTCAGTGAAACTTTTCCATTGCTCCAAGTGAACAACTTCCAATAATGCTAATAGTAATCATAATAAGGAAGTAGAAGAGAGAGAAGGTGTCAGGGAAAGAGGGACAAAACATGTCCTGGCTGTCTCGAGGGAAGTGAGGMAGAAATGTAGACCAGCCATAGCCTATATATATATTTCTATATCTATCTGGGTTGTGGCAATTTTTGTAGGGTGTTAAAAGGGAAGAGCCTCCTGCAATACCCCTGCTGTGCTGTCAGACACAGACCTTGGATGTCACCTGTTCTCTTGCCCAAGGCGCTCCTGATTTAGCAGCTCTATAGGAGTCCCGTTATCCGAAGTTTATTTGAAATAATTACTGTAATCATCCSTACATTGTGACAGTGTAAGGAACCAGAAAATCGCATTGCATAATTCCCTTGCAGTTGTCTGAGAAACCTCCCGTCTGCGTTGCCAGCGCCGGCGCAGGGGTTGGATGTGCAATCCCTGCGAAGGGGCTGCCGCCGCTCCAAGTTCGCCAGGCGCCGTCGCCGGGATATTTATATTTTATCTGCCGCGCTCAACAATTGAATGAAAGGGAAGTGTTGGCAGAGGTCAAGCATTGTTTGAACGTGTTGCAAATGGTTTCCCAGGGAAACGGCAAATCGGTACTCATAGGCTCCTGCAGCATCTCCAGAACAACATCCAGCCACCAGCCATAGCCCYGTGCTTGCTGTAGTTCTCGGGACCAAGGGCGATGCAGACCAAAGCCAGAGTGAGCGCCTGAGTAGGAGAGCARTTCCAGAGGATGAGGAAACATTCGGCAAGAGTGGCACCGTTACCATCTTACAATGTGYCCGAGTTAAATTCGCCTGTGCCAGACGGTAAATGCYTTYTTTWTTTTCCCCCTGTSTATCTCATCCTAGGCAGGAATTCGCTTTGCTTGCTCCTCCTGCTCYGTTCCGTGCAGAGTAACGAGAATCTTATGTGTGTGTGTTGTGTGTGTATTTTCAAAGTAATGCTCAAATAACATTTTTAGCACTTTAATATCATCTGGGATAGGTGCAGTTAAATTTCTGTTGCCTGTGTCCAACTGCTGTGTGAAAGATTTCTGATGAAGAAACTGATGTGGAAGTGTAAACAACAGATAAAGTTGTTGTACTTTAATCCTGGCTTTTAAAATTATGTGGAATTAGGTCCATGTAATGTTATTGGCTTTTCTGGAGTATTTTGCTGTTGTGCTCTAGATTTATTTTATTTCTTTTACTGTAAAGACAGAGGCACCAACTTTTTTGTGCTTGCTGTCCCTCAGCTCAATATACTAGTTGTCCCCTTAAACTGCTTTTTCCCTCCCCTTATTTTTAGAAGTGTCATCTCTGAAGAAATTCTTTAATACAAAAACCACAAGATAGAAGTTGGGAATTCTTTTATATGCTCTTGATCGGACATGAGATCCTCATTCCTTTAAGAGTGCCAACCAACTTYACATCACACTTCAGAGTCACTGGGAATGTGGTGATGTTTTCCAGCAGGAGATTTGACTGCCCTGATAGTGAAACAGAAATAAAGCTCAGGGTGCTGAAAGTTTACAGCAGGTATACATGCTGTATAAATCAAGGTCAAAAGGAAAGCTTTCCTAAAAATATTCCTGAGGTTCAGGTTTCAGTTTTTGTCTTAAACATCTGTAGAAGTCTCRGGCTTTAACTGCACAGTTCGCGTTTAGGATATTCGGTGTCAGATGTTTCAAAGAGCTGCGTGCCACTTCCCCAGGTTGCTCGTTCTGCCAGAACTGAGCTGTTTTCCCACCAGGTGCCGTGGTGAGGACACTGGAGCTGTAAACCTGCCAGGTGTGTGTGTGCTGTCTCTGCTTTGAGCCGACCAGCRATGAAAATGTAATTAATTCCCTTCTGTGAGTTAAATTCAGCTCTGCATCCAGGAGCAAGACAAAGCAAGAGCCACGGTCCAGTGCTGGTCAGCAGAGCGTGACTTCCAGTTCTTCGATCTACCTGGCTCAGGCTGCCTGAAATTACAAACAGGGCTGGGTTTTGATAGACCAGGCAACAGTTTGTGTTGTTTTTCTCCGAACTGTCTGTGTGATATTAAGAATTCTGCAGGCTTGGTAGTTACCCCTGGTGTTTCTTCCTTGAGGGAAAACGCCTTAAGGAAAGTTGGAGGAGCTGACTGCTTGTTGCTGGTGCACASCACCGGGTTTTAGGATGTGTGATATTGTGATTCATACCCTCACCTGCTCTTTTAGGAGCAGAGTTGCAGCCAGGTGAGCTGGCTCTGCTGGTGAAATGGGGTGATTTGCTGCTCTTTATTTCCTGAGGGCTCAGACTGGGCTCCTGCCACGCCAGGTGGTGAATGCAAAGGATTAAAGATTGTCCCTGCCATACAGGGCTCCAGGACAGCTCACAGGCTGTGGCTGCCTTCAGCTTCACCAGTCCAGCTGCTCTCAGGTCCCTCTGTTGGACCAGTCTTAACCTTCTCTGGGCTGCAGAGCAGCGTCAAAACTGCACTGCCTGCTTCCTCAGGGAGGGAAAATCCAGGCTTCCTAGGAAAAAAGGGCAATAGAGTGGAAGTGACTACATGACAGCACTTGTCATATCCAACAGGCTGCAAATGGAAAGGTTCTTGCTCGGGATGAAGCTGGCCAAGCTGAATTAATGCTGGACCCATACATTAAATGTGTGTGCAGCCAGTTTTGCAGCTCAGCAAAGACTTTAGCAGGAATTCCCAAAGAATCCTAATGGGATAGGGCAGCCAGCTTCCCAACAGTACTGCATCTGTCCCCGCTTTCCTTCCCAAGCAYGAGGAGGGCACATGGAAGAGATTCCAGAGCAGCTGGGGCTCTGGACCACTCCCCAGCATCAGCCWGGTGTGTGGCATGGACACTGCATGGAGGAGACATCCCAAATGTGCCATCGTGGAAAGGCAGGGATGAGACCTGTCAGAGTTATTACCTCAAGGGCAGCGGAGAAAACAGATCTCCTCGAGTTGCAAAATGCAGCAGTAGAGTGATAAATACCTACTTTTGCCCCACCTGCTTACCTGGAAAATGTTCCCTTAACCCAGCCTTCCTCAAATGTGCCTAATTTAGGCTCTAAATCAGGCAAGGAAAGCGAAGCATGTGCTTAATGCACTGCTGTGCTGCCATGGCCTGAGTCTGAGACAGTCAGGCTTGGACTCATCCACATCCATCTAAATGTAAGCCTTGGTAAATACTGAGAAAGTGTTGGAGCTTCCCGGAGTCAGCAGGAGAGCTGGACACCTCTGGGAGGTGATTCACCTCCTCAGATTGGTATGGGAGGGAGCTGGAATGAATCATTCCATGGAGGCACCCATCAGCCAGGGGAGGCAATGGTTTGTGTAGGAAATAAATACAAACACAAATCCAGAGTGTTGCTGAGCTGTCTGTCAGGATTCCGACTGCTTTTTTAGATCTTGGGAGACCCATGAACTAGCCCGGATTTATTGCAGTGTTTTTGAATGTAGAAGTTATATCATAATTATTTACTAATGAGATGCATAGGAGTGGTATCTGGACTGTCCTGGGTCTAAACTCCTTTCACAACAACTTCACGTCAAAGCAGCCTCATGGCTTTCCTTGAAGCTACTCTTGGTTTACAGCAGTGAAAGTAAAAGTGAGARTTTCGCTGGGAGTGTCTCTTTCTTTTGGAAATGTCACCAAATTCTAGCAATGACATGATTAATTTTCAAAGGATTTTTTTAATAGATTGTTAACCTTTTTTTGGACTAAAGTGAATGCATTGTTGAATGATTGGAAGCACATCTGATATAATTTATTACCAAGTTTATAGCAGAGGTTTTCTTTCATGGGATAGTGTGCAGCTTTGAATGATATTATTTATGTTTGTCTTTCTGAGTCAGTGCTGGAGAGCTGGGAAGATGGCCTGATCCCAGGCCAGTGAATCCTGAGATTGGCTTGAGTTGGTGTTGGGTCAGGTATATCCGGGCTGGAAAACAGTCCCATAGTCTGTTGCAGCAAAGGACACCCCTTTGAATGTGTGAGTCCCGAGGGACTCACTCAAGCTGTCACTGAGGTGGTCTCAGAGGAGTGTTTATGTAAGCAAAAGCTTTTTAAAAAGTCCAGCTCTGAAATAAGGAGACAAAGGGTCTTCAGTTCTGGGGTTGTTCCCTCAGACAGCACGTGTTGGCTCCACCTCAATAAAAACATCAGTCAGTCCAGCTCCCTCCTCCTCACAGACTACTCTGGTGTGGGATCATCCCCATCATCCTCCCCAGGGGCTGAGCCAAAACTCACTAAAATCAGTTGCTCTTCCCAGGAGCTGCCCTGGAGATTGGATCCACCTCTACGATCTGGAGTCGTTGGCTGGCGTGGGCTCTGCTGGGCTGGACACAGGGTGCAGACGCTTCTGGGTGCCCCTGTGCTGCCTCCTCTTCCTCTGCAGCTCTGGGGCAGCCTGGCCTGGCTTCCCCCAGCAGCTCTTAGCCAGGGATTTCCTCTCTGTGACATTCATGGTGTGGAAGGGAGAGTGTTTGTGTGCCTGCCCTTCCCAGGTTTCGTTCCGCATACAGTGTCCAGGTGGGCAAGGAAGGAGCAAGAAGCAGAGGCCCTTTGCTTGGGAAAAGTTCTGTGCTGGAGGAGGAGGTGTCCATACCCTCCCCACGGGAGATCAGTGTGTTCTGACTCCACAGTTGTCATGGCCAATCGCGAGATTTCAACATGAGTTTTTCAGTGGAGATGCCAGCAAGGTTTTATGACAGCAGAAACATCCCACTCCAAATGGATCTTCTGAATGTTTTTTTTTTTGTAGGACAGTGTAGGTAATTTTGTGCTGTAGAAGTTTTGATTTCAACTTATAAAAATCATTCTTCATTTGCAGCACTTCCTTCTACATTCCTTCAAACTCTTAAGTGTGCTGTCATGCCTGGTAACTTTAAATTAGGAGTAGCCACTGTGTTTCAAAATGCATGTTCCAGCTGCCAGTTCCACCACAGATGTTCTCAAATAAGCTTCTTTMCCAGGATCTGTTCTGACACTCCCACACTGGTGCTGGTGTGTTATTTTTGGTTTCAAACCAATGAAATTTCCTGTCAATGTTTAAGAAGAGGCAGTGATACRTTTTTTCGAGTTATGCTGAAATGAGAAAAAAATATTTCCATGTTTTTAACTGTACTATCAATAAAATGTAGATAAAAAGTTTGGACAGGAATTTGAGTTTTTCTAATAATTTTTTTAATATGTTTTGAGGAAAGGTCTCGGTCCAGAGCAATACAAACAGGAGCCACTTTCTTCAGAAAGAAAGAATTTGGGAAGTCCTCCAGAGTGGCCATTACACTCAGGGCTCTCGAAAAGGCAGTCTACAGCTTGCCTACAGCCAGTAGCAGGTTCACATGTTTCCTGCTAAGGTCTCTTTCTGTTTTTGTTGTTGTTCTTTAATAGCTGCAGCTGTTGAGCATCAGGGATGTGGCAGCCTGGATTCCCTTGGTGCTGCTGTCCTTGGTCAGAGGCTTTAGGACGCAGCACTGGATGCACTTCCATCTCAGAGCAGGTTCTTCAGTAGAAGAACATGTAGCTGATGTGCAGAAAGATGCATTTACAGGCTTGCATTTATCAGGGTTGCATGCAGAGGCATCAAACTTACAGGAATTAATATGGGRACTCGTCAGAGACAAGCAGCCGGCTGTGGGGATGTGGCGACRTGTGAGGAGATGCCTTTGTGCAACTTATTTAGGAACTATTTCCCACTTTCCCTCTCTGCAAAGCAATCATATCCATCTATACACCCATGTGACCTGCTTGTATGGAACATAAGTAGAAGCTCCTCRACTCTCCAACACAGGAAGTCCAAAATCAACCAGAGCAGCTGGGAGCAGACGCTGCAGGTGCCAGGGCCAGGTGGAATCCCMGGTTGTTCACACAACTGACATGGACCGTGCACACAATGTCCTGCCCGTTCCTGGGTGTTTCCATTTGATTCTGAATTCCTTAAGTTGCCAGATCTCATAGTGCTAGACGCAGATGCACGCAGCTCCTCCTCATTAGTTCTTTGTATTTATTCTGCTCAAAACTGACTTAGGGTTTTGCACTTGGCAGAGTTGGGCACATCTTTTTGGCTTAATGGCTCATCCTCAGTCTATCCAGCTATTGCCAGATTTTCTTGCTGYTTATATATTGGTTTAGATGGTTGTGTTTCTTTTCCAGATTGTAGTTAGAMGGGGAATCAAGGTTCTTATTTTTTCAGCAGTCTAGACCTTAAATCACAAGTTAGCTCCTTGGGACATGATCCTAACACTGTTCCCATCACAAAACCAAGGAGGTGCAGGTCTGAGRGGGATTTTTTTCACTGTCTTGGATTCTCTCCCCAGACAAATAGTCTGGGACTGCTCTTCTGGAAGGGTAATTAGGTGCAAGGATGTAGAGTGGCACATCTCTTGATCAGGCAGTGAGTTACAGGATGTGACATTTAAGTAATTTACTTCCTTTGCTGCTCTTTGTTCACCTTATTGCAGGGTTGGGAGGGCACGTGGAAGTCGTTGAGATTCCTGGTTGTAAGCAAAGTTGCTGTCTGCTGATGTGAATTGAGGGCTTGTGTACAGACACTGAAGGGATAATTGGCAGAAATTGCTGATGGATGTCACTAGTAAACCGCAACAAAAATACCTACTTTTTCTGCTTTCTGCTCTTGACAATAGTTAATCATAGTACAAGAGAAATGCTGTACACCATCACTGAGTCATTTGTTTTTCATTATAATCTGAAAATCTTTTCCCCTAGGACAGGAAAAAAATAATTATTGTAACCTTCTCGTCCCCTTCAAACATAAAAACTTCCAGAACAAGCAAATAATAAATGAACAAGGCATCACTCTGAACAGACATCTGTGCATTACTAATACACAGAGACCATTGCATAGTTTAAATGGAGAACATTATCTCCAAATGTCTGAGACATGCTGAAAGGATTTTTCTTCTCTGAGCAAGAGATGCTTATTGCTCAGAACTGTGTAGCACACTGCCAGCAAAGCGTGTGTGCTTGTTTTCTTGATTTTGCTTGGCTTTAGTAAACGTAATTACGACTTCACATCCTTGGTCAAATTGCTGGTTCTGAACACATTAAAAGTTGGGGAGAGTTTGCCTTTCAGTTTTAACTTCCCAGCTGGTATCTCCAGGTGTGCCAGTGTGTGTGCCCAGACAGCTGGGCTGCTTGGACTGACCTGCTGTGGCTTTACACCAGTGCAGTGAAGGGCAGAAATTGGTTTTACAGGCAGTGGCTGGGATAAAATAAGCTATGGACCTAAGTCACCGTTGGATTGATGGTGTTGGATACCCTGCTCCCAGCTGACAGTAGCAAACAATCCCATTAAAGCCGTGGCTGATGCAGCSTGATGAGGTTTTATTGTAAAATGGACAGAAGCAGCTCTCTCCACCTTTCCCAACAGCAGCACCACTCAAGCCCCTTTCCATGTGCATCCGATACTTCCCTGGCTGCAAAACTCACATCATCCTCTCCTTGCTGTGCATCAGCAARAGCAGAATTTCTCAGGATGGTGAGCTGGCTGCTCAAGGTGAGCACTTGGAACACTGGGCTTGTGGGATGGGACGAGTCCGTCTCCCTGGCGGGTGCTGGCTCCAGCAGGGTAAAGGGAACATTGGGAATTCTTCCTGTGGGGCCCAGTTTAGCAGGAACATTCAACTGATGTGTTTTCCACGCAACACCAGACCCTCTCCTACCTACACCTATCTGTCAAAGCCCAGTGATTGTTTGGTTCTGTGGCAGTGGAGACATCCTTTTGTCAGTGCAGGAACAATGATGTATCAGGAGCTGAGATTTTCAGGACACATTAAAATAAGTCTGTTTTAATACTGAGTGAGTAAAAGGCAGATTGTAGGTGCCTTGAGTGGCCTTTTGGAAAAGCTGGTCTCTCTCCTGACTGCGGTGGTAGCCACAGGTGACCACTGCTCTGCAGGGTTTGGGAATATAACGTGAAGAAATTGTCCAGCTCATTTCCATCACCTATTTAACCATCGATTTCATTGTGTAATCAGATAAAGAGAATGTATTTTGGTGCATCCCATCAAGCCAGATGTTGCTGTCTCTAAATGAGCCAACACTTTGTGTCAGTAACGCAGCGTTGTGAATGCACAGATGGCTTTTGGAAGGGAATTCACTTACCTCTTTGAGAGGTTCTAAATTTCCATCAGGGCAGTTGGATGAAAGAGAAAAGAAAAAGAAACAATCAATTCTAAGATGATCTGGCCRTAGAACTTGGTTCCAGGACTGCATTTTTGTGTTGTGGTGATTATTTAACTGGCAATCCATTTGATCTAGGACCAGAGGGAACAACATGAAGCTGTGTCAGGGGAGGTTCAGGCTGGATATTAGGAAAAGGTTCTTCACCCACAGGGTGGCTGGGAAGGGGTCACAGCCCCAAGCCTGACAGAGCTCAAGGAGCATTTGGACAGTGCTCTCAGGCACGAGGTGGGATTCCTGGGGCTGTCCTGTGCCAGGGCCAGGAGTTGGACTCCATGATCCTTGTGGATCCCTTCCARCTCAGGACATTCTGCGATCTGTTTCTAGTTGCAGCTGTGAGACCAGAAGTATTGTCCAGACGAAATGACATGGATTKTTTTTTTTTATTCCAAGCACTGCTGTCACATGCCAAAGATGTCATATACTTGAAGATGACCTGAAGAGAATTGGTTTTGAGCTTCAGAGCAAGGTTCTCTCCAAGCCCCCCAGAAAATAGCGAAGGGATTTTTCTAGCCAAGGCGAGGACACATGTTCTCACTGTGTGAGCTGCATCTGGAACCCTGTACATGGACAGAAAGCCGCGAGTCATGTATTGCATCTTTCACAGGGGCAAGGGAGCTGTGCATTGTTTACAGGTGGTTGGTGAAAATGCTTGTGAGGCCCAGCATGTGCTTCTTGTTCCTGGCCTGAGTGGGCACAATGGCAGCAGCACATGGTGGTCACCTCCTTCCCCAGCCGAGGCTCAGAATGGTGTTAAAGAATGTGGAAAGGCTGGACTTGAGTGATATTAATCATGTGGTTTAGGTCAGTCACAAGCATAATTACCTGGCTAAATCAAAGTACACTGGGATATGTATATAATAATTAATGCAACGTGGGGACAGACTTTGTTGGAGTCGTGGAAAGCCACGTGTTCTCCTTGCTGGTTTCCCTTTGGTCTCCATGTGCAGAGAAATGGCCTTACTTCTTAARTTATAAAGCATCTACGTTTGCAGGGCAAGGAAATAGATTTGCTGAAACAGATTAATAAACTAAAAATAATCGTAAAAAAAATGGAAAAGGGCGTGGGTTTGTTTTTATCCAATAATGAAAAGTAATCCAGGTGGATTTGACGCATTAAGATGTGCTGGATACAATCATGTGTGGTACTTTCCAGTTCTCCCTTTCCTCTTTTGTCAATCCCATTGGCAGAGTGTTGCTTTGACACTCGGTTATAACCTCCAAGGAACACTTCTAGCAGCAAAATCTGACAGTCTGSCAAGGTTTTTCCCATTTGTTTTTTCCCAATCTCTTCCAGTAGCATTCTCTTAAAATACCAAATGATGCCTAAAATGTGGATTCATTCTCAGCCTGTGATTGATCCCTGCTAAAGCCACGAAACTGTGTGGAAAGTCCCACCCCGTGTTGACATCTCTGCTTGGAGTGGTTGTTCAGGGCCAGGTTGGATGAGGTTTGGAGCAACCTGGTCCAGTGGAASGTGTCCCTACCCATGGCAGGGGGTTGGAGCTGGATGATCTTAAGGTTCCTTCCAACCCAAACCCTTCTATGTTTCTGTTACTCCCTATATGGAAATTCAATGGAAGATGCTGCTCTTGATCACTCCAAATTTGGAGTGTCTTTGCAGATCCCTGCTCCATAGCTGGGAGTTGCTGTGTGAGACAAAGAACCAGAGTTCCATGAGCTCTGCCTTCCCTTCCTCTCCAGTGGGGTAGCACTGCCCACGAGGGAGGTTTCATTGCTCAGCTGTGCAAATGATGATTTGTTGTCCCTGCTGCTGGTTCCAGGTTTGGAAAGTGAGCCCAGCACATATCTCTTCACCCCCTCATCAACAGATATCYGTAAAATATGTTCAGATTCAGCAGCATTAGGCATCCCAGGCTTTCTAGCTGTAACAATGAAATATTGATAAATGGCTGAGCTGTCTGATTGCCTCAAGTATAAGGGAAGATTTCAGTAAATCAAGCAGTGGCTTTCGATTTAATGCAATCTCTTGAATTACAGCTTTGGTCTCAGCTGCTGGGTTTGTCAATGCAGAAGAGAAGATTCATGCTGCTCTGTTGTACCAGATACAAATAACTCAGAGCTCTTTTTGCACGTGAGGAAAAGGTTCAAACTTTGGTTGCAGATCACTTGCTAAACTTCTGCTGAGTGTAATGTGAATCTTGATCTTGTTCTGAATTGAGTCTGAATTGAGGCCTAACACGTGTCTTTCAACGTAATGGAATCTCTTTAAATGATGAATATCAAAATGAGGAGTGATTTGGAGCCAGCCACCTCGGTGGCTTCTTCTCCAAGGACAGGCAGTCAGCAAACACTTCTGAAAATTAAGCTGAGGACCTGAAAAATCAGAAATGCCTTTTCAGATATTTCACCCCAAAAAGCGGGGGTGAAAGAGTAAATTGCAAGATGTTTTCTAAGTCTTACGAAGTAGGGGATGTTATCCTTGTTTGAGTAGTGGGAGAAGTAGTACTTGGAGTTTTGAAATGAGGGGAACAAAGTCATACAGGGAGTTGTGTGGCTGTTAARTAATTGTTTTCTCCATTAAAAAGTAAATACATGAAGGTGAATGGCTTTTTAAAGGTCTGAAAACATCCGGTAGGCTCTAAGAAGCTCTTTAGAAATTAATGCTCACCGAAAAATGAGGAGAGGCAACACAATGCTTAGGTTGCTTCTCATCATATAGGTCCTAATTTTTCAAAGTGGATTTCTGGGCCTGCTGTCATAGAGTGAGGGTTGTTTACTGAGTTGGTTGGATTTGTAGGACTTCATGGTAAGTTGGAATCTAAACTTGGGTGTCCACCTTGAGTCAGTGTTCCCTTGTACTGGACAGAGAAGAAAGAGAAGATCGTCTTGAGAAAGATCATCTGGAGGGGGTTGGCTGCTGATTCAGTCACTTGTCTACCTGGTGGGTAAAAATTAACCTTGAAGGCTCTAAATGGGCTGAGAGAGGATTTTTTTCTGCATAGTTCCTTATTTTATACATCTCTTCCTTTGTGATCTTCATAGTTAGGCCTGGTGAACCCAACGTAGCTTTAAGTCCATCAAAGGTTGCATGAACCCTCTGGCAAGAGTCTTGTCTCGATTCTTGAATCTTGGATACAGTCCTGGCTTTGGAATGCACTTTCAAGGAGTTGTTGGGTGTGTTGTTATTTGCACAAAGTGTACTGGAATGGTTCATGTTGCAACAAAGAGTGGCACCCTCTGGGATTTCTGCYGTATTTGTTGCACATGTGGCACCTTACACGTGGGGTTTGTGTCTACTTTTGGACTCTCTTCCATATGAAATAGTTGGGATTATCATATTAAATCCTTCCAAGTCGTGGCAAGGTCAGTGGCTGCTCYGGGTGTGGGTTTATTCCACGAGTTTAGGTGGGATGGTCCCCAGTTGAAGTAGCAGCTGCAAAACAAGCGGTGGGTGATCTCRGCTGACCATGAACACACCTTTATACTTACAAAAAAGGGCCTGTCATCCTGACTTCCTGCTGGAGAAGAAGACTCTCTTGTGCTGCTCATGTGTTGATCTCCTACAGAGACACCTTCAGTAAATTTGGGAGCCCATGCACCATCACCAGGCACACTGATGGATTCCTTGCACTGCACTCCTTGCTGTTGTTTCCTGATCCTTAATCCAGCCCTTCAAGCTCTTYCTTAATAAATACGGTGTCCTACTCACTGGAAAATTTTTCATCTGRTACCACTGGTATTTCTTGGACCTGGGTCTTCTCTGCTGCCTCGTGCCTCTATCCAGCCTCCATGTGAAATGTCTAATCTTGGAGTTGTCTMCATGCAGCAGAGGAAGAAAAAGCAACTTCTCTGGAGATGTGGAGATTCTGATTTGGTGTCTGTAAAGGCTTAAAATTGGCATCTTCAGTGCTGTAGCAGAAGTTTTCATCCAAAAGACCTGTCAGTGACCATGGCTTGATTCCGTGCAAGAGTCTCAAGGATCATTCTGGAGGAAGGAAAGAGGAAGCTCTCCTCTAGAGAGGTTCCCAGCACTGACCCCAGGAGGCAGTGGTTCCTCAGCCCTCCTTCCCACCCCAGGGGGGAATGGTGAGCTCTCCTCTGGCCTGATTCAGTGTCAGTGCTCAGGAAGGGGCCCACGTGAGTACAAATTCCTTTGACCGTGCAGACCCTGTGGACGGAGCCGTGGGGCTGAGAATGTACTGCAGCATGGGGCTCTCATTTCTCCAGGGGGAAGACTGGTGTTCGTACAGCACTTTTTTATCTGTAAGGGGGGAGAGAGTTAAGTATTGATTTATTTACCTATTTGCTTTATCCCGAGCAGAGCTGAAACCTGCATTTTTGCCGTGCGCTTCCTTCTGTGTGCATTTCGCTGCCAGCCTGTTTGAAAGCCCCGCGTTCCTCCAGGGCCCTTACAGCCAAAACTGATGCAAACTCTTTCTTCTCAGGTGCCTCACGATCATCTGTCATCCAATGCAAGCCAGGAGGCAACTGCCCCAGCAGACACAGAGGCATGACTAGGCAGCTCTCCCCTCTATCTGTTGCTGAAGATTCTGCTGCTCCCATTCTTGAGCTGCAGAATCGAAGTCCCTCGGGAATCTGTCGGCACAGCAGAGTCGAGAGGCAGAGCAGATCAGGTAGGAACCAGAGCCACCGCGTGCCTGCCAGAGGCCTCTTTCCCCTGTCTGCTGAGGGATGGGGCAGAGCCCCGAGCATGCTGAGCGTGGTTTGCGGTAGAGCCACGTGCGAGGCCCTTCCCGAGCCCCGGGGGCGAGGCGGGAAGGCGGCACGGACGGGAGGAGAAGGCCTGGGATCGGCAGGTACACGTCACGCGTCGGGCACGGAAGATCCGAGAGCTGGTTAAGCCTAGCACACGGGTGGTTTTCACAGAGGGGTTGTGTTTCCTCAGCCTCAGCCTGGCCGCAGAGCAGCCCCCTTAAGAGTTCCTTCTCCAAGGCGGTGACAGCCTCGGCTCACGCCACGGATGGTCTGACGAAGAGGAAGAGAAGGAGCAGCAGGAGGAAGGATTTCTAGGGAAGAGCATCAGAGCTCAGATCATCGATGAGCTGCACGTCAGGGCTCCCACCAGGAGCGTGTCACCCGCTTTACTGCAGGAGTTTAGCTCAAGTGGACCTGTAGGTGTGGTGAACGCTGACCCCTTCGCCACGGTGTCCATCTGTCAGCTGCAGGGGTGGCATGGGAGCAATGACAATGTGCAGCCACAGGCCTGTGAGTCTGCTAAACCATCCCCTTGAGGAGGAGAGACTTTAAGTGACTGAAATGATTTAACTGTCCAAGTTCTTTGGAAGACTGACTGTGTAGGGACTGTGAGCAAAAAGAGGAGGAAGAACAGGTTGGATCTCCCTTGCACAATGAAATTGGAGGAGCTGAACCTTCTTCTTGTCACTCTGCTGATGGCAGCAAGTYATCCATTTCCTTCTTGTGTTGGAAAACAGAGGGAGCTCATACTCCACGAGTACTCTCTTGATGGAAAGCCTCAGAAGAATGTTGGAGGTGATTATGGCTGCAAGGAGTGGATGATGCAGCATCTTCCAGTAAAGGTCATAGCTAAGATACCAGAAAACCAGTCTATTCTCATTTTTCCAGGTATCAGGCTGAAGTGAGTGCGTGGTGGCACTAGAGTACATCCAAAATCAGAATCCATCTTTTCCAAGGCTTTAGGCCACTTGAGTAGCGCCTGGACATCATACTCTTCTAAACATTTATTTTGCATTTATTCATTTCCCTTTTTATCCTGATCTTCCTTTCTTCATCAGAGAAATCTAAGTAGGRCTGACCCAACAGGTAAACAAATACAAAGAATATTATTTTCTAGGGTGTAGTTGCCAAATAGTCAAAAGAGTTCAGATGAAAAGCTGTAGGTTTTGACTTTCCTCATCTCACTCTTCTGAAAACTGAAAGCAAAAGGCTTTTCTGTGCCCATCTTGTCAGTGAGAATTGCACTGTGGACCAAAGGACCCTGCAGGGGTTTTTCTGCTCACTGCCTTCCACACATTTTGGCATTGCCCAGTGCCATCTCCTCGTGTCACCTGCAGTGTGATCTGCATTCTTATCTGTCCTTTCATTCTTGCTGAGTACTCACCTTCTTTCTGTGCCAGGGTTAATCTGTTTGTTCCAGTCCCAGCTAAGTGCAGACACCAAGGATTTCTGCTGCCTTGCTAATTGTAAAATGCTGTCTACCGTCGACTTTGGCTGATCAATTTGTTTTCTCCTCATTACCATTTGGTGTCTAAACACAAGTGCTTGCTCCAGCCCCAGCTTCCTGACTTGGAAATCCTTAAACCTCTCTAATACGAATTGTGTGCCTGCTCACCCTGTGCCTTTGAGTTCAAGCCTTGTCACTATTTTTAAAGTTTTATTTCTTCTCTTTTCCCTTTGATTCCTCGGTCAAGAGTTGGGTGTGCACATCCCATGGATTTTGAAAGCAGCTGTCAAGCCACTCTGTCACTGGGATCAATCTCAATTTCACTTAAGTTCAATGTAAATGATGAATCCCACCCGTTAAGCACTTACAGAAACTCCCCACTGTACATTTATTYGGGCTAAAACTTATCCAGGTCTTTAAATCCAAGGTAGGTCTTGCAACAAGTGTGTGTTTCTGTGCCATTCCCTAACATTCAGRCCTGGGACTGCAAAATCCAAGTCAAATGCTGATGGTAGTGTCATGCATAGTGACACCAATTACATCATTATTTTGTAATTGAAAAATAGAAAGCATGGCTAAAAGTGCTTTATTCTTCTATCATTGTGTGATTATTTTAAGTGTTAGCTGAAAAAGGACTAATTGCATGGTAGTTTTACTTAGCAGGAAGACCTGCAAGTGGATGGTACGTAATATATTCTTTTGAAGTCATTCTGGCTTGCAAATAAACTGTAATTTACCTTTCAATAGATGTCAGTCATTATTAGTACCATAAAAATATCTGTTTTCTCTCAACAGCCAAAGAGAATGCTAAAAGGATGCTCGCCTTTTCAGACCCATAGCTGATTATCCTCTGCATGTTTTTAATAAACCTGTAATTTTATTTAAATTCTTGATTCACCACTAAAGAATGAAGCCTCTGAATATGGATTATTTTTAGGAAAAAAACACATCACACAATTACAACTACAAAAAGCTCCATGTCCTAGTTAGGAGAATTCTTGATTGCAAATGCACTTCCTGCTATGATAAATCTTTTTTTATATTTAACCTTGGTCTGAAGTAATAACTGGGAACCTCAGTTTGACATTTCTTTATGGCTGTAGCAAAAGCATTAATATAAAAGGAAATTAAACCTGAGTCTRACAGGATACCTCTGTCACATAAAAGTTGAGTATAGGACAGGATATGCTCTCACTCAGTGCATCTGTAGCTTCTCTCAAAATCATATTGTTTCTTACATATATCACATCATGTATTAATGTGACTGGTAATTGATAGGAATAGTTAAGAATAGCCTCAGGCCATGATTTTTATAAGATTTTCCACTGTTTCTTCTGTCAAACTGATGTGATGTGGTCTGACAGGGTGAATGGTTGGAGCTCAGTGGTGCCCTGGGAGCTGCCGGGATGGCAGTGTTAGTGCTCCTTGTTTTCAGCTGGGACCTAGGACGCCAAAACAGGGATCCTGGGCTGCATCTCTGGGAGATGTGTCTGGAGAGCAGGTCACCAGTCCGTGGGAGTAAATTCTCCCTACTTGTGTCAGGAAATCTGCACTTAGGTCTGAAAAGCACAGTGCTAAAATGAGAAATGTCAGCTCTCCGGTTGCTCCTTGTTTGTTTGCAGAGGTTGATTTCTAGGCATGCCAAGCTTCACTTTTGTCCAGTTTCCTTTGTTCACTTCAGAAATGTGAGTACACCAACCTGACTGCAAAAAGCCATTCTCCTCTTGGGTATAGAAAACCACCAGACTGTTTCTTTTTTCCCATCCCAGCTAGCAAATAAAAAGGTGATTCTGGAGTTAAAGCCTTGGTTAATAAGAACTTGTTCCTGTCTCCAGACCTACAGGCTCAGAGAGCTCTTCTGTTGCACACATGCACAGTAATTGATTTCGTAATGTCATTTGTTCCTAGGGATGTATTTTTATTCTGGAGGTTTGCTGGCAGGGRGAATGAAGGGCTGATAAAGCAAATAGTGACAACAGCTTATCTGTAATGCTGTTACCTCAGCCCTCAGTGTTGTGTTTGTGTTTTGTTTCTGCCTCCTGGAAGTGACAGAGATGGCATTATTAAAATATTTTTGTCCAGGTTTTCAGTATTTATGGGACRTAGAGGAATTACAGGGAGAAGGCAAGGGGTGATTTGTGACTTGGATCAGGAGTGGAGATTTTTGCCAAGAATTGTTGTGAATGCATTTATTATATGTCCAACTCTTTTTCTATTCTTCCTCTTTTTTTCTTTTTYTCAGGAGAAGAAGGAACACAAACGCACACAGAGAGCAGCAGCCAAGAAGCTGAAGGACAGACACGATGCCAGTCTTGCACATCCACGTTCCTCAAGCTTATCTGGAGATTCCTGATCATCCTGTCCGTCTCTTCCTCCTGGGTTGGGACCACRCAGTTCGTCAAAATCACCTTTGAGACCTTTGACTGTCCCTTTTTCATGACTTGGTTCTCAACAAACTGGAACATTATGATTTTTCCCATTTATTATTCCGGGCACCTCGCGACTGCGCAGGAAAAGCAGTCTCCAATCAAAAAATTCAGGTAGGCTTTATCGTGGCAATATCCCTTTAAACAACCTCATTCCTGGGGGCTGAGGTCGCTGCTCTGCTCAGCTCCACCCATGGTGTCAGCAGGCAGAATAAAGGTCATGCTGCAGAAAACCTCCCTCATAAATAGCTCACAGGAGGCTGACGGATGAGTGATGTGTGCTGCATAAATGGATACTTGATTGTTAAAGGGTTTTTAATGAGTTGAAAAGGTCAATAATTYGCTTACAATCTTGCTGTTATATTATCTAATATCTCTTTATTTTGTGTTCTTGTCTGGATCATGCCATTGATTAATCTGTCCTGCTCCGTTTATGGTAGAATAGCAGTGYTGAGTGCAAACAAACCAGCCCATAGTTGAGAAGATGCTCAGAGCTGAGRAGGTGGTTTCCATGTGGAAGGCCATGGCTTACTCTCTGTGCTGAGCAAGTACAGCAGGATGCAAACTGCCCTTCCCTCCCGCTGGAAATTTATAAATCCCTCATCAGTAGCCCCTGGGAAATGAAATACAAGGTCAGGGGGGAACCCAAAGAAGTCATCCAGTCCAACTACCAGCACTGCAGCAGGATCAGGCTGGCTCAGCTGCACCTTAGCCAGTTCTGAAGAAAACCTCATATAATCTGTCTCTGGGGCTTGGAAGTACCATCACATTCTGGGACAATGGATTTCATGGCTCCTCCTCCACTTCCATTATCCCACTGCTCCGACAGGGACGTAGGAGCTGCTTGAAAGGACAAAACTCAACTCGCCAAGAGATACCACACCTTGCCTGTGGAGGGAGGAGATTCCCAGGGTAATTTTGAGCTGGGACCCGATTCTGTTGTTGCAGTGCAGCCTTGCTCTGAAAACAACCTGACTGACTCCAGCAGAATTGTCTGTCCCACCAGGAATTACCCAGCATGGGGCCCGTCCCTGGCTGTGCTGACAGAGGGTTCAGCACAGCTGTCACTGAGCACACAGGGAATTCCATTTGGGACTGTCAGGCTGGAGTGTAGCAAGGCCAGACTCTTCCCCCTGGCTGCTTTTTTGCCRGGATCTGGGATGTCATTTGGCCCTAAATTATCATTTCTGTCAAATCAGCGTGACTGAAATAGAGCAGTTGCAGTTAATTAAGTGCCTCTCTGCAAACCCTGGTGCTTTGTACATTAATGATGCTTCATTCAGATTTTTGCTGGAGTGTTTGTGAGAACATTAACAGTGTTAGCTTGGCTTCTGCGTATGAGGTAAAATAATAACAATTGCAGATCAGGTGAGAAGAAATATCCTTGCAGATAAATCCTCTGCAGTTGCTTCATTGATTATATGTCTATCACAGCAAAATTCTGGGCAAAACATTTGGGTCAATGCATAAAAAACCCGCTGTACTTAAATAATTTATACATTTCCCCACCTGTTAGGAATTCAGCTTTTAAAGTGGAGGGCACAGGCTTCCATGCCCAGAGGAATTTCTGCGGTAGGTCTGTGAGTGAGGAGACCAGTGTTAGGACTGATGGGGGTCTTCCCAGAGTATTTCTTATTCCAAATATGTCAGGAACTCACGTCCCAAGGAGGAATAACTGCTGGTAAATAGTGATTTCATCATGGGGACCAACTGCTTGGTCTGTGCTGTGTTACGGCTTGACTGTCTGAACTCTTTCAGTTTGGATATGGGAAGGACACCTCCTCAGGATGAGCTCCTGATTTTTTGGTGGCTTAAAGCATTGAAAAGCATCGTTTGTAGTTTCAAATTATAGACACATTTAATTTGGAAGGGATCTTTGGAGGTCATTTCACCCAGGCTCCTCCCCAGAACAGGGGTGTTTTCGAAGCTGCATTGGTTGATTGCATATTTACTTGATTTACATTCTTGATATTGTTCCTGTTACAAGGCCTTTTATTACATTGTGTAAGATTCCTTGTTGCTTCATTTGCCTGTTTTATTCCTGTGCAGTAGCTAATTCTTGTCAATAAACCCATCCTGTAGCGATTCCAGGCCTGCCTCAGAGTCCAGAGGTGATTTGTCTTTGTGTTCCTGGAGGATGTAGTTACTCTCTAGGAGCTCTAAAGACATGAGACATTTTGTCCAGCAGATATTCCCAGTGGATCTGAACAAACAGTGTCTGTGACATCTTGGCAGAGATCAGTGATCCTGTGAGTGACTTGCAGAGTGCTGCCCTAGGCTGRCAAAGCTGTAGAGAGCCACTTCTGCTTTAATAAATCCCACTTGGAAGGATGGGAATCTCAATCTTCAACTTTAGATTGGCTTTCTGAAAAGTTGAGGATGCTCAGTACCTAACAGAGCTGCAGGAGAGATGGATTTTTGACAAGGGCATGGAAGGGGAATGGCTTCAGACTGAGAGAGGGCAGGCTTAGATCAAATATTGAAAAGAAATTCTTACCTGTGAGGGTGGTGAGGCCCTGGCACAGGTTGCTCAGAGAAGCTGTGGTTGCCCCATCCCTGGAAGTGTCCAAGGCCAGGTTGGATGGGACTTGGAGCAACCTAGGATAGTGGAAGGTGTCCCTGCCCATGCAGAGGGTTGGAACTGGATGGTCTTTAACTTCCCTTTCAACCCAAACCATTCTGTGATTCTATTATTATAATACTTGACGTTACAAATTGTGCATTTCTTACCTTTCACACTTTACTTTAGAGATTCAATCTTGTGGCTGTAGAAAATAACTCATGGCCATGAAGTCCCTGCTGCATTTCAGTGAAGTGTCTTGGTTGCCTTGAGGCAGAAGTCACAGCTCTTGGTACCCCCTCAGTATTGTAAATAAAAGGTATGTCCCACATAAAGAGCTTGAAACTCCTTCCTTTAGGGCTGGATAAGATGATCTGAGGCTCAGGAAGCTCAGCAGTAGGAAATCTAACCCTGCCGGTGTTTACCACAGCAGAAGCCACTGCAGAGACTTGACTTAGGATCCTAATGGAGTTGTGATTTGGAATAGGTGGGTGAAATTTTCCATGTCAATACATTCTCCCTCCCCATCTGCCACCTTGGCTTCTCAAGGACAAACACTGTGACAGGGAGGAGCTTCCTGCCAGGATATACCCCTGGTGTAAGAGCTGAGTTCGGTGCTGCAGGGGCTCCCCAGCCTTGAGGCAGTGGCCAGGGAGATTGTTGGGAGGTGCAGGTTTAGTGAACACAGAACACACTGGGAAGAGCTGGATTTCTAGCAAGCAGGATAATGAGAAGTGAGCATCACTTGGAGTGCAGACTGAGCCATAAGTAGCTGGTGTTTGCAGTCACTGCAGGTTTCTCACCCACAGATCTCTCCTTCTGTTGCAGCAGTAGCTCAGTCCAGCTCCCTCAGCCACTTGTGGGGTAGCACTGCAGATCCAGATCCTCACTGTGAAGGGCTTTCCAGAGGAGACACAGGAACACCATCAGCACTAAACCAGGCTTCCCATGGACCATTCCTGTGGGAGACAGCATTCCCTGGTGCTGCCCCCTGAGCCAGGCACTGCTTCTGTGAGAGTTTCAGGCAGAATTCCCTTTACTTTTGCTCCAGCTCTCGACCAGACAAATAGAGCTGGCCAGGCTCTTTCTGRCAGTTCAGATTTGGCCAGTCCTGAGAACACCATTCACCAGTGTGCCCAACCACRCTCAGTTTGGTGCCTGTGCCCTGCAGTGGAGCTGGGAGGTGTTTGCTGCAGGTGCTGTCATTTAGGTAAAAACACTAAATGAGCTGTGCTCGCAGAAGGTGCTGCGGTGCTGTTTGCTGCCCTGGTGTCACTGTGGCCTTGCCAAGTTCCAATCCAGGTGATGTCACCGCATTCCCTGTGTTCCTCTCACCCCAGGTCTCGCCTTGTTTTTCCTGTGAGCTGGTTAAAACCAGCTGCTGGCTTTCACTCCGGAGGCTGCTGTGTGTCAGGGGTGAGCAAAGCCATTGCTGTGCAGGGCCTGGCATCAGAATCACTGAGAGGGCACACGAGCTATTCAGTGGGTGCCAGAGGCAGAGCTACACTAAGGCTGCCTGAGGTGCTGTAATTCCTGAGAGCATGGCACGCTGCCCAGAGCCGATGGCTGAGGGCTACCTGCAAGTAAAAAGAGTTATYTATGTTGGAGGACAGGTTTTAAATAGACTTCTCGTGCATTTGGAAATAGTTTGTGTCATGGTTTCAGGGTCAGCTGCCCTTAGCTATGTCTGTACCTCTAAGTCAGCAGCCCGCAATGTTATTTGTGTGGGGAGGGTTCCAGGGCTGTCCTGAGCCCGGGATTTTAATCACTGTCATGTCTGATGACTCCTACAAGTTTAATTTTAGGTGCATGTCAAAGAGGCTGAGTTAACCACTGAGCCACCAGCCCTCACAAAGCCTCAGGCAATCTGCTGTAGCCGTGACTGGGAAAATAAAGTATTCTCCCTATCTYCTCATTGACTGAGCATTATTCATGGAGCTCTCCTAGGCACAGGGGTGAATTCATCAAGTCTCTGCCTCACTCAGCACAACCCTGTCAGAGGCTTTGCTGTATTTTCTAAACTGAGAGGTGAGGAACCACTAGCCCCTGTTTTGTCTGGTCACTGCTTTGTGTGGTGGAGGCCCTTCCATCTGCTTAAACAGCCCATTKCCTGGGGCCTGGGAAGCATTTCCAGATTTCTTTTCCTAGCTGTGAGTCTCTGCTCATCCCTCCCACTACTTCTGAGAACTCAGAGAAAAGTGACGTTCCTGGAGTGGCCACAAATGCCTCTCCCAAATCGCTGAGCAGCCCAGAGTCCAGCCCAGAATGATATAATAACCACTGAGTCTTCCTCCTTCCAGGATTCACCCCGCCAGGGCACTGTGGCTCCATCCTCCTGACTCTGCTCAGGGCTTGTCCGTGTGCAGAATCCCAGAGATCTGTGGGACAGCAGAGCCTGACCCATCCTGGCATCTGTGCCCAGCTGTCCCTGCATCACTGGAGGCAGGCTCAGYGTTACCTTGTTGGGCACCCTGGCACGGAGTTTGACAATGGAATTTATTATTACCAAAAATGACTGCTTTRTGCCCCAGGTTGTCTTAGTGGCTGCAGGGAATGAGTGGTTTTTAAGTGGAATCACAGAATCATTTAGGTTAAGATGTAGCTGATCTCAGTTGTTGCATAGATGTCATTATTCCACTTTCCTCAAAAGGAAAGTGAGGGTTTCCAGTCTGAATAGTACAAACTTGCAGTGTTTTTAACAGCAGAATTCCCAAGAATTAACAAAAGTGGTTAAGGGGCCCTGAAAATTATTTTGTCCTCCCAATCAGAATAGTTATCACACCACCCTCACCACCCTCAAATAACAAATATTTTTGGCTTCACATCRCAGCACAATCTTTGAAGTTGCTCATTATTTCTATGTAGTGAGTGTTTTAGCAATCTTCCAAACACAGCCATGTTTGGCTGTGGACACTCTGGAGCCCCAGGGCCTCCTGGCATTTGGATCAGTCCCTTCAGGTGTCCTTGGAAGGACATGCTGCAGGTTGAGGGTGCCTTGGGTCACCCCACTGGTGTTTGGGCTCGCTTGTGGGACCTCTCATGTTTTAAACAGTCAGCCTGCCAGGCCAAGAAGTGAAGCACACTGGGAATATCTCCAGGAATACCTTTAACCAAGGATGCAGACGATGGAGTTGCTGAAAACCAGCCTTCCCAGTTTGGGAAAAGTAGAGATTCACAAAATCCTAAGAAGCAAACAGCTCACTTGAGTTGTGTGTGACACAGTGTTTGGGAAACCAGAGATCGTGCTTGCAATTTAATCCTCAAGGAAGTGTCTCCTAGAAAACACAACTTTCCCCTGTATAATAAAATAAAGCTGTTAAATACCCTTCCCTCCCTTTCCCTTCCTCCTCTCACACTCCTGTTTGCCTGGCTCTGTCCCAGTGCCTAGTGGCTCCCTTCCCCACCACGCTGATGTGTCTGGCAGTATATTTTAGTATCTTTAGGCAATTCTTTAAGCTTCCTTGGCCMTACATAAAAATACATTTCAGGAAGAATAAAAACAGGGCTTTGGGCAAAGCAAGAAGAAAAAAAATTGGCAAGCTGCAGAGAAAAAATGGTGATTCTAATCCCTGTGCTCACGGCCTTGAAGGCAGAGTCTGGGAGCTGTCGGAGCATTATGGATAACCTTCATTTCTGTGTGAGTCCCTGGGATTATTGTTGCACAGAGTGTGATTATTCCAGGTAAGTTGCTTCTTTTCTTTTCGCGAAATGGCTGTTTTAAGAAGATTGTGAGTTGTTTTCTCTATGCGAATTAAAGAATGGATTCTCACGGGCGCGTGGAGTAGTTAGGGAAAAGCACAAGGAATGCGATAAAAGTCTAATGAATGTTTGTTGTGCTGGAGTGAATGCTAAAAGGAGAATCCTGGCTGAGACTGAACCTCTTTTCTCTTCGTAGGGAATGCAGTCGGATTTTTGGTGAAGATGGTCTGACGCTGAAACTCTTTCTTAAAAGGACTGCTCCCTTTTCTATTCTGTGGACTTTGACTAACTACCTGTACTTACTGGCTTTAAAGAAGCTCACAGCCACAGACGTCTCTGCCCTGTTCTGTTGTAACAAAGCTTTTGTCTTCTTGCTTTCTTGGATTGTGCTCAAAGACAGGTTCATGGGAGCAAGGGTAATGAACGTSCCTCGTTTTCCACTCTCTCGTGTTCTCATAATTGCTCTGAAACCCATCAGCCATGGTGCTGCCACTGCACTGCTGCTCTGTGGTGTAGGTACACCATGAGAACGTTCCTCATTTGGTTTTATGGTGCAGACCTAAGCCTCAGGATCAGTCAGAGACCTCAGAACTTCAGAGGTGGTGCAGTGTGGGAATTTCAAGGAGCTGTTAACAGCCAAGTGTAACTTGATGGATTAGAATAGAAGAACTCCCAGTTTCGTATAAACCTGTTCTGTCTTGGCTTGCAGTGCTGAAGTTTAGTTAATTTTATTTTAAGCTTAGTGATGAATGCTTAGGTTCTAACCGAAGCAATTTTATTCCTTCTTTGGGTAGGCAGATGATTTCAATGTGTAATATGTTTTTCTTATGCTACCCTATTACTTTTCACACACTCATTTACATGTTCATGTGCCAAAATTGCTTTAAAAAGAGCACAGCTGTTTTGTCTGAAGGTGTGTTTTGCACTAAAGTGTTACAGGACTCACTGCAGTAATGTGGACCCTGCAAAAATTTAAAAAAGAACTCAAACCAAATGATGTGCCCCTGGATCTGGGGAAAGCAGACTTGTTCCCTGTAATTTTCCATCCACAAATCTCCTAACATGCAGCAATTTAAACTGTTGGCTTTATATCCTGGGTGGGGGGTAGTGAGGATTTCTGCCAGTTCATTGATGCAGATTCCTCCCTGGAATGGCTCAAGGTCGTGTTGGGCACAATCCTGACTGAATTATTGAGACCCTTGAACTTCAAGAGGGACTGGCTGGGGCCAGGTGTGATGGCTGTGACCAGGAGGAACCACCAGCAGCTGGATTTAAGTTCCATACAAAGCATGATTGATCAGGACACTCATCTGAGTGAGTGAGCTTGTTTTTAAAAAATGGGCACAGCAGCCTTTTTTTTTTTGAATAATTAGTGTGATAGAAGGGTTAAGAAATGAAAGGAAAAGGCATCCTGTTGCACAGGCATCTCATCTGGCTCCTGGAGCAGCCACCAGGGCACTGAGCAGAGCACTGTGCTTGCCAAGTTGAGGAGGTGAACCAGTGCTTGAAGGTAAAGCCAGACACCTATGTATCTATTTTTATCCTATATATCTATTTTAATATATATATATATATAAAAATAGATATACATATATATATATATACACAGCTGAAAATATAGAAACATCAGAATGTGACCCATCCCCAGCCCACTGACTCACTCAAAGAATAAGCAGAGTTTAAAATCCTCATTTCTTCTCTACAGAAATAACAGCAACAGTAACTTTCCCCCTCTGCCCCTTGATCACCTCAGGTTGCAGCTGATAAAATAGGAAATTTTGTACCCTTTAAGCTAATTTTTGTCTCAAGGCACCATCTTTCTGGAGGAGCAAGCATAGCTCTTGTGTTTTCCAAGCCTGCTCTTTTTGAAGAAACCTAGAAATAAAAGCTATTTTCAGTTATTATTTATTTTTCACTGGCTAAAAAGAGGTTGCCATAAATATGCATGAGTATTAATGCTGTAAACCCCGTGGGGTTTACATGAGGAAAACCTGGCACGAAAAGTGAGCAGCAAATCCTGCACACAAAAGAAACCGGAGTTTGCTGCTCACTGGCAGAGTCTGGATGCCCACTGCTGGAAAGGTAATTCACAGCACTTTCCAGCAGCTCTCCTGGCAGAATGACACTTAATGATGTTAATAACCACGCAGGAGAGTGTTTGAGAGCTAAAATATGACCCAGCAGCACAGCCCCAGCCCTGCGAGCTTTGAATGCTCCGCTGCTCTCAGCCGCAGCCCTCGGAGAGCAGCGGGAATTGAGTTATTTGGACAGCAAGGAGATGAAAAGAAATAGAGGTTTAATCCTATACCCTGAGCCATGTTTTTGTAGAAGCACTCTGCACTTAGGAGCTCAGCAAGGTGCTCCAAGGAGCTCAGCTCCCAGCAGCTCTTCCCAGAGCTTTGGAGCCCTCGGGGGCGTCAAGGTGGGGATGCTCCAGCGCCCGCAGGTGTGGGACAGTGGCTCTGCAGCAGATTCCCAGCTCCCTGTCTGCCCTGTGTGGCTGCAGCAGTCCCTGGACTGGCCATGGATGCCCACGGGCACGTGGGAGCCACAYGGGCAGCTCTGATCCCCTGGCACCTCTCCTGCATGCCTGGAAAGCAGCCACCGGCCGGGCTGCGGGGCTGGATCTTTACATTCCATGTCTAAAGACAAACCTGACTGGATGGCCACCTTCTGGAATGGCACAATCCCACCCTTGGGAGCACTGAGTGGCTGCAGGAGGGCTGCACACAAAGTTCCAGCTGCTGTGGCCGTGTTGGAGCTGCCCAGGGTGTGTGGGGAGAGCCACGTGCCATCCATGGGGAAGCCGTAGCACCCAGCCCGGGAGAGAAGAACACCAGCTGGGAAAGAGCATTCACATAGAGCTCATGGCCCCACGTTGTGCCTGGGGAGGTTTAGGTTGGATTTTAGGAAGTTTCTTCACAGAAAGAGTGGTCAGGCACCGGACCAGGCTGCCCAGGGGAATGGTGGAGTCACCATCCCTGGAAGTGTTCAGAAAATGAGTGGATGTGGTGCYTGGGGACAYGGTTTAGTGGTGGGTCTGGCAGTGTTGGGTGAAGGGTTGGACTCGATGAGRTCATTTACAGCCTTAATGATGCTGTTTCTACTAATCTATAAAAATAGTGCCTCGTGTACCTTGTCCTGCCCACACCCCAGTCTTTGCTTGGACACTTCTGAACATCTCTCTCGAATTAATAGTGTATCCATGTAACACTTTGGGAAGTCCTAACAGCTCTGGCTCAAAGCAAGCACAAATATTTAAAAGACTTTATGGATTTGAGTAGTTCTGCTGGCTTGTGTTGCTTAGATTTAGACACATGCTTATGTGTTTGCATATTTAAACCCTTGGTCGGGTTTCATCTGTGAAGTTGACTCAGTGGTTGTTAGGTAGGTACAGGGTAGTTTGGGGACATTTTTTCCCCCTGAAAATGTGAGTTTAACCTGGAGACAGATTTCTTCCCCATCCCTGAAGGTGTCCAAGGCAAGGTTGGATATGATGTGGAGCAACCTGGGATAGTGGAAGGTGTCCGTGCCCATGGCAGGGRGTTGGAACTGGATGACCTTTAACTTCCCTTCCAACCCACACCATTCCATGATTCCATGATTATTTACTACAGCACCTTGTTTTCTGCTGTGCTCCACATGGGGAAAAAAAGAAAATGTTTCTGAGTAAATTGTTGGTTGGCCTTGTTCTCTTTCAGGGAAAAAAAAAAGAGGCAAACTGATTTCATTCTGCACGTAGGAGGCTCCAAAAGGAAGTTACTACACTCTTCCATTAATTAAAAGCCTTGTTTAATGAGCTGACAACCACCTTTGCTTCCCTGTGACCTTGCTGCTGCTTGTCAGCGCAGAGCAGCCCACAGATGTCASCTCAGGTTTCCAAAGCCAGCACCTGAGGGTTGCCAGGCACAGGTCAGCTCTGCTGATGCTCTGGTTTGTCACGTGCAGGAGGAGCCTTGAACATGAAACTGAAATAATTTCCTTGCTGTTTTCAGTCTCAGGTCTTCCTTACGTCTCAGGAGGTGTTGGTGCTCCGTATGTGTCCATCATTTTAGTTGTTTCAGGGGAAAAAAAAAGGTGCTTGGCTTTATAAATATTTGATTGAATTAGGGAACTGGCTCTCTAAATTTGGTGTAGACAGACTGGGAATGAGTTTTTCCTGATAGGAAGAAAGGGGATGATGGATCTACTCATTTCCACTGATACAAGGAGAGGACTGAGCCATGAGTGCACCAAGAGTTAAACCTCGATCCTTTCCCTTGGAAGGAGGRGATTACTACATTGGACTCTTCTGTTTTGCCTTCTGAGACACATTGCTGGAAATATTCCAGCTGACAGCTGAAATCCCGAATTTCTGTGCAAGGCAGGACGTGTAGTGCAGCCTGAGATGAGAACAGCCAGGCAGGGGGGCAGGGCAGGGGGGGCTTCTGGGCCCCCTGAGAGGAGGATCCATGGATGTCCGAGGGGTCCTGGGTGTCATCCAGCACTGCTCCAAGGCTGGGACTTCTGTGGTGTCTCTCAGGATGGTCTGACTGCTGGAATGTGTTATCCTGGGGAGGAGAAGGGGGAAACCACCTGGTCCCCTCTTGCTAAAGCCTTCCCAGATTCCACTAAACCACGGAGAGACTCTGATTCCACATGTGACTCCACAGCACCTGGATTTCAGCTGCCATTCCATGATGAATTTGGAGGTATCGATGATACCTTCAGGTTTAGGTGGCAGCTTTGTTGACCTTTGTTGAGCTTGGATGTTTTCAGGGTAACTAAGGTGGGATGTGGACTTGCTGTGGAGTTTGTGACTCTGCCTTTGGCACAGCCACTGCCATGTGAGGGGCACCTGTGTGCCTCAGGGACTGGTAAAATAGGGCTTGAAGCTGCACCCAGGAGATGAGTTTCCCTGGGAAGATGCTGGCCTGGATACCTGTGGGATTTAGGAGCACTGGCATTTTTACCTGGAGTCTSAGAGATTGGCTCTACCCTGGGAGTTGATCMTGRGTTCCCYATTGTCCCCTGTGTGTGAACACCTKCACCTGACTCACTCACGTGCCCCTGTCCTGTGTATCCCTGGAAACGTGGTTTTGCTCTGCTGACTGGCTCTGCTGAAGTTRCTTTGTGGGATTTTTGTGCTTATTGCCTCAGCCTGGCTCACGTCTGCTTGGGATGAGTATCAGTGGCTTTTCTGGGACTCCTGGTAAAAYTGAGAGCTCTGAAAGTCAGGCTGCTCTGCAGGAGGGCACATATTTGGATCGAGATGCCTTTATAGTCTGTGGGGTGAAKCTTAGGTTTGTCTAGGACTAAATATTTATTAAATGAAGTTCAGTGATGTTTTCAARAAGAAAGTGCCCATCTCACGGTGGTGCTGGCTCAGGAGTTGTGCACTGGCTCAGGAAACACCTTTTCCTCTGCATTCCGTGGAAGTTGGGTATTCAGTGCCTTTGAAATTCACACTCCATGTTTACCTGCTGAGGGCAATGAGGCAGAGAGGGGGAGTTTTTCMAAGAATAAAACACACTGGACTCCCTACCACTTCCTTAAGGTCCTTGGGGTCAAGCCCCAGGATTTCAGATAGGGTGTAGTTAATTATTCCTGTTCTTTTTCTTTGAGGCTCCTTAGATGCTCTTGGATTTTCCAGTGGGGCCAAAAGCCTAAGCACAAAGGTGAAGGCTTCATGAAGAAATCTGGTCATGTCTGTCCAAGAAAGCTGCCAGGGCACAGCCAAAACAGCCTGGAAGAGCTCCCTGTGGTACCTTGGTATTCCAAAATACAGTGCACATTCCSCTGGACTAAATTTCAAGGATGTTTGGCCATCTGCTGTTTGCATTTCAAGTCAAATTGGTGGCATTGCTAAATATTCCTCTTGTGGTACAGTAGAGCAAAATGTCTTTAAATTCCTTGATSTTGGAGTTGTCTCTCCAAAGTGGATGTTTAGCTGGTAAAATACATGATGCTGGATGTTCAGTGGGCCCCAGGAGAGTCTGCAGTGCTACAGATCCATATCACAATCAGTGCACACACTTCCATTGTGCTTTGCATCTCTCCCACAATTTGTCCAATTTGAGGGAAAACAAGAAAGCTTCRAGTCAGAGCGAGTTTCTAGTGACTCTCATGAGAAGCCCCACCCAGTGATGATCTCAGCTTTACATTGCTTTGCTTTGTCTGTGCAGATAGTGGCAGCAATAATGGCAATCACAGGCATTGTCATGATGGCGTATGCAGATGGTTTCCAGGGGGACTCCATCATCGGGGTGGCCTAYGCTGTGGGATCGGCCTCCACCTCTGCACTGTATAAGGTAGGTCACAACTGCTTGTTGGCATTCCTAAAGTCATTAATTTTGGCTGTTAAAAAGACACAAATACACAGAGAATGGCTGTAAAATAAATGTTTCATTCTACCCTTCACTCCTGCATCATTCATATTGTGACCAGGCGACGTCACAGTGTCAGGAAATCCACCCCGAGGATAATGAGCTGTTGTCTGCCAATTATCCAGAATGGCACTTCTTGATGAGTCTTTAATGAAATCTCCATTACCGTGCTGCAAGGAGTTCTAAGATCGTTTTTTAATCATGCCAATGCAGTTTATCAACACTTTCCAAGAGGCTTTCAAAACGGGGTTTCAGAGGGACTTTCCATGTGCAGCAGGGAGGAGAGCCAGGGCAGTGCTGCTTTTCCCTGAGTGGGGGTGGCTGGCTCATCCCAGGTCTGCACTGCAGCTCTCTGGGACGTGCTGGGCTCAGAGCCCTGGTGTGAGCCTGGCACGGGCGATTCATTGGAGACACTTCTGCTTGGAAGAAGTGGCTGCTCTGGAATGTGGGCAATGGAAAAGGCAGGGACTCAGGCTGAGCTAAACGGARCTGTGTTTATTTTCAGCTGTGTGTGTAAAGTTTGGAGGGAGTTGTAGTGGGATCAGAAGTTGCCCCTGYGGCTTTAGACTTTACTCGTCTCACTGATAAATTTGTTGTGGCCATTCATGAGTCACTCAAAATTCATTAATTTAGGCTCATTTAGGACAAATTCTCCGTGAGACCTGTGCTGCCTGAAGTGAGCCCCTCCAGGCTGGGTTTCCTCTCACAGCAGGGTCAAGCTGTGGAAGTCACTGGAGCCCCCTCCCAAATCCTAACAGTGCCCAAATCCTTTGAATTTGTTGTGTGAATAGTGTGTCCTTGAGTTCTTGGTTTCTTCTTGGTTTTTCCTGGGTTCTTCTACATTTTTGTTCCTCATGGCATTTTCTGTTAAGCTTTGTTATACAGACTCAGCCCACCTCCATGGTAAAAACATGGTGCTAAAACACAGGAAAGGGCAGAAATGGGACCAAAGATCCCCTTGCAAAACTCTGTGTAGGAAAGGGCTGGGTTGTGGCAAGTTGTCCTTTGCTTCCCAAGGGCRTGGAGACTCTGCAGGAGAACTTTGTTTCCATGACAGTCATGGAGTCTAAACCCTTCTTCTCTCCCCTCCTCTGCAGGTTTTGTTCAAGATGTTCCTTGGAAGTGCAAACTTTGGGGAAGCGGCTCATTTCGTGTCCACCCTGGGCTTCTTCAACTTCATCTTCATCTCCATCACCCCCATCATCCTGTACTTCACCAAAGTGGAGTACTGGTACCCCTTCTCTGCTGTGCCCTGGGGTTACCTCTGTGGAGTAGCTGGCCTCTGGCTAGGTATGTGATAAAAGGATTTACTCATTTTTCTAGGTCTTCTCCCTTCACCCCTCCAGTAAAAGATTATCCTCAGGCACAAACAATTCCCCCCTGTCCCCTTAAGCAGCTGAGCTCTCTCACAGATTAAGTCTGGTCCCGGAGCAAACTGGGGCTCCATAGAAATGACTCATATTTTTCATTACACTTTATGAAATATTACTATTAATTGGTATATAATTAATAATTGATACATAAACATAGTTATAATTAATAATAATTAATAATTAACAGTAATAGCAGGGAGAAAACATGAAGCAGCCATACTAATTGTCCATTTTTCCATCTCTACTGCAGCTCCACACCAATTCCCCTGTCTGGGGCACAGCTTGACTGCTGTAAATCCCATTTCAAAGGGCTGTGTGTTCCCAGTCAGCTCCTGGGGGGTGTTTGTGCACTGAGAGGGGGACCCCCAGTGCTGGGGCACCTTTCCGGGGGAGCTGCAGGCTCTGGGCAGGGCTCATGTAAAGCTCCGTCTTTCTGCACCACAATTGCCAGCAAAATATCTGCTGGATTCAGCCCAGGGGCATTTTAATTTCCAAATATAACAACATCCTTTCGTTTAGTAAAGTCTCTGTTATTCCATAATTGAAGAGGTTTTTGTCTCACTACACGTTTATTAAATGGAAGCGAAGAGAATGTCCTTGCCCATCCAGTCCTGAGCTGGGGCCAGGCTGACAGCTGAGCTGCTCCCACCACGACTGCAGCTCCTCTGTGAGCTCCTAGGGGACGAAAATTAGGGATAATTTATCACCCAGTGATCTACCCAAATGTATAAGACCATCTGTGAGGGAACAACCTTGTGGAGCAACCTTGTGTTCGTTTCATGCAGGGGACTCAGCAGCAGGACTGGGTGGCGATCAAAAATTYGAGTTTTTGCAGTTTGCTTTTAATGTTTCAAGGAAATTGGAGGTCTCTGGGAATGCTGTCATGTAAAAAAAAAATCCCAGGTTGTTTGTATCCGATTAAATCCTGTACAGAGCCATGCAATATGAGTGTGATAACCTCAGTATTACAGTTTGTGGAAGGCCATCCAGCCCTCCCCCTTCCTAAGTGCAGAACTTCCTCTAATTTCACATTCACATACAAAAAAAATTAAGATCAGTCACTTTGTGACAGCTCCATCCCTGTGGTGTTGATACTTGATGTCACATATGGTACTTRTAGGGTCAAGGTGGAGGAGAAATGTCTCACTCCAGTGTTTTCCCCCATAATCCTGTATTATTTCCTCTGTTTTTCCCTAGCTTTCAATATCCTGGTTAACGTTGGGGTCGTGCTGACCTACCCCATTCTGATCTCCATCGGCACCGTGCTCAGCGTSCCTGGAAACGCAGGTACCAGTGCCACAACTGCTGCTGGGAAAATAAGCCCCTGGGCACTCAGAAAGCAGTTTTAATGCCTAAATAGTCAGAATCTGTTGGGTGGAAATTCACTCCAGGGTCCTGTCTTGAACAGCCTTTTCTCTGCTCGTGCAGTCTCCTTAGCCTCATCACTCCGGGGGTTTGAGCACCAGGAAAATGCTGGTTTTAGGGGAATGCAGGTCATAGCTGAGAAGCRATGCCTGTAGGAGGCTGCCCATGGGCTCAGGGGTGCTGTGGGTGCTGGTGGTGGAGCTGGGAGGCTGGGCCTGGAGGCACCAGGAGCTCCCTGGCCCATGTGCTGCTCTCTGCCCATGGCTGGTCCCTGCAGCCTAAGGAAACGCTCTGCTGATGCAACCCTGTTGTAGATAAAAAGTCATCATAAAGTGCCTTCCCTCTCAGAGCAGAAAGCATGGAATCATAGATTCATTAGGGTTGGAAAAGGCCTCCAAGAGGATCAAGTCCAACCTCCAATGAAATACCCCCATGCCCACTAAACCATAAAGGGAAGTGCCACATCTACTCATTTTTTGGACACTTTGGGAGATGGTGAYGCCACCACTGCCCTGAGGAGCCTGTTCCAGTGCTTTACCACTCTTTCAGTGAAGAAGTTTTTCCTAATATCCAGCCTGGCCCAACTTGAGGTCTTTTCCCCAGAACCGAACCCCTCCTGGCTGCACCCTCCTGTCAGGGAGTTGTGGAGAGCCAGAAGGTCCCCCCTGAGCCTCCTTTTCTCCAGGTTTAGCCCTCCTAGCTCCCTCAGCAGCTCCTCATAGACCCTTCACCRTGGAAATCTGGAGGCTTAATCCAACCCCTCCAGGCTTGCTCGGAGCCAGCACGAGGCGGTGAGGGACAGAGATGTGGCACCTCCAGTACTGCACTGTCAGCTCAGGGAGACCTGAGAGCCACGTGGCARTTGTCACACCCAGAGCGCAGCACGAGGCTCCCGGGGACGTGCCAGGCTGCTCTTGGATCCATCCCGCTGCCGCTTCCATTCCCTCTTGTTGTTGTTTTCCCTCCTCGCAGCTGTGGACCTGCTGAAGCACAAGATGCTCTTCAGCGTGGTGCGCCTGGGGGCCACCGTCATCATCTGCGTGGGCTTCCTGCTCATGCTGCTCCCCGAGGAGTGGGACGAGATCACCCTGAGGTTCATCAACAGCCTGAAGGAGAAGAAGAGCGAGGACCACGCCGAGGACGTCACGGAGTCCAGCGTGCACACGAGGAGCAGGAGCAGGGCCAACGGGGCCGTGTCCATCCCGCTGGCCTAGGGCCGGCGGCGACCCTCCCCGCGCGCGCAGAYGTGCGTTCCGTGAATACGGCTCAGCTCTCCTCCTCGCTGCTGGAATGCTTGGGGAAGTGACACCTGGCCCGAAGGGGGGATGAACTGTAAGATAAGAGAGACACRTCCATGATAAATGTTTACATTTATACGCTGAACAAGGAACGGGTGTAAATAGCGACAATAAACCCTTTTGTAATAAAGAAGCAGCTTGCGTCTTTCTGGGCTGGTGGGTTTAAAATGTGGATCGATTTCACAGCGTTTATCTCCCTTTGCTGGCAAAAGCAGAGCCATTCTGGAGGATACAAGTCTTGGTTATTTCCAGCTGAATCTCAAAATTCAACATCTCAACTTACCTTCAATAAAGTGCCCTTTCAGCGAGGTAGCAGTCTTGGAAAACCATTTCAAACCTCYCCTGGCATTTTGGAGAATTAATTCCTGAAAGACACTGCTGTTTACATTGATATTCCAAATTTTTAACAGCATAAATATTCCATGATGTGCAAAACTCCCTCCCAGACCACACTGAGCTGTGCCTCTTTCCAACACCACCTTTCTAGAAGTGGAATTTGGGTGCCTTTAGTAAAGCAAAAAATAGCTTTATTTACCTCATTTTCTCCCAGGRAAGCTGCAGTCCCAGCTGAACTACAAACTTCTCAGGAGAGGTGGAACACCGTGGATCACCGGTGTCCCTGGGAAATGTCATTTCCTATTTTCTAGAGCTTTGGGACAAACAAATATTTTTCTTAACCTGCACTGTGGAAAAATCTTTCAAAAGCCAAATCAAACCAACCAACCTCCCAATCTCTTCCCTAAGCCTGTTGCTGTACAATTTAGGCTGGTTCACAGCATTCCTAGGATTGACCACTCAAGGCTGTCTTTATTTGAGAGCACTTAATAGGCAGACAAGCATTTTTTTTCCCTTTTTTTTTTTTTTTCTTTTAAGGAAGAATAGAAACAACTGGAAGGCATCACAGATTGCTGAGCTCTGCTGCTTTTCCTGCCCACAGTTTGATTAGCAGCCAGYAGGAGTGGTTTTTGATGGTATTTCTGCCAGGAAGAAAAAAAATCGTGTTAATAGTAATTTATTTGACTCTTTTTATTTGACTCTTCKGTTGGATGTTTTTTTAATTTTTAATATTCATGTCTAAACTCCTCTTGCAGCCAGCAGAGCAGACAAAATACTTGTGTATATTAAAAAACCCCCACAAACTTGGGATCTTTCATCACATGGCTGCGGAATTAGGGCTRCAGAAACCAACTCAACCAACTGTCCCTGTGCCCTAAACCCAGAGGTGCAAGGTTTGGATATGCACACAAGTCTCTTACAGCTCCTTGTCTGCTGCTTTTGAAAGGAGACAGACACTAAAAATAYTGTAAAAAAGTGAATTATAAGGAAGAGGAGATAGCGATGGGCTGAGAACACCCAGCACACGGCAGCTTGTCCACCCCCCATGGTTTTGGAGCTGATATATTCATTTACATTACTGGATAGTTTGGGGATGTGTTTCACTGAAATTTTAGCTCCTGCCAAAGTGAACACATGGGGAAAACAAAACTTTCATTTCAGTATGCACTGATGAGTACTTTTTGGCAAGCAGCCTCGTGGCAGCTTCAGGCCCGGGACTGGATCCTTCAAGGAACCTCATTGAGAATTCAGCAGGGAAAATCCTGTGAAATCTCTGTGTTTGAGTCAGCTTGACACATTCCATGGCCAGGGGCACAGGGTGGTAAAAATACTCCAATCCCAGCAAGGAAGGCTTGAGCAAAGCACCCCCTCAGGGGGTTTGATGTTCATAGAATGGTTTGGGTTGGAATGGGYGTTAAAGATMATCCAGTTCCACYMCCCTGCCATGGGCACGGACACYTTSCACTACCCCAKGTTGCTCCAAGMCCCRTCCARCCTGGCCTGGAACATTTCCAGGGATGGGGCAGCCACAGCTTCTCTGGGCAACCTGCTCCCAGGTGCTTTCCAGGGGAGCTCATCCCACTCAGCGATGCCCTAAACCTCCTCCTTCACCTGCTGCCCAACCTCCAGTTCAAACTCCTCATTAAGCATGGATCTAATGGTTTTCCCTGGAGTGCAGCTCAGCCTTTCAGCTGGAGAAAACCCATCAAACCCAAGGAATCAGGCAGTGAACGGAGGCTCTTTCGCCTGATGCTGTTGGTGATCCATCAGGAACGGCAAACCCATAATCACAACCATCAAGTGACCCATCAGGCATTGCTACTTCCAGCGCTGTGGGTGTCTCTGGCAGCTGCTTCTACCCTCCCCAGCAACGTGAGGTTTGATTTCTGTGGCACCACCTCCTTCCCACCCCAAGGAAAACGCCGCTTTTGATCCGGCAGCCGCGTTATCCGATTCTCCTTCGCTCCAGCGCCAGGCTCTCGGGAAGGAAAACAAAACGTGCCGTGAATAACCCTCCCGGAGCATCCCCGCCAGCTCCAGCCCTCTGCAGACGGCTCAGCGACCCAGCACCACGGGCAGGGTTATCAGCACCACGGGCAGGGTTATCRGCACCACGGGCAGGGTTATCAGCACCACCCCTGTCCCCAGCCCGGGCTGAGATAAGATGGATGTCCCCTGCCAGCACAAGCGACAAGGAGCAGAGGGAGGGACAAGCCGTGTTTCTGGACCTTACAGATGTGCAGCAAGAAGCTCTGTCAGGCTCAGCGCCTGTCAGGGGAGCCGTGCTGGGCTGTTTTCCTCTCCTTGCTGATGTGTTTGTTGGCGCTGTGGCTGCCTGGACGTGCTGCAGGCAGGATAAACAACAGCCTGTTCGCATCGGTGGGGTCGTCTCTGCTCCACTCACTGGGGATTTGCGTAAAGCCCAGGCGTTATTTTGGCAAAAATCCGTTCCACCCACTTCCCATCTCCCTCTTTGCCCACGTTTTTTTGGGGGATTTCAAATTCATTTTTAAGGAGAGGCTTTAAGGCAGAGGCAATCCACTGGTGGAGTTGGATGTTAGACTTGTGCCCCCTGAATGCTCCCCGTGGTTCACCTTTGCTCTGTGTGAAGGTAACAAACTCTGCTCCTCCTGCCCCAAGTCATGGCCCTGACCTACCCTTGAGCTCTTCCCAGTATCTTCCTTAAAGCAAGGGCATCACAGCACTGAGGAGTCAATGGTTTCGTTTTGACTGCAATAAATTTGCTGAGAAATCCAGTTCTGGCAGGATCATCGTCACTTGCAGATTCCAGCTGAATTTGGTGGAGGGTTTAAGGCAGAAAATGAAACGGGAGAAAGGTATAAAATTCTTCCAGCTCTCGTGGGGCTGTCCCTAACAGCCCTGTATGGGACCAAAGCTCCTCCAGCCCATGTTCCTACAGCACAGCACTTGGGAATTGAACTGAACTTTAAATATAGAAAAAAGGCTGCATTAAATAACCCCCAGTTAAAGGGAAGGGTGAGCATCCCTGACCAGGATCCCAGCTTGCCCCAGTGGCCTGCAGGAGGGGCGTTCTCCTGCAGCCTTGCCCTCACCCCAAACCCTCAGCTGCTGCTCTTGGCCCTCTTTGCTTTACAGAGTGGGAAGGAAATATGGACAAGAGAGGGGATTGGGGAGTGTGGGGAGCAGGGGGATCCTGTCAGGATTTCGGCAGCATCTGAGTGAAACACCAGATGCAGCACCGTGGGCACTGGCTTGAACATCCACGTGTGCTACCACTGCTCCCACACATCCATCATTGCATTTAATTCATGATTTTCCCGAGCTGCTTAACAGGAATGACCTGTTCTCAGCAGRGGAAGGGTAATTAAAGTAAAAAGGAAAAATAGGCATTGAGCACTGAGAAACTCGGGAGGGAAGCAGGGTGTTGATTCTATATTTTCATTTGAAAAGAAGAAGGAAAAAAAAATACGGGCCAGGCTGCCCTGCTCCCTTGTGCCCTGTGTGACCTGTGAAAAGCAAGCTCATGAGAGATGTCAGTGCTTTGTGGCTGAACACGTGAACTGGCTGGGTTGCTCCAGGGATGAATATTTTCTTTTGGGAGCAACCTGGTCTAGTGGAAGGTGTCCCTGCCCATGGCAGGGGGTTGGAACTAGAAGATCTTTAATGTCCCTTCCAACCCAAACCCTTCTAAGATCCTGTGATTCGATGAACTATCAAATATGACTCCCTTTGACCAATATTCCCAGTTGGCTTTGTCCCAAAGCTGCATTTTTTCCAGCAGTGCCCCCAGCCAGCAGGAACAAGGGTGGAGGGTGCTCCTGGGCCAGCCCCTATTCCCATGCAGGATGGGAAACACTTTAACCCTTCTGGTGCTCCAAGGATTGAATTCCCTTCCAAAACCTGCAGATTTAGCAAAAGAGCTGCTTGTAGAAATAACTCCAGGCCAGACAGTGGCCAGCTCAGCTGGTGGCCCTGTTGAAAATCACTTGTAGGTAAAAACAAAGCTTCTCCAGGGTTCGGCACTGTCTCCCAAGCTGTTTCCCTGTTCTCTGTCGGCAGCAGGCACCTCTCATCCCTGCGGGGGAATGCCTGGGGATGGGTCAATGTTTAACCGAGCTGGGAAGGGCGTCCGTGGGAGCTGGCAGGGAGCTGCCTGGGCCCTGCAGCAGCTCACAAAGATCCCTCCATGTCCAGGGAGAGCAGYGCACGAGGGCGTTTTCCTTCTCCTCCCAGAGCCCTGAGTCTGCAGGATGGGCCTGAGCTCCTCCAAGGCGCACCCCAAGGTGACCAGGGTGGCCCCGGTGGGCGCCCGGGAGGACGTGGCCGCTCTCGCTGCCCTGCACCGGCTGCCCAGCGTGCCAGGACAGCCCAGCCCTCASCCTCTGGGCGTGGGAAAACCCATCTTCCACCTGGAGCTTCCGCCTCTCCGGGAGACCTGGTACGGGAGAGCCTCGGCAGGTGAGGGGATCATCGCTGGAACATCCCGAGCCCRGGGGGTCACTGGGGCTGTGGGTTTGCTGGCTGTGTGTGGGGTGTGTGTAGGGTGTGTGCTGTTCTGCATCAGCAGCTTTTTGCCATTTCCAGCACATTTTAGCTTTGGGAAAACTCCTTTCCCCCCCACTCCGCTGTTTTGGAAAGCGTCTCAGCCACCAGAGCCCAGATCCCAGGCTCCTCGCTCCCATCAGTCACCCCCCTGGAAATAAGCCCGGCTCCCCAGCATCGGCCTGGCACCCCCCTGTGTCCAGGCAGGCCCTTGTCCAGCCACCCTGTGACCCCCATCACACCCCTGTGGCCCCATCACACCCCTGTGGCCCCATGACACCCCTGTGGCCCCATCACACCCCTGTGGCCCCATCACACCCCTGTGGCCCCATCACACCCCTGTCCCGCTCACCCACACATCGCTATCACTGCCCTAATCAGATTCTGGGCAGGCAAAACTCAGCTGAGGAATAAATGACAAGTTCCCCACGCCAGGAGCAGGGGAAGGCAGACAGCCCTGGCTGCGTGTGTTTCCCTACAAGCAGCATCAAGCAGCCTTTAAACTCCATCCATTCCCAGCTCCTTCCCAGAGGCGAGGAAGGAGGTTTGCATCCATCTGGAAGTGGATGTGCAGCTCTCTGCATCGAGCTGGAGGGTGACAAATGCTTCCCTCAGCCGTGCTGGGGGAGAGCAGGGAGAAACCTCTCTGAAAAGCACCGGGGTGTGAGGAAGGGCGACGAGGAGCAAGGAGGATCTGCGGCCCCAGCATCCTCCTCCCTGCTTTTCCGTTCCCAAAAATCAATTCCTGGCTGGTGTTAAGCACCGCTGCTTCACCAGAGGCTGGGTATTTCCTTCGGGATCGTTCGTCAGGGGGCACCAGGAAGCAATGAAAGCAGATAAACCTCGGGCACGACAGCAGTGACATTGCCGGGAATGAGGTCTTGGGCAGAATACAGATCAGGGCTTGCTGGAGAACAGCAGGTTTCGAGCACTCCATGAGAGCAAGGACAGCCAAATATTCCCGTTCTGGAAAATGATCACTGGGCGTTTAACAAACGCTTGTTAAAAAAGGTGTGTTTTATAAAAAATTTAATCACTGTAATTTTCCATTACTTTTCGTTTTCAGAAACAAGAGGAGTATGCTCAGGAGGGCTTGAGCAATGCGTTAGCTCGGGCTGCTGTCTAAATAAGCAAAGCCTCCGAGAGAATTGGTTTTATTTGGTTTATGAGGGTTCAGCTTGGCTTATTTTAAACCCAGATTCCCCCAGAGGGGAGAATGCGCTGCTGCTAAAGTGCAAGGGCAAAAAGCAGGAGTCACAAGGATGCCTTCAGCTGGGCTTGGTGCTGGTCCCTGCTCCAGGGGGAGCAGATTTGGGGACAGCAAACCCTCAGCCCCCAGTTCTGTACCCATGGAAGATAAGAGGGAATCTCCTACAAGACACATGCACGGATAGGATGGCAGGGAATAATTAAAAAAAMCCCAAACACACACAACACAAACCCATCAAACCTCATCAGGGAGGAATAACTTCCTCAAAGCCCTACCCTTCACCAAGACAAGCTTCTTCCAAGTCACAGCCACTTCCCTGTGTCGTGTCCCATGTTCCTAGCTCCGTGAGCCATCTCCTCACCTTTCCCTTCTCCCTTAGAAATCCCCAATGCACTCGTTTGCCCTGCAGATAGAGGCAATATCGATAACCTCCCTTTGCTCTGACAAGCTGCTGTGTCACCACGTGTTCCCTGCAGAGGAAGTTTGTCTSCAGAGGAGCCTCCTGTGCTGGGAATTTTCACTCCAGGCTCCCATTCCTGCGTGTGTGGAGCAGCCACGGCTTCTCCCGGTGGTTAAACATTGCCAGGGCTCTGCAGAACCCAGCAAACATTTACCTGGTGGAGTCACCCTCTCCCACATCCCAACAGCCTCATGGCAGGAGGAAATCCTTCCCTGTGAGGGTGGGGAGGCCCTGGCACAAGTTTCCCACAGAAGCTCTGGCTGCCCCATCCCTGGAAGTGTTCCAGGTTGGATGGGGCTTGGAGCAACCTGGGATAGTGGAAGTTGCCCCTGCCCATGGCAGGAGTTGGAACAAGATGATCTTGATCCCTTCCAAACCAGACCATTCCATGATTCTGTGGTCGTCTTCTCTCTCTTCTCCAAGAGCCCATCCTGGCGATCTTCCATGAGGCTCCTGGAAGTCCCCCATAAGCTGACCTCCAAATTACTATTTTTCTTGTTAAATACAACTATTCAATTTGGCATCCACTATAATGTACTTCCTGCACTTTATCCCCAACTCTCCTCCCTTGTGACCACCATGTGGGAGCAGGAGCTGCTCAGCAACCCCTCACTTAAAATTACATACCCCTCACATGTATAAAATGCCATTTGAATGCACTGAGACAAGTTTTTGGAGATAATAGGTGGGGTAAACAGATAAAATGTTAAATAAAAGAAATATTCCCTGCACAAGCAAGTATTTATTTGCGCAAGGAAAGAACAAAAGGGGCAGTGGTGTCCACCTGAGAGCGCCAGTGCAGGACAGACCCGAGCCCAGATCACGCCCAGGCCGCGGGGAAAGCTCTGCTTTAATAACTAACAGGGGATCACTGGTGTGTGACTCGTCCTTTTGGGCTGATTTCCAGGGTCTGTGAGAGCACCCCATGCCTGAGCACAGCTCTCTGACTCCTGCTGCTGCGGCCCAGCTCCGCCACGGTCGGCAAATCACCAGAGGCGTTGCTCAGTCCCACCGAAAAATAACAATAATAAAGTCTCAGGGGCTGAGCAGCAAGAAAAGAGCCAAACTGCTGCCTGTGCCTGACTTTAGCAGGGCAAGCAGTGAGGAGGCAGCAGAGCTCAGGAGGTTCTTGGACAGCTGACGGTCACGGGCCATGGGAGGAGAAGAGTCCCCTGGTCACTCAGGGGCTGGGAGAGGCCACCGGAGACACGAGGATGGTGATGGTCATACCTAGGATGCATGAGTGGTTGGAGAGGGAAGCTGGAGAGGCACGTGGTGGGTATTTGTCAGAAATCACAGTTATATCCACTTTATTTCTGCAGCCAGTAGAACACTCGTGTTACTGGAGCACGCAGAGAGAGACTCCAGTGGGACATGCCAGCCAAAAAACAGGGCAGAAAGCTGTTGCTGAGTGCACCTCAGCAGTTGAAGGCCACCCAAAAGTAACCTCATCCCTTTCTTTGACCTTTAAGGGCCCCTCTCCTTCAGTGCTGTGCCGGAAAAGGGAGGAAGCAGCATCATCAAACAGCACCCGCCTCGGAGGCCGCAGGTAGGGAGAGTCTGAGAGGCTCCCTGGGAGCTGCCCTGACTGAGCCCTCCCCGTGGGCTCTCTGGGGACAGGGGCACATGCCACAGCACCACGGTGTGGGGAACAAAGACCCCGCAGCGACACAGTCCCACCTTTTGGTGATCATCCCTGCAGGAGCTTTGTGTGCTCTGGGCACCCAGCAGGGACACGTGTCCCAGGGTGGGACATGAGGCCACCTCTGCTGGGGTGTCCCACTTTCCTTGGGGGTGTCTGCGTACCTGCAGCCAAATCCTGGTGCTCCCATGGGGCCAAGACAGAGCCCTTTGCAGCAGGGATCCAACTTGCGTCATGTGGGGCTCCTTTTGGCCCTTCAGGCCAAATATCCCATAAAGGTCAGGCACCAGTTTAGGAGCAGAGGTGGTAAAGCAGAGACAGCTTTGCAATGGGGGATGGTGAAACACAGAGCAATTATTTTAGGTTCCAGGAGCTGCTGTGCATGCTCTTTGCCTGCCCATACCTCCCTCAGTTTCCCCGTCCTGCACTTCCCAGATCCATTCCTCCCCCAAGACCTGAAACCCAGGACTCTACCTGATCTGGCAATCGGGTTTTTCCTGCACACAAAGGCTACTACTACATAACTAAAGATCAGAAATATCTTTAAATCTTTATTTCTCACTCTGTACTCAGCACTGGTAAGGCCACAGTGTTCGGTCATGGGCAGGGACACCTTCCACTGTCCCAGGTTGCTCCAAGCCCCATCCAACCAGGCCTTGGACACTTCCAGGGATGGGGCAGCCACAGCTTCTCTGGGCAACCTGTGCCAGGGCCTCACTACCCTCACAGGGAAGAATTTCTTCCTAATATCCCAATCGATTTTTAATTATTGATTTTATTTCCATCGTGGCTGTAGTTGTGTATTATTGAGACACTGTTAATACTCATGTCAGGAGAAAGACACTGTTAATCCTGCCCTGTACTGCTGCTGTTGCTGTTGGGGAGTGCACACAGCACCAGCAGAAGCCTTTTTCCCTGTGGGAATATTCTCAAAGGCAGCGGAGCAGGATGACGTGGCCTTCCCAAGGACTTCTAGAGGATTTCGGTCAGCGAGGGTTTCCAGACAGAAAAACTGTGATGTTTACAAAAACTAAAGGGAAGAGTCAATTTTCCAGCCTGGGACACCACTTTATCCAAAAGCCTGAAGCTTGGCTTCCCCTCCAGGGCAGGGGGATGAGCTGAGGGATGTGAGGGATTATTTGCCTTCATCCACCCCGTGCTGGCAGCCCCGGTCACTTCCCGGAGTGATGCCAGCCCGGACCACGGTTTGTGGTGTCACATGCTGCCATCTAGTGCCATTTTTCAGTTTCATATTCAGCTTCGTGGGGTTTTTTTTCAGTGCTAAGAGATGTGACCTTGTTGTTGGGGGCTGCTGGGGAATTCTCCCTTTACGTGATGCTGCTGATTTTCTTCTCCTGCTTTTTTTTTGCATTGATTCCAAATCACAGCTCAGGCTTCAGCAGTTCAGTGCAGAGTCAGAGACACGGCAGCATTTGTTGGACACTTGTTCATAATCAAGGAGCTCATGATGTCCCAAATAAAGTATAAGTCAGGCAACAAAGCCCTTGATGATATTCCCTTTAATTTTTATGGAAGCTGTACTGAGCCCCCATCCTAGAAGGGAACATTAGGCAAGCATGGAATCCCCATCCCTGGAAGTGTTCAAAAAAGGTGTGGATGTGGCACTTGGGGACGTGGTTTAGTGATGGACCTGGCAGTGCTGGGTCAATGGTTGGACTTGATGATCCGAGGGATCTTTTCTAAGCTAAATGATTCTGTGAATACCAAGCCATGAAACGACCCAGGAACTCCTCGTAGCTTGGCATGATTTAASGAGGCATCTCTGCTCCTTAAGGTAAAAATCCCTGCTCAGAGCAGCCTGTAGGGCAACTCTCTGCCCACTTGCACCAGCCACCAGGAAGGGCACTTCATACCATGCACAGTTCTGCAGAGAAAGGCCTTATTGAGGCCCATGTAAAAGACTGGCTGGGCAGAGGGAACGGTGCTCCAGGTCTCCTCTAATTGGGATCTGCCCTTTGATGACCTGGTAGGATRCTTTAGATTTAATTACGACACCTCTGCACGCTCCAGCTTTGCCGTGAAGCAATCTGAGCTGTGGTTTGGCTTCACTCTGGTCTTGCATGGAGCCTTGGGTGCTGTTGAGGCTGAAAGAGAAATACCTGCAGGCATGGAACTGCTGCCAAACTGGGGCTTTGCTGCGTTGGCTGTGATGCAAAAGATTCCCCCAGTTCTGCCCACTGTCCTGAAGGACGAAATGAGATGCTCATCTCCCTGAGGTGCCAAACTCCCTCCTGTATCCCAAGCAGCCGGGCTGGAAGTGGAGCTGGAAAAATGTCAGGGTAGTTTCACATCAGGTTTTACGATCATGTGGAATGAGCAATGCTAAATATTCTAAATATTGGACTTGCAGAGGCTTGAACCTGCCGTCCCTCCACCAGCAATCGCTCCTGCAAAGCCCTGGAGTCAGCGAGGAGTGGCTGCAAGCCCCAAACCAAAGGTAAGCGCATGAGTTTGTGCCCTTCCACAGGCCACTCCTGGCTGCAGGCTCCTTTCCCTCACAGTTTGGGCACCCCGAAGGGCAGAGKTTGGTGTTTAACCACTGGCTGTGCTCCTGTCCCTGGCTGAGCCCAGGACACTGAGACGAAACACCGGCATGTGGGTGAGAGGATCCAAAACAAGGGGAGAGTTTCTGAATCTCCTGCATGACACATCCCTGGATGAGAAGGACCTTCTGAGCCAAGAYATTAAATATTTTAGAGGCTGAAAGTGTGAGGGCCATGTTTTTAAATGACTGAGTAACTTGAACACCCAACACCTGCAGTTGGTGGGAGAAGGGAGAGACCTTCTYGCTCTCCCTGACAGGAGTTTGGAGCCAGGGATGGGTCGGGCTCTGCTCCCAGGGAACAAGGGACAGGATGAGAGGAAGTGGCCTCAACTTGTGCCAGGGGAGGTTTAGATTGGATTTTTAGAGAAAATTCCTTCACTGAAAGYGTTGTCAGGCATTGGCACAGCTGCCCAGGGCAATGGTGGAATCACCACCAAGGGGGATTCAAAGGATGTGAGGTTGTGGCACTTGGGGACATGGGTCAGTGGTGGCTTTGGTGGTGCTGGGGGAACAGCTGGACTCGATGATCTTAGAGACCTTTTCCAACCTCCACAATTCTGTGAGTCTGATTTTAAGTCTGCAAACGCTGTGAGCCATAAACACCCCTGTAGCCCCAAACAAGCAAAAGCCATTCTTCCCTTTGGATCATGAGATTATCTCGGAAAAAAGACTCAACACAGGAACACCTCGGGGGGGCAGAAGCACAGACGCATTGTTTTAATGAAGTTTTTTCCCCTCGTGCCCCAGAGCAGTGAGATAAACTGCAGGCACATGGAAATCTGTGGTGAATTCCTGCGAGTTGGCCGCGTGGGGAGATGCTCAGTGACTTCATCTGGGAGCGCCCGAGGGGTTGGTGAGCTGGTGGCTCTTCCTTTCTCTTCCAGAAAGTGCAGGTGTATTTATTTGCATCTTTAAATGCCTCGTAGGTGCTGGAGAGGAGGGGGCAAAGCCTGAATGCCCTCCCTGGCAGGCGACAGCACCTGCACAAGCTGCAGATGCTGGACTTGACCCGCAAGCGACGGGAGGTAATGCCAAGATGGGTTTGGGGAGAGGATGGGGCTGTCTCTCCCACAGGCCAAGAGGCTTCAAACCTCTTGCTGGGAAGCTTTCCCAGGCAGAGGACTGGTGGGGAGCATCCCCAGGGCCCCCGTGATCAGTAATTACCTCTGCTTTTTCCRACGCTTTGCCCTCATTTGGCCACGACTCAAGGAGGAACCAAAAATCCCTGTCCCGGTCACGTTCGGTCACGTTCCCAGTCTGGGAAAGGCCATTTGTGGGGTTAAACTGCTCGACTGTGCCATTATTTCCAGGGCCAGCCCCCCCAGTGCTGTGCCACGTCGAGCCATTAAAACGTGTTCGCTGCTCTGCCGCTTGTGTTGACAACTCATTTGCAAACCCAGGCAGAAGTGAAGAGGAATCTCCGCAGGGAGGCGAAAATCGATAAACAAAAAACCGAGGAATTCAGCCCAAAGGACGTCCTTGACACTCTCCAGAGGGGCGACGGAGCAGGAGGCCGAGACCTCGTCCCTGCTGAGCACAATCAGCGCWTTCATGAAGAAGACCCTGGTAAGTAGGATTATTTTCCAAGGAGATGTAAAACTCACCAGCCCTCCTAAATGTCATCAAAGAAGTTTCCCTGTGGAAAGTGCTTCCACTGCTCCATCTCCTGCAGGGACAAGGTTCAGAGGGCTTGGGGGAGAGTAGGCTGGGGGTTGTGTTCGTAGGACAAAGCTTTGGGGTGCCTCAGAGGGCTCACGGAGCTCTGGGCTGCTGCTCTGACAGCATCCAAACAGACCCAAGGGATGTGAGTTGAGAGCCATGGACCWGTGATAGGACCTGAGGGAACGGCTGGAGCTGTGTCCGGGGAGGTTTAGGTTGGATATCAGGAAAAGGTTCTTCCCCCAGAGGGTGGTGGGCACTGAACAGGCTCCCCAGGGAATGGTCATGGCCCCAAGGCTGCCAGAGCTCCAGGAGGGTTTGGACAAYGCTCCCAGGCACAGGGTGGGATTGTTGGGGTGTCCTGCATAGGGACAGGAGTTGGACTGGATGATCCTTGTGAGTCCATTCCAGCATATTCTATGATTCCATGATATTTTGGGGTGTCTGCCCTGTCAGAGCACCCTTGGGCACATTGGGAAGCTCAAACTTGGCTCGGCAGGAGAGAGAAGTGGGGAATGAGCCGCTCCTGGCTCCACCACTGCATGGTCCCCCAACAGGTCACATCCCTGTGCTCGGTGCAGCCTCTGCGCTCCTGCCATGCTCAGGTCAACGTGGGGTAAATGTGACAGTCACTGGGGCTGCCCACTTTTTAGGTTTAGGGTTTTTTTCCCACTGTCCCTAAGGAAGGGGAGAGCAAAGTGGATCTCGGCCACCACTCCATCCTGACCTGTCCAAGGTGCGAGCCCTGTTCCGCTTTGCCTGCACGTGACAACCTTTGGCACAGGCTGGGAATGCATCACCCAGGCTAAAAGTGCTTCAGTCAGTGAAAAACTTGTCTGAAGGTGAACTTGCACCAGGAGGAAGGGGAACAAATGTGGCTTCCTGTTCCCTCGTGTTTTTTCACCTCAGCTGTCTTCTGCTTTGGGGATAAAGCCACGTTGCCTCTTGCCAGACTCTGTAATTTCACCAAACATAATCCTGAGTGTGTTACACCTCACCCTGCCCCACACATGGGCTCTGGCCTTACAGGGAGCTCTCAGGATCTTCTTTACGTGCCTCCAGCTGTCCATAGCCATTTCCAGTTAAACTCCAGGTGGCTGAGAATGCAGCCCTGCAAACCTGTGATATTTTACTTTTTTCTCTCCCCAAGGAGACACGTGGAGTGGAGGACTCTGCAGGCAGCACCACGGGGAGGAACWCTCTCCAGACAGGAGCGGGAAGGTTGACCTGTGGTTCTGCAGGGAGCCACGGACAAGGGATCTGTTCTGGGACTCCTCCAGCACCGGGTCCGAGGAGTGGGAAAGGGAAGAGAAGATTCCCCGCAAACCCGCGCTGGTGAGAACCAAGACAGAGAGAGTTTCCCTCTTTGATGACTTCTTCGACAGGGATTTCTAGCGGGGATGTGCCAAAGACACAAGCCCCAGCTCTGGTGGGGCTGGAATCCTCCCGGATGGATGGACTGAGGGTGGAGAGGCAGCGTTGGCTGTAAGTGGAATTTCTGTGAGCAGGGGCCAGCGGGAAGGATGGCTGGAAACAAGGAGCTCACTGGTGTGGGGTGGATAATGACCCTCTGGGTTGTGTGGCTGAACCAAAAYGTCTGGGGGAAAATGCCTTGGGTGGAGCAACAATGAAATAGGGGTAGAGAGAGGAAGAGGAAGCTGGCAAAAAAAAAMCCCTGAGCAGAATCTGGGAAAAGTTATGGGTTGACCCCAAATATTAAATTCCAGCTGAGATGAAATGTTTCACTTGCCTTTGAGTTACTCAATCTTCCTGTTTAACTCGGGTTTAACCTTTTCTAAACCACAAACCCCAGTTCAAAATGTGAGGTAAGATGGTTTATTTAGAAAGCCTTTAAAATAAATATTTTGGCATTTCTAAAATTCCTTTTCGACTTTTGTGGTTTTTTTTTTAATTTCCTCTCCTCCCCTTTCTCTGGACAGAGAAATATATGTACTTTCTCCAGTACTAACCTCCAGTTTCATACATAATCTGAGAAATCTGGCTTTGGTTCACTTCTTTTCCCTGTTCAGGGCTCAGTGCTGGGGAGTGAGTGCTGGAAGTGGAGGGATCTCCAGCTTTTCCTGTTGGACACTCTTCCAGGGCTGCTGGTCAAGGCTGCAGCATCCACCAGGAATTTGAACAAGCTGCCCTGTTGCAATCTGGCATTTCCAAGTATGTTGACAAAGATGATTATGTGAAGGTGACTGATCGATCAAAGATGTTCTTGCAGTCTCCATCTCACGTAAACTGTGGTTTCTTTATTAAATTATCTGCTTTTCCTTATAAAATAATTAGTTATAAGCAAGGGAACTTCACCCAATTCTTCTGTCTCCTACCTGGTTGTCCCTGTAGGCCCATAAAGGCCACAAATTTTGTGGGTTCCAAGCACTTCTATAAAAGGAGATTTCAGTTAAATATCATTTAGTTATTTTAATGTGGCAGCCTGGGTGAGTAGGGAACTGGTGCTACCCAAGGGAGGGAGAGATTTCACCCCCAACCCTGGCCCTGGGGAACAGACAGGTCTGATTCCAGCAGCAATTTTGCCTCTGTTTGAAGCTGCCAAAGGGCATTAACTCTTCCCTGTACCTCCTGCTTGTTTCCCTCCCTTCCCACTTGGTCTTTCTGGAACTACCAAGGGAAAAAACATCCTCAGATGAGGTCCTGGCTGCAGGGCAGGGACCCCAAGTGTAACAAATATTATCATCACAGCCACTTTCAGCATGGAAATCTTATCCTTTCATTTTTCAAGCCAGGACACCCAGAACAACAAGCTCTGGAGTGAGTTCTCAGTTATCCAGGACGAGCAGGGCTTGGACACTCGGGACAGATGAAGCTTGTCCTACTTCACTGTCTCAAACCTCCCACGAAGCTGTTGTGATRTGTCTGCGCTGCATCCTCAGCTTCCTGATTTACACAGCCAGGAAAAGAGCAGGAGACACATGTTCACACTTATTTAAGGGAATGAGACACCCGTGGCTGACTCAGTTGCAGCAGCATTTAGCTTTATTGAAAATCCCAGGCAGAGCAGGAGCTGGAAATCGCAGTCAAAGCCCCAAATCGAGCTGGAGCCTCCAGGGCAGCTGCCCAGCACTGAGCTGCTCTGTCCTGATTCCACCTCCTTTCGACACCCCTAAATGTATGGCCCATGGCAGAATGTCTGCATCCTTTGTGGGGAAAACTGCTCTTGGGAGAAAGCCCACACACATGCGGGATTTCACCAGAAAAACAAGAAAACAAACCCCAACACAGGGGAGGAGGGAGAAGAGGAATTATTCTAATGAGAAGGAGAGCTGCTCATGGCTAATGAGTCCATGTCTGGAGTCTGTGTGTTGTAAAAATGCCTCGAGAACATTGCTGATAAACATCGTGTGCGAGCTGGAAATACCGTGAGAGCCTCGAATGCAGTGTTGAGAGGGTGTGCTGGAAAGGTCAATGATTTAATGGGCTGGAACAATTAATCTGGCACTTGTCTATACACCTGTTCTCTTAATGATGTGACACATCTCCCTTCTGTGTTCCCATCTGTCAACAATTAAGCTATAATTGGTGGAAATGCAATTTATCTCAGATAGAGCTGATTAGTTTTCCAATAATCACGTTGCCAGCCTTGGGGAAGAGTGCTGCCCACGGAGAAGTGTCTGTGGGACAGGCGATCCATATCCCAGACTCTGCAGAGAAGACTCTCTGAGCATTAATTTATCCACCTACAGTGTGCAAAATTTGCTCTTACGGAAGCGATAAAATCAGCAAACCTGCTCCTTTTAGAGGGGGAATGGCTGCAAACTGGCAGAGGGCAGGGCTGGATGGSATATTGGGAAGAATTCCTGACTCTGAGGGTGGGGARGCCCTGGCACAGGTGGCCCAGAGAAGCTGTGGCTGCCCCATCCCTGGAAGTGTCCAAGGCCAGGTTGGACAGGGCTTGGAGCAACCTGGGATAGTGGAAGGTGTCCGTGCCCATGGCAGAGGGTTGGTACTGGATGAATTTTAAGGTCCTTTCCAACCCAAACCATTTTGTGATTCTATGAAATACTTCTGGTTCTCAAAATTGTTTGACTGTGCTCTTCTTGATTCTGTTAACTCACCACAGCCTGTAGAAAGGCAGGAGGCAGCTCATCCCCTTCCCACGTTTTCTTACATCCTTCCAGATGCTGGAAATGAAAACATTTTCTTTGTTGCTGAAGGTGAAACTTAGACTTTGGTGCAAACTGCAGAAGATGGGGAAAAAAAAACCCCAACCAACCTCCCACAATGTGTGTTCTGCAACTCAGCAATGGAGACTTCACAGAGCTGTTTTCCCCGGAATAATTCCCAGTTCCAAATGATGGAATCGTTGGAGGGCTGAGTCATTACCATCAGCTCCAGAGGGGATGCAACTTGCAACTCACCGTGTTTGAGCACACACAGCTCCAACCCCAATCACATCCCACAGAACCCAGAGCCTGTGTTCAGCACAGCCCCTCAGCCTGTGCCTTCCCAGGCCGGGAGAGGCTGGAGCACTGCTGCATCCCGGCTGGCAGGCACTGTGGGGTGAGTGTCAAAGGATAAGGATGAGGAAACGTGAGCAGGGTCTGAGTGCAGGCAGAGGAGGAAGAGGCAAGAGGGAAGGTTTCGGAGCAGGGAAGGGGAGTGAGATTTGTCTGAGCTAATTCTGGCTGCCCCAGGGCTGTGCAGGTGCTGTAACCCAGCCACCTCCACTGCTCCAGCTCAGAGCATGGCAGGAGGAGGAATGGGTGTATCCAGGAGTGGACATCTCCCACTGCCTGTCCCGGGATGGGGTGAGCTACCTGTTGGCTATAATGGTGTTTATCCCACACCATCCGAAGTTTTGAGGCAAGGCTGGACCCACCCTGCAGTTTGGGTGTGTCTCCATGCAGGAGCTGGGCTGAGGCAGAAGCTGCTCAGCCCAGATTCAGCATCTTCAGAGAATTCACTTCATCAATTTTCACCCAAACGGCAAAAAATGGGGATTTTATGCAGTTCGTGATGTGGGTGTGGGTATCAGCAAATGGTACAGCCCAGAAGATGTAGGTCAGATAGGTCCCTGCCCCAAAAGACATCTGATCTCCTCAGGGAAATGGTTATGGGATGTTTTTGTGGGTACAAACATGGCCAGAGCAGACCGAGATCTTCCAGCTCAGGAGTAGCTGAACTGGTTTTGCTGAAATGTTAAATCAAAATGATAATGCTCAGCCTGGAGTAAGCACCAGCCAGGCAAAATCATTAGCACGATGATGTACAATTTATAAGAGGAAATGTCAATGAACTGTACTTCGGTATTTTAAAAAGCAGTCGGGGTTGCTGCAACACCTCTGTCACTGTTCTCGAGAAAAAAAAATGATTTAATTACACTTGGTAAAGAGAGGTGTTAGGTAAATAAAGCTGAACAAAGCCACACYGTAACTGGATCTCATTGACTAGTCTGGATTAGTGGGATTTTCCAGCCTCCCTGGGYTCTGTCCCACCTGGTGCTCAGGTTTGACCTCCTCAGGAACGCGAGTCCTCAGCATCCTGCAACCTCCTCCTTCCCCACTGCACACAGGCGCTCAAAAGCACCAAAACCCCCTCCACCTGAGCCACTGGGATACAGCCGGCAACCCTGTTAAACCCTTGATCTGCCCTGCGTCCCGGGAAGGTGTGTGACAGGCGTCCGGGATTGCTGCAATCTGCTTACACAAAGCTGCCGAGAAAAGCCCCCAGGAACGGCGACTGGAGCGGCTCCGTTTCAGGCTGTACACGAAGATTAAAGTCTTATCACCAGCTTGAAAAATACCAACCCTGGCACGTTTTTGTTTGCCTCACCAGGTGTCCTCAGACTGCTCCGCGATAGCACAGCCCTAAATCTGCCGTTTTCCCACGGCCTCACGGTTTCCAGCTTTCCTTAAATAATTCCCGAGGAAGGTCAAGCGATGGCACAAGGGTCCCCTGATGAATTAAGAGGAGGGAGGCAGCTCCTGTTTCTCTCTGAGCCTCTTTCCCTGCTCCTGAGCTGCCTGTCCTTCCCAGTAGCGCTGGTGCAGGGATCTCCGTCCCACTGGGAACACAATCCATCCCCACTGATGCCACGGGGCTGCCCACAGATCCCTCCCGTTCTTGCAGAAGTGGGAAAAAAAGGAATATTTATTTCTTGCTTAGCACAAGGGTTGTAGCTTTTTGCCACCTACTGACACGTTGTGGGAACAGCTCATCCAGTGAATTCCTGCAGGAATGCTCGGCCCTGCGCTGGCTGAGGGTGCATCCAGCACTGCCTGAGAGGGACACAAAAATAAAACCAGGAGTAAATCCGGCTCTTGGGCACTGTCAGGAGAGCAACACCTACCTCACAGAATCACGGAATATCCTGAGTTGGAAGGGACCCACAAGGATCATCCAGTCCTACTCCTGGCCCTGCACAGACACCCCAACAATCCCACCCTGTGCCTGGGAGCGTTGTYCAAACCCTCCTGGAGCTCTGGCAGCCTTGGGGCTGTGACCACTCGCTGGGGAGCCTRTTCAGTGCCCCAGCACCCTCTGGAGGAAGAACCTTTTCCTGATATCCAACCTAAACCTCCCCYGACTCAGCTTTAAGCTTTTAGGTCCAATATTTGATTGGTCCTTGCTATAATTCCCTCTTTGCCTCAGCCTTTTGAGCACCTCATTTCATCATTCCAGAGAGCAGGAACGTGGGACAAATCACTCCTCTTGCTTGCTAAACAAASCCTTGCTTCCTTCCCCTGCTATCTTGCCCCACTTCATCTCTTTTTTCCCCTTTCTTTCCCCCTAAATTCCCTGCCTGGCCAGGCTGGACGGGACTTGGAGCAACCCGGGATAGTGGCAGGTGCCCCTGCCCATGGCAGGGGGTTGGAATCAAAGATTAAAGTCCCTTCCAAAGATTTAAAGTCCCTTCCAACCCAAACCATCCTGGGATTCTCTGATTCCATGGCACCAGCCTTTACAGAGCGTCCTCACAGGAGATACCTGTGTCAATCCTGGGAAGCTGCAAATCCSGGGAATCCTCCATCTGCTCACAGCTTCTCCCATTTTGTTCCATGCATTTTCTTCATTCCCATCACACCCTCGGGGATGGGGCAGAGCAAAACCCTGCTGTGCTGCTGATCCAGCCCCGAATTTCCCTGTTCCTCCTGACACACACCCARTTCCCACCCTGGCATTAGCTGCTGGTCCAGGTTTTATGCAGCCACGATCGAAATCATTAATTTTGCTCGATTAAAATGCCAAACGACAACTGTTCTGTGAGAAAGGAGGGGCAAAAAGGAGCAGTTGTGCAGTCCCCCCTTGCAAAAACCTACTTTTAATTAAATACCGAGCACCAAGCACTTGCCTCTCCCTGGTGGCCACTCGATCCCAGCTCCAAACAGCACCCAAAGCAACCAAAGCCTGGCTTAGGACTCCCACAAACTCAGGCTGAGCTCAAAAGCCAGGCATTACTTCTACTTAACACACAAAGCACCTCCCTCAGTTCAGCCAAGCTGACCTAAAAATACAGCTTTTTGCCACACAAAGATCCCTTTGAGACTTGAGGGAGCTGATTTTTTTTTCCTTTGGAAAAAAGCTTTTGAGGCTTCATTTGGCTACGTCGCMCTACCCAGGGACTGTGGGCCCATTGCTGCTGCCCTGCGATGGGGATTGATGAAATAACAACATTTTCAGCAAAATTTATTTTCTGCAAAACGTGTCTGTAGGTCTTGGCAAAATGTATGTAAAAAATTCTGCTTTTCCCTAAGAATTCGCAACTCTTAAAAAACAAATAAACAAAAAGACACCAATCTTAAGAGCAGGGTTTTGGGTTGGGATTTTTATCTGGTTTTCATTTACTGAAATCCCACTTTTCAGCCACAACAAGTTATTGTCGCTATTTTTGTAAAGATAATTTATAACAATGATCTGGCAAGATGTTACTAAAATTAATCCCTAAAAATGTGGCAGGAAGTACCATCCTAAAGCTAGAGCAGGGAAAAAGGAAAAAAAAAACCCAAGCCCTTCTATCTCTAAACCCAAGTTTTGCAGCAACCTTTGCTTTCAACTTTTATTTTGAATTTTCTCTTTCCCAAGGCTCTCCAGATTCACTTCGTGGCTGCGAGCAGAAGTGGCCATAAAGAAAAAAAAATTAAAATCTTTCTGCAGACCGTAAATCTCTTTTGCTGAAGGATTACCTGCAAACCTCAACTGCCTGTCCTTCTTTTGAAGCCAAGGATGAGGAGCTGGGCACGTCCCACTGCTGCTCGGGGTTTGATATCCCCTTCCTGCATCCTCGTTACGTCGCTCTGCCCTCGTTTATCTTTTTTTTCCTCCTCTCTCCCATCTTTCAAAAGAAGATGATGCTTTAATTAACGACCCACAGGGATCTTGTGCAGCTCAGTTAATGCTGGGAAATTTGCTTTGCAGGCATCCAGCCTTGCACAGGTTCTGGGGACGAGGGACTCTTCCCTTCGTGATGCTCTCGGTGCTGGGAGCCAGCTCCAATCTCCTCATGTTTGCAGTTTCTGCCACCACGGGGCCAACTCTGGCTCTCTCACTGATATTTAATATCAGAGAATCATGGAATCATTCAGGCTGGAGAAGCCCTCTAAGATCCAACCACTCTCCAGCTCTGCCAAGGCCACCACTGACCCACGTCCCCAAGTGCCACATCCACATGGCTTTTAAATCCCTCCAGGAATGAAGACTCCATCACTGCCCTGGGCAGCCTGTGCCAATGATTGACAACCCTTTTGGTGAAGAAATTTTCCCTAATATCCTCCTAAAAAACCCTCCCCTGGTGCAACTTGAGGCAATTTCCTCTTGTCCTGTCCCTTGTTCCCTGGGAGGAGGAACTGCCCCCAGCCTGGTTGCAGTCTCGTTCATACCCAGGGATGGCTTCTGGCACATGCAAAATAATCCATCTCCTGGAGAAAGAGTGCTGGGGAGTTAAAGCCCTGGTCCTGCAGGTGCTGGAGACCTGGAAAGCTGAATGAGACAAAAATTAGGGTGTATGGGGCTGGAGCCAGTCCCAGATTTTTCCTCACCAGCCGATGGTCACTGTCCTGTCTTATTTTCCCAGCTCTGCCCCATTTTCTTCTTTTCTTCCATCACATGATGAGTCCCTCTTTGAGATTCCAATCTTTGGTGTTTAAAACTTGAGGCTTTCCTCCACCTCAGCTAATGGCCAGGAAAAATCCAGGAGTGAATCCACAGTTAGGCAGAAGCACCTTCCAGTACCAAAAGGGGCTCCACTAGAGCTGGAGAGAAACTTTTGACAAGGTTGTGGAGTGACAGGACAAGGGGGAGAGGCTTTAAACTGCCAGGGGGCAGGGTTAGATGGGATATTGGGAAGAAATTCCTGACTTTGAGGGTGGTGAGGTCCTGGCACAGGTTGCCCAGAGAAGCTGTGGCTGCCCCATCTCTGGAATCTTCTCCTACCATGGGAACACAGAGATGAAGCTGCACATAATACAAGGTTAGCCAGAATTTTTTTTTCCTCTTCAGATGCAATGCACTGATGAGTTTTCTGATCCAGGTGTTTAAATTACAGGAGTCCAGTCCTCATCTGTGTAAAAAGATAAATATAAGACATATTTTATATATATATATATATATAAAAATATATATCTAAGATAAATATAAGATAGAAATAATTACAAAATACTAAAAAAACAACAAACACCACCACCAAATCCAAAACCAACAAAAAATCAGAGAACACTAATAAATATCTGTCTGTGTTGGAATTAGGCAGCTGCAGAGAGGGAAAAGGCTTTTGTTTTCTAGCAAGAAAAGTCATGTAAGTGGTTAGGATGTGGAAATGGTTAAAATGAATGAGTTCTTACCTCTCCATTTCCCAGCTCTTTAGTGCTCAGATTCTGCTCCTGATGTTCTAGTTCAGCACAATGAGACCTGGCTTTGTGCTCACACCAGGAACGGGAGAGGGACTCTGAGATCTGGAGCAGGGAGTGAGTCTGTGGTAACAAAAACCTCCACAGAAATCATCGCTCTTAACCCAGATGTGTTCAGATTCAGGAAAATAACAGCTGCCTGTGGCCACCCTTCCTATTTGTTGTGCTTGATTGTACAGAGTGAAGTCCCTGGAGCTCCTCTGAGAGTGCTGGGGGTGTTCACCTGGAGAAGAGAAGGCTCCAGGGAGACCTCAGAGCCCCTTCCAGGGCCTCAAGGGGCTCCAGGAGAGCTGGAGAGGGACTTTGGACAAGGGCCTAGAGGGACAGGACAAGAGGGAATGGCTTCAAACTGCCAGAGGGCAGGGTTAGATGGGATATTGGGAAGAAATTCTTCCTTGTGAGGGTGGTGAGGCCCTGGCAGAGGATGCCCAGAGCAGCTGTGGCTGCCCCATCCCTGGCAGTGTTCCAGGCCAGGTTAGATGGGGTTTGGAGCAACCTGGTTGGTTGGAATGAGATGGTCTTTAAGGTCCCTTCCAACCCAAACCATCCTGTGATCCTTCACCCTTGGGGTCCAGGGCACTGATGCTCACTAAGGGCTGCTTTTGAAGCTGTGCTGTTTCTGCAGCGAAGGTTTCACTAAATGGGGGCGGGCATTAAAAATTTGGCTCAGCGCACGAAAACACTCCCAATCAGACTGCTTCTGTCAGGACAGGAATAATGAAATGCTTTTAGGGCAGCGTTTTCCCTGAAGTTACTTCCCTTCAGCGTCGGATTCTGCCAGCAAAGTGCAGATTCCCCCGACGGACCACAGGGATGAGCCAGGTGTGCAGTGGAGCCTTCCCCTGCTCGCCCTCGGGGCTCCCTCTCCTGCAGGGATGCCTCCAGCCTCTCCCAGCTCCCAGGCCCCTGGCTATCCTCTCCCATCCCTTCCCTAATGGGCTGCTTTGATGTCCGAGCGTGACAGGATTCGGCGGTGCTGATTCCATCGATTAACACCCGAATCACGCCCAGAGACTGGATGCTCCCCGCAATTAATCATCCGCTCGGCACATTTCAAAGAGCTCCAGAAAGACGATTTAAAAAAAAAAAGACAAAGGAAGGTCTCAGACGGAAAAGCAAAGCAAACAACCACCCCCAAACCCGTGATCAGCATCGTCTCAGGTCTGCTGATGCTTTTCTTCACAGCACAGAGAGCACCATGGCCTTCTCGCTGGCAGGAGAAGGAAGGTGCCACTTTGGCGACCAAATAAATGCACACGGAGCTCCTGGCCTCGAGGAAATGCYCTTGCTTTCGGGGGACAGGCAGTAACCCAACCCCTGGAGAAGCAGCACTTTACCCACACGATTAAAGTCTGTTAACATGAAACCCAACCCTTCATCCCAGATAGATATCCGGGGCTAAATGTGCTGGAAGATCGGGAAAGCAGAGCCTGGTTTGAGAGAACAACATGGGCTTTCTTCCCATCCCCTGAGGTGACATTAGCAGCCTCTGACCAGCTTCCCAACCTGCCACACCTTCTGCTGCAGCGACACATTTCCTAAAGGTYTATGGATTGTAGCCTCCTGGTCCTTTACAGCCAGTGGATCTCTCCCCACTGTGGTTTTTTGGAGAAGTACAGGAACTTGGCTCAATTTCAGGATGAAGCTGCTGAGCTAAAGCTGTGGCCATGGCGAAGGCTCTGAGGGATCCCTGAGCATCCACGTCCCTGCTGTGCTTCAGAATGGACCCAGCTGGCTCAGAGGGATGCAGCCCACACCTCCTACCTTCAGAAGAAAGGGATTCTGCACAAATTTGCATTGTTTGTTCCCCTCTCAGTGGCTGGCCAGAAACAGACAACAAMCCCAAAAGCGTTCTTAGGTCAGAAAAAGCTTAACTGAAAGGCAACAATGGCGTTTCCAAACAGACAAGCAGGATTTATCATTTCAGGCTTCCCAGGTAAAGCTTAATCTTATTTACCAAGAAGGATTTGGCAGGTGTGATTAATTCCCTGCTCTTAAACATGAAAACATTTATCTGCCTGCTTACACCACCCCAGGGGAGGCTCAGCTCTCTGCTGAGCACCCCTGTGTGAGGAGATCCTTCTCCGGCCAGGAGCTTGTCAGGGATGTGGTGGACACAGAATTTGGGAGCAACTTCTGGAGAAGTGCCTGTGCCTTCCTGCTCCTCCGGGAGAGCCCTCGCTGCCACACCACRCTGGAGGAAGAGGGGGCTGGAAACTCAGAGGCTGAAGGGCAGGTGRTTGTTCCTAGAGGAGCTGGACACAAGAGCAGGGTTCAATCTGGGTTATTTTATAATCGAGGTGGGAGCTGCTCCATGGGAACACCCCCAGGGAGAGTGGCCAGTGCTGCCAGTGTCCAGCTGGGAGCTGGAGGAGGTTACTCGTGATGGCTGAGCTGCTCTCACAGCCAATATCTGGACAGCCACCTCTCCCTTCCCTCTCTCCCAGCTTTTCCTCTGCTGGCTGAACCTTTCTGGGAGCTGCTTCAGTTTACCAATACAGAAATACATCCCAAGAGGTACATCCTTGCCGAGGGACACACATCCCTTGCCGAGGGACACAGGGGCACACACCTGGCTGCGGTCAGGGCTGCTTTTCCACCCTGGTTCTGTTTTTCTGTAGGCTCTGGTTAGCCCATCCTGCACCAGGAGTTCGCCTTTTTCAATACCAGATATCTCCTGGCTACACACAGCTCCTTAGGTAAATGAAGTGCTGCCTTTTCAGCGCAGACCTTCCCAATCCATCTGCAAAGAGCATCACGTTGTCACGCTTTCCACTCCCAGATTACCCGTGAAATGCCCCTCCCAGCCACCCACTGCATGCAGGACACACAGGAGTCAGTTCACCAGCTCCACACCTTTGATTTCTCCTCCTAATCCCTCCCCAGGCCCTCTCCCTTTTCCCCAAACCTGTGTTACCCCTCCCCATTTGAGGCACTGTCAAGGAAGTTTCACCAGGCTTGGTTTGACCGGAACGTGTAAAGCACATAAAAATATGGGAGTTTTGTGCCCTCTGCCCTGTGGCACTGCTTTATCCACTTGCCTTCCTGCTTTCCCCCTTATTTCCCATTAAAAAACAAGTGGAGAGATCAGACCTGTGCATCCCAACCTTCTCCTGCCTCATTTCTATGTAAAGCTCTTATCAGCAAGCCCAAGCTCCTGCTGCTGCTGCAGATTATCCACCCAACACAGACGAGTGGGATGCCCAGGCAGAGGTGGAGCAGGCTCCCAGAAGGATCCAGATGCCGTGTAGATACTCCAGGTCTTCGGGAAGCAGCCTGGAAATACTCGTTGGACCACATAAAGAGCACTGTGGGGCACGGCCACAGGAGCCAGAGGACTGGAAAAGCAGCTGGAGGCTTTACAGAACCTTTCAGAAGGAGAAAAGTCTTAAACTGTGGTAAATTTTGACTTTGAAAGGTGCCCAGGTGGTAACACAGAGCAAAAAGGGGCTGCTCTGTGAAACATTTCTCTTGAAAAGACAAATCCTATCTTGTTTTTGAGTGAACACCATCTATTCAGAGCAAGAATGTGGAGAGTCGTGGAATCATTTAGGTTGGAAAAGCCCTCTAAGATCCAGTCCAACTTCCCCCAGCACTGCCAAGGCCACCACTGACCCACGTCCCCMAGTGCCACATCCACATGGCTTTTGAACACCTCCAGGGATGGGGACTCCATCGCTTCCCTGGGCTTGACAATCTTTCCAGTGAAGAAATATTCACCAGTGTCCAATCCAAACCTTGAGGCACAGCTTGAGGCTCCTGTTGTCCTGTCACTTGTTACGTGGGAGAGGAGACCAGGAGAAGTCAAAGCCCCAGCCCTGCATCCCTGTTTTTACAGCCACACTGATGTCAGCCTTATTCTCCATCAATGCTTCCATTGTCTGCAGGMAAATTGGTGAAATCTCTTGCTGGAAAAAGAGAGGAAATGTGGAAAATGGCCAGGATACACGAGGATATGGCTGTGGCTGTAGTTTCATGGCCAGGGGGTGGTTCTGCTCTCCCTGCTGAGGAAGGGGAGCCGTTTCCCAAGGCAGGGTGACAACCAGGATGGCTGTGATGGGCAGCAGGGATTTTGAGGTGCCAGTTAAAGCTATTGTTTGTYCCAGAAAGGTTTGAGAGCTGCCCAGGCTGAGACAGCTTCTGGTGTAGCTGCTGTTTCAGGAGGTGGTTTGCTTTATTACTGTTTTTTTAAGCTGTAACCTCCTGTGGTTCACCATTYCCCCCTCAAGTCTTAATTTTAAAGAAAAATTTGGCAAAGTGAGGCAGTCTAAGCCTCGAGCCTCCTCTGAGCCCCAGGAGTCAGAGGCCCCATCCTGTGTCAGGACCAGCTTTAAGGATTAATCCCCGTGGCTGCACAAAGTCCCCAGCACAAACTTCCTTGGCTCAAATCCACGGGATTGGGCTCCTGCAACACCCAAGTGCTGAGAAATGGTAACTCCCCGACCAAATCCTCGCTCTGCCCTTTTTCGTGCCTTTCCCCTGCCACGTGATTGGGTGTTTTGAGCAGGATAATGCTTGTTCAAGCCCTTCTTTTTTTGCACAGAGAGAAGAAAAGCGTGGAGGATGAACAGATTTCCTAAGGATGTACATCCCAAGCCTCCCATCTGTTCAAGGCTCGGACAATCCAYGTACTCCAAGGCACGATGCCCTTGCCTCTGAAGAAGGAGCAGCTCCGATTTCCAGAATTTCCAGCACACCCAGCCTCTCCTGCCTCAGTTTCCTCCTTTTTCCTCCCTGCCTGAGGAATGCAGCTCTTCCCTAACCTGTCCTGAATGCCTTAGAAGCAACTCCATGTAATCCAGCCCCAGCAATCCTGCTGGATTTCTTATGCACAAACTGACAGGAGGTGCAGTTTTGGGGCTGGATGCAACCGAAAGAAACCCCAGAAAATTATCTTTGCATTTCAAGGAGCAGAAATTTGCAGCTTAAAGRAACTTAAATCTCCCTGGAAACTATTTGCCAAGGAGAACTTACCCACAGTAATCCGTTCTTTCAGTGTTAGAACAGCTTGAAACTGAAAGTTTGCAGAGCTCAAGCAGGAGGGGAAGAGGGATGAAGCCGGTGAAAGATCATTAAGAAGATATTTTAAAAATGTTTTCCCAGAACTTTGATTTTTATTTCCACACTTGGATTAAGCTCTTCAGCTGGTGTGGAAAAAAACCAGGAGAAGTCACTCCCAGGATCTGTGAGGAAAAAAAGGGCTCTTTCTGTAGGTTTCAAAATGTTCCTGGGATTTTGAGGCTGGAAAAGTTTTCCGAGTGTGCTTCTTCTAAAGGACTTTCCAAGAACACAGAGTATACTGCAAAACAATCTCACAGAGAACTACAAAATTCCTGTTGAAGAGACAGAAAAGCCATTTCCACACGGAGTGAGCCAAAACACGGAAGTTTGACATTTCAATAAATGTATTTTGGGTTTATTTTGACACAGTATGAAGGACTGAGAACACTGAAATTACAGAGCAGCCTCCTACCATGCCCAATTCAAGGCAGCACCTGTGTAAATGTCTGCTCCATATTCCATTTGTCAGCTTTTATATGGAGCCATTGGAGTAATCTCTGGTTCATTGGCAGCCCGGAGATCGCCAGCTTTTCAATTTCCCTTCGATAAAACAAAAAAAAAAAACCCAAGGAGAACACTTTCGCTTTTTAATCATATCCAGGCCTGTTTCCTGTAATGAAGAACTTCTTTTCCAGCCCCAAGAGAGCAATTCTTTGAATGTCACTTTCAGAGAGTGAGATAAAAATCTCTGCTCTTTGCAGAAAAAGGCTYCGACTGCCATTTGCGGCTTGAACCACTTCCCAATTTATTTACTTTTTGAGGCTGTTTACATTTCCAGGCAGCCCAGCTCACTCATCCCTAAAAACCTCAGTTTATTGCTGCAAGAAACGCAGCCCYGTGCCAGCCACGGGAGAGACTTCGGACCTGAGGACACCGAAAGGCTTTTGGACCAAGTCATCTGTGTAAAGAAACAGGCAGGGGAAAAAAAAAATCCCGTTTTCTGCTGAATTGTATCAGTGACCAGCAGCAGGAGCCCTTCACTGGGAATGAACCTGCAAGTGCCATTCGCTCCTGGAAGGTGCAGGACCCCCAGATCAGCACGGAGAGGGGAGATGAGGCAGAAGGACATCCTTCATTTGGCTGGAGAGCAGTTGGTTTGCTTCTTGATATAATGAGCTCCTCCAGCAAACCCTCCTGCTCGGAGTCAATGGGGTTGGAGCACACTCAGCCCAACTCAGAAGTGACACATCAACTCCTTTCCTCAAATGCATCCAGCTCCCAGGGCTCATTTGTTTGTTCTCACTGATATTAAAGAGTAATTTTGATCGAGACCAAAGAGCCTTTTCCATCCCTCGGGAGGGAGCCGTGGCAACACGAGAGGATCAATTAGTTGTGTGCTCTAAATTACTCATGGAAAGGAGTGTGCYCACGTGGACAGGGCAGGGAGTTTCAGGGCACTGTCTGGAAGGGGCTTGCATGGCTAATATAATACATTATAATTAATAATTTTTCAAGAGATGGACTTCAATGATCCTTGTGGGTCCTTTCCAACTCAGGGTATTCTATGAGCCTATAATCATATTATTTTGTGTATATATATATATATCTATCTCAGTAATAACTTTAGCTTTGCATAAGTCTTTCTTACCTTAGCAAAGCTGCTCAGTCACCTACTTTTTCAACCTTCATTTTATTGGTATTTTACAAACAAAAAACCARGGAGCAGCAGGTGGCATCTTAGAACAGATAGAAACCAGTTACCATTTAAGATCCCATATTCAATCTGTAGCATTTGCTTCAGCAGAAGGTAATTTTCCTGTCCTGCTTCTGCTTTTTTTTTTTTTTTTTTAAAGAAAATGCCCCAAATCAAGACATTAGCTGGTGCCATTACCTGGTGCAGAAAATAGGAAAAAACATCTCTCAGAAAAGTTRAAAAATTATTTTGGACAATTTTTGTTGGTGCTCCTTGGGTTCAGTTTTGATTGATAGATCATTTCTTAAGTCCAGGATGAAACTCACGGAGCTGGGATTTAAAACTGTGTGTCCCACCTGGAAGTTATGTATTCCAGCCACCTGCAAAGGCTAAACAGCTGGAGAACCTTTCATTAGAATAACAGAATCCCAGAATAGTTTGGGTTGGAAGGGACCATCTCTTTCCAACCCTGTGCCATGGGCAGGGACACCTCCCCCTATCCCAGGATTTTAAAAGTACATTTTTCAAAGTACATACAGGACTCCTCTGTTTTGTTTTTAAGAATTCTCAGCATTGCAAGGGCTGCAAGCCCAACTCTTGCTTATTTGCAACCAAAATAACAAATCCCTCTCCTTAACTCCGGGAAAATCCAGCGTGCCTGTGTTAGTCATAACCAAAYAGCCATGAAAAAAGGCCCCATTTCAGTTCAGCTGTGACACTGATGTTCAGACAAATGATGTTCAAGATGCTCCCAACCCAGGCATGGAAATTTTTAAATCAAGTAATGCTARGCAATTTTATCTTATAAAAATTTTTCCACCATTTCTCTCTCAATCAGAGAATCCCAGAATGGTTTGGGGTGGAAGGGACCTTAAAGACCACCTTGTTCCACGCCCCTGCCACGGGGAGGGACACCTTCCACTAGACCAGGTTGCTCCAAGCCCCCTCCAGCCTGGCCTTGAGCAAGTATTTGTATTTTGTAGGCAAAGCAAAACAATCACTAGAACATTCCCATTCAAAAGGAAATAGATAAACAACTTAACCATTTATTTGACTGCATTGTATTTAGACAACTTGTACATTTCGTAACCCCACTGCTTTTGTTCTCATCAAAAAGGATAAAGGGACAGAAGAATATAATCCACTCAAAACAGCAGTCCAGTATTTYGAGATACACTTGCTATTTCCATAGATGCCCACCTGATACCTGAACTCCAACATAGGTTGTCATGTTTATACAAGACCTGAAGTTTTTTCAACATAGCACTGAGTTGTAGCAATGTCTTGCAGTGCCCTGAAAAAGAGTTTGTGACATACTATGCAACACCAATTCGATGATGCCTTGAAGGTGATGAACCTGATCATTTCTTAAAAAACAACATAATGCAAACATCCAGACCGACGTGTCAGCCAGTAGCAACATTTGGGCAAATTTAAATATAAAAGCAATCAACTCCTTAGTTAGATTTGTCAATGCAAAAAGGCGAGGGGGAGAGGACTGTGTTGTAGCGACAGACAGGAGAGAGAACCAACTTTTCCTTGCTAGGTTCCTTTTGAAAAAGCTACGCAAATTCAAGACTTCCCGATTGATTTCCAAATCCCAAGCAGTACAGAGAACAAATCTGTTTGACACGACCCCACACATGCAGCTTCAGTGTCGTCTGCAGGGAGCTCTGACACAGCAGCGATGGCAGAACCTTCCAGGCCGTGTGCTCTTTGAAAACACAAAAAAAGAGACCTGCACCTATTTTGCTCAGCATTTTCAACACGTGCACGGCGACAACTCCTTCTTACGATAAACAACCAGAATTGTATTTGAAGTTTGCTCAGGAGGGATGGTTTTGGCAGTGAGAAGGGATTTCAGCTCACTTCCAAGTCGGCTTTTGAATCTGAAGACACCCATGGCTTAAACATTAACCAATAGCAAACTTGCCTGTCTGGCTTTGCAGATTTAAACCTCGGCAGACACACAAGGCAGCCCAGTTTGCAATTTGGGATTCAAGTCCAAGAGCTGCTTGCAAGGTCTGAAACCTCCCTGATCCAGCYCCAGGGCAGGCCCTACGTCCTGGACCACAGCTGAGGGAAACCTGACTCATATGGACTGGCTACCAACATTTAAGTCTTAACAGTGATCAAAACTGCTGAAAGCCACCCGGAAAAACTGGCAAACCTGAAGGAGGGGATAACAAGAGGTTTTATGGTGTCACAAGGCAGTAGTGGCAACACACAGGCTTTAGGCTGAGCTCCAACATGTCCTGGGAGTGACAGACCCCATTTACGACACTGTCTTGGGCACCCTTTTAAAGATGAGTTTTCTTTACCGAGGGGAACAGACCCCCTCGAAAGCACAGGTAGTGTCTACAAGCAGAAAACTCAGCAGGGCCAATTTCCATTAAAAATCTTTATTTTCAAATACAACTCATGATTTGTACATGGTAAGAAACATCCATCACCATGTGCGATTGGTCTGTGCAAAAGGCGGCTTTGCTCAAATCCAGTTTTCCTGCACAGGGCTCTTTTCCAAATGATACTGGAGGTAGGGGTTTTGTTGGTTTTGTTTTTAGTGTACAGTAATTAGCAAAAAAAAAGAAAACAAAACAAAAAACCAAAAAAACGACCCCACGACTCAAATCAAACCCTAAAAAGAAAAAAAAAAAAAAGTGTAGTAAGGCAAATCTGGAGAATTCGCTCGACTCCATAAAAATGGATTCACCGAGAGTTCATCCTTTTGATCCCTGTACGGACCATTCACTCCAGAGCTGGGCTTGATCCTTGTGGGTCCCTTCCAACTCTGAATATTCTGTGATATCTCTGATTACAGAGGTGCTTCCACAAGTCAACTAATACCTTATGTTTTTCTTCCAAAATGAAAAAAAAAAAACAACCAAACAAACCAACCCAACCGATTCATAGACCTGGCCTATGGAATCACACGGAACAAGAAAGCCTTGACACTGTAATTACTGAAAAAATTCATGGGTATTGGTAAAACCTAGGTAAGCCCAAATAAAGRAASGGGAAAAAAAAAAGAGAAAAACAGAGCAAAAGTGAATGCAAGAAAGAGAGACAGAATTCCTTCCCCGCTGCTTTGATTTTAGAGGGGAAAAAAAAATCCCCCAATAATTTAGCTCATGTAAGTTGAGAAAATGAGAGCAGCTAAAAATGAATACGATACACCTTGAAATTTATTTCCAAGACCAAGAACCAAAGATTGAAGCATTTTAGAACACTGAAGCAAAGCAATCTGAATCTGAAAAAAAAAAATTGTTCCAACTATCTTAAAATAGCTGTTTCTCAGAGCTTCTAGCAATAATTTCGATTAAATAAAAATCATACCAATTTACATTAATTTTCTATATCTTCTTTTAAAAGTCCCTCACTCTTTTAATGAAAAAAGTGCATCCAAACCCAGCAGAGATTCACTGGTGCCATCAGGTTCTCTTTTAGCAGCTACTCAAGGTTTTCAAAATAGCTTACACTTCTTGCTATAAGAAGGGCCTTCCAAACCCTTGTCTGGGAGAAGTATCCGAATTATAAAAATCTGAAATAATTTATTATCGAATCCAGAATTTAAATAAAAGCAGAATTTTTTTTTGTTTTTCTTGCAAAGACAATTGAAGAAAGTAAAAGAATAAAAGCATGCACTCCAAACTTAGAGGTGAAGACAAATATACTTATCTATACAGGCACTGGCAGACGCAATTTAATGGTTACTCGTTGTAACACACACCCCACCCTACGATACATTTTTTCATTCACTAATCACTGAGGTACCAATATTTAAGAATGGAAAAATTCAATATTGAAAAATAAAACCTAAAATTGAAGCCTTTTTCTTTTTCTTCTTCTTCCCCAGAAAACTATGGCAATTTTYGTATGAAATGTTAGTATACTTATATAGAATTTTACAATCTACATTGGCTTTTTGTTTAATTTTCCGGAACCGAAAGCGGCGTTCCCATCCAGGTTCTCTGACAAAACGTTCACCGTGTGGATGTCAAGAAAGAGTCAGCAGACTTGCAAATGAATGAACATCTCTTGGCTATCACCTGGCACATCTGGCTGGTACCAAAAGGACTCGGAGTCTGAGACAATCGGCTTTAATTTCGGAACAAACGCGCCATGCCAAAGTGCAACGAATGTGTGCGACACTCAATGGGACACTGACAGGTTTAAGAGCTGCATGGAAAGAGTACTAAAGTCCACCCTGCAAAGCAATTTGGGACAAATTGCATTGCATGCAAAGGACAACTCTGCGCCGCCGCGACGTCGCTCGCTCGCCGGGATGGGGTCTCCTAACGCAGCCATAGTTTCAGACGCAGTGCATCCACTCCGTTTAAATAGTATCTGAACAGCCTCTTGTCTCGCACAAAACCAAGGTTTTCATAAAGTTTCAAAGCAGACTTATTTGTGATTTCTGTTTCCAATACAACCTTTAAGGGAAAAACAAAAAGAAACAAAAAAAAAAAAGAAGAAAAAAGCACGTCGCGTTAGTCAGCAGTTGCAAATATGTGGCTACTGAATTTCAAAGGTTGTATTTAAAGGTACATTTGGTAGCAATGAATGGAATTTATGTCTTATCTTTACTTAATCAAGCAATATTTCCACATTCAAGTATTCATTCCCACACTGAAGCATCACATTAGAAGAAATACAAAACAGCAGTTCATCAACAACTGTAATCGTAAACAACATATCAAGATTTTAGTTCTTGGCTATAAATAGTATTTCAGCTCACCACCTCATAACTGGGGAATGAAACACATCAACAAACAAATCCCAAGTAGCCTCTCTCTCCCAACATCCCCACCCCAAACTCAAGTTACTAAACRGGGTAGGGTCCAAAATATACTTTGAATGAGCAACTGAACTTTTGCATGTCACAAGAATTTGGCACACGAGGATTTGCTTAACGATTTAATATCTTTGACTCCTGATTCATTAAATTTAGATGTAGATAAAAGCTTTGAATTGATACCAGCTGTCAGACCCGATGTTTGCAATGAATATTTGTGCTCAACACAAGTATCATAGAATGGATTGGGTTGGAAGAGACCTTCAAGATCATTCAGTTCCAACCCCCTGCCACGGGCAGGGACACCTTCCACCAGGCCAGGTTGCTCCAAGCCCCRTCCAACCTGGGTACCAACAAATACCCCAAACTCAAATCACCCCACACCAAGAAGAACAAGCAGATTTTTCCCTATTTTTGCCCTGTGTTTGTAAGATCCCAGTTGCAGTAAGACCTGCCAGAAATAGTTCAGACCAAACCCAAGTCCAGGAGTAGTCCAAATGAAGCAAAGACTCAAAATTGTCTCAGAATTCTCAGGTACAGGCAAAAAACTACACCGGCCTTAACAAGACATTAACTACTAAACTTCAGAATTGTTTCTCTCTCTTATCTTCACATGCACTGACCAGAGCTCTGCTGCAACTGGCAAGCCCTGCAGCCACTCCACATAATAAAAACTAGTTCTGCCTCTTTCCTGGTGTCCAACTCAGTTATTTAAGGATTCTGCTATTAAGGGCAGACTGTGGTTGCACAAGGACAGAGACTGAACTTACAAGGAGCTGACTGGGTTCCATACACCCCCATGACAGTGAACATGCACATATTAAACAGGAACTGATGGTCGCTGTAGACAGACCACAGAATGAAAATACAGGACCAAAATATCAGCCTGGATTCGTAGAGCAGTTCAAGTCCACCCACTTTACAGCCTCTGTGGCCTCACTGCCTCCAGGCACCCATTCCCATTCCCCCTGGCCTCTCCTGCCAGCTCACAAGGCTGGTTCCTGAGCTGCTTCCAAAGCCACCCGACAGAAAACCTTTCCTGTTTCTTTCCATGGGGTTTGTTTTCTGCAATCAGAGGAGGTTAGGCTAAGCCAGTGTGAAAGAGGGAGGCAGCCAATGGTTACATTGGTCACCCTCAATAAGATTTAAAAATCCATTTAATGTATATATTTGACTCAAGTTTCAAGCCACTCTAACCATGTTCCAATGGGCAATTCCACCTGTGCTTCTCAGTGTAAGGATGCTGAAAGCACAATAAAGCTGGGGATAACAATCCAATGAACAATGTAAGACTTTGGAAGTAGTTAGTTTTACAAAAAGGAACTAAGAGTCACACATGAAAATATTAATCATCAGMGTTCTTAAATTACAGCAGGGCAGTGTTGTACCTGCACACTTCAGACAACCTAATTCAATTCTTAGTCTTATGGCAAGAATTAGAGATTGAATTTCCCTAGCTGGCATCTCACAGAACATTACTAGCAAGTCCTGTGACCTGATGGAGTACTCCTAACATCCTTAACCCGTTAGCATGGATAACTATTCATCTATAACAAATTATGCATGCACAGTAATTTTCCTGGAGAGTGCTGTTTTCTACACATCGTACAACTCCTTCATACAAACAAAACATTAAAGCCAAAGAGGAAATCTGACCTGCGTGAATCCACCAGGCAGAGGGTTATTTGAACTCTCAGCTACAAAGGGCATTCACTCTCTCCAAGGTTCAGGACCCTGGCAGAGTGATGTACCAACTCTCGACTCAACTGCAAGCTCCAACACCCTGCAATGCTAAAACACTTCCAGCACTGCAGGTGAGTGACCTGAAGGGAGTGGTTAAATGTTGAAATACAGGTTTGTTGGAATCCCACTACCTGAGTGAATGCTCATCTTGAAAGCAAATGCAAGAGATTTGCTCTGGTATTTCTAAGGAAGTCTCAGCACAATGAAAAGTAATTCCCTGATCTCAACATACTGCAGCTGGAGACATGTTTCTGTTATCTGAAAAGGAAACACAGGCATATTTTATTCAGATTTCATTAGCTTCCTCTGGTGAAGAATGCATCTCTTCCTGGGTGACGTTTTCAATCAAGCTCCAAACCTTCACTCCTTACATTTATTTCTGCTCTTGTGGCTCGATTGTGTTGTACACATATGCCTGTTAAATTCTCTGATAACACAATAACATCCCCCCTGAAGAGCAGCACAGCTCTGCTTGGATTTAACAGTGTTTTCTGCTCAAGTTGCAACTTTCTGAAGGATGTTACTTTCTCTTTTGTCTTAAATTTCATAAACCTAACATTTTAGCTCAACTCTCTAATTTTAACTGGGTTTAGAAGCAAGAAAAATTCTGTTTTAAGAGTGGAGTGCAATGTTTCTTGTTGCTACATTTTCATATCTTGAATTTATTCCTAAACTGAAGCTAAATGGAGTGGTCAAGCTATGTTGCTCCTTCAGTTCAAACTCTGAATGAACTCAAGTTTAAAAACCAAGTCACAGAATGGACACAGCCAAATCAAATGAGCAAAGTCCCCTCAGCACTCACAGAAGAGGTTGCTATTCTTACTTTTAAGTCTGACATATCATCAGACTGAAGTTATGGGGGCTTGTCCAGTGTCCTTAATCACTTTAACTGCCTTAACTTTTAAAGAGAAGCAGAACCCAAAATATAACACTTCATATTTTATATGATTTGCAGGCTGAGGAGAAACTAAAATACCAATAATTTAATGATTTCAAATAGGATTCTATAAAAATACACATTTAATTTTTACTAGTGTGGTACTGAATTAAAATGACACACCTACTAGTGGTCAAAAACTCCACTTTAAATCACCCTAAAGTTTCAATGGAAAGTCCCATGAGAATTTGTGGTTCCTTTTAATGTTCTACATTTTTGCTTAAAAAAGGTTTTTGAAGTCCCACTTACTGGAGTCTTGATTAGTTACCAGATACCTTATTTCAGTAATGTGAAGTGAATGAATTGTATGCAGATTACTGAGTCATTTGTTACAGATGGAAAACCTGCATATGAACAACAACTCCTTTCTAATTGTAATTAAGGGGTGTAACAATTCCACAGGAAGGTCTTCAGCAGAAGAGTTTTGGAAAACTGCTTGTCAGTAAAAACAGTACAAAAAGCAGCCAGACACCCACCTCGCTGTACTTAGCACAAGCTTTTCCTTTTCAAACTGAAAGAAAAACATTTCCAAAACTTTGGAGTTGGAAGCAAATCTGTTCACCTTCACCTGATTTATTTCCATAGCTCACCTTTTCTGTGCAACAAGCCCACGGAGATATACTAAATCACTGTAACCTACTGGAAACTCAGCCCATTATAGTTCACTACCCCAAATATTAGAATTCATTAACATCAAATACTTGAGAAAGCCACAAAAGTAAAAAAATATAAAAATCAGAGATCCCTAAGTTTTGTAATGTTATATCCAGCTGGAAGCTGCTGTCGAGTACTTTCTTCAGGCTTGAAGGTTATTTCTGGTTCCACCACCCACCCCCAACATCAGATCACTTCCCTGGTTTCTATTCTAATGTAGGCCATGGCCAGCTCCCTGACCAGCTCCTCCCCTCCACACAGATTCCATTCCAGGCAATTCACCTCCTCACTCACTCACTCACTCACTCACTCACTCACTCCACAGCTTCCCCAGAGAAGCCACCCCTGTGGAAGATACTGCATCCAGCACAAGCTGCCTCTCTCAGGCAGCACCCTGACCACTGGAAATCCCTCATTCCATAGGCCTGGCTTAGTTTATTCCCACTGAAATAGCTTACGGGGGGAAAAAAATGTCCTTAAACACTAGAATATTGCAGCATGCTTTGAAATGCCACGTATCAGTCGTGATTTGTCAAGATTTTCGTCTCTGGTGTTGTACAAATCCTTTGTTTTTCAGGACTCAGTGTTGGTACCTCTGAAGTTCAATCTATGATACTTCGAAAAGCAACACATTGAATGAAGCACTTATGAGATTATATGCCACATGTTATTAAAATTAAGGCTATTTACTGCATCTATTCCATAATTAGATTGAAGGGAAGAGTTTCCAAGCAGCCTTTAGAAATTTTTCATGACACCCACAGCTGCATATTCATTTTTTTAATCCTATTCCAAGCAAGTTTCAGAAAATAGCATTTTTTTTTTGAATTGCACTCCATCTTATCTCAAGTAGCAGGATCTTTTTATTTTCATCCTGATTCTGATTTTACTAAAAGATGTAGAAAAATACCTTAAAAGCAGCAGGGATAATTATTTATACATCTCACACAGACAAATTATTGTGATGCACTGCTTCATGTTTGATCATTTTTAAGCATCAATTAACCAGAAACTGATCTCCTGACAACTGTTGTGAAAACTGGTGAGAGCAAGAGTTGGACAGAGCTTTCCATGGATGCCTGGTTAGATTTTGCAGATTCTGGTGTGACTGAAAACTCAGCAATCCACAGGTAACCAACATCCTCATTTTGCACCAGGTGTATGTGCAAGAAGCCTACACTTGATTGCAAGAGAAAAAAAAAACAACCCCAAAACATTGGCTGTTTGTCTGTGGGTAATCTATATGTGGAAAAGAACAATATAAATACAATAAATTAGTGTGGGTGTGCCTCTGGTGATGGTGCAGAAAATCAAAATACTCTCCTTGCACTGCATGCTCCCTAATGGGCTCCCAGTACTAAATTTAGTGCCAGCACAAGACTCAGGTGGTGCAGAAGCCCCCAAGAAGCAGGGGATGAGTTTGGAATCATCATCCTACAAACAGCAGTTCCAAACTGGAACTGAACCAGGCCTGCCCCCATCCAGCACACAATTCAAGGAGTGTGGATTGTAGTGCCTTGGATTAAACAGAAACAATCTGAGAAATGCCCTCTGCCCCTGCTCCCAAGCATTTATACAGCACCAGAGATGAAAATCTGTGACTAAGCCTTAATGAGGCCTCACTGCAGACCAGCCTGCAAGCCTTATCACATTTATTTCGTATTTATGAGGATAAAACACAGCAAGGAGTAGTCTTGGATTAATATGACAGTAGTAGAAAAAAAAAGACAGGAACAGAAGAGGTCATTGTGTTAGAGGTCACCTGTTAGACAGCCCAACTTAGAAATGAATTTCCATGAGAAGCAGCAAACACACTTTCAGAAATTAMAGAGTAATTACTGCAACTCAGAGCTCGAGTAGAAACATCCAGGTCTGCTCCTGACTCTGTTAAGAACAGTGGGCAATTCCCTTCCCTTCCCTGCATCTCACTTCTCCCACTGTGATGTGAACAGTGTGACACTGGTCCTCAAGTATTCTGCTTTTTTTTTAACCTCGAATAGTCTAAGAATGGCAAATCAACTCAAGAGCACAGTGGAAAGCAATGGGGAAAACAAACCAACCAACCTTTTTTTGATTAGTTCAACCTAGGCAAGTGGTRAAAGAGATTAGAGCAAAGCATGTTAGAAGCCATGACAGAAGCAACCAGCCAAAAAAYAGAACTTAAAAGAATTACAGATTGCACTGTACTGCCAGAGTACAACATAAATCAGAAGGTGGGGTGATGGGGGAAGACACCAGTAAGGAGAGGCATGAAGGGATCGGAGGGAAGAACAAATATCTCAGTGAAGGAAGCCAGAACACAGGCAGGGATGCTGCAAGAGGCAAAACACAACAAGTGGGAAAAGAAATGGAGCTTTGTGCCAGAAGTCCTGTGACACAAATTGTAGCTTTGCATAAGAAACTTCACCACGGGGCAGTGGGACAATTGAGGGAGCAGTGGAAATGAGATAACAGCRAGATCAAAGGATCATTAACCACGACATACTGAAAGGACAGTGCTCACATATCAGGAACAAGCCAACAACTGCATTGTGCCAAGGAGGTGGAAGTTAAAGGCATAGATAACCTGGTTAAGGAGGATAGGTGGATGCAGAGAGAGTTCCTCACAAGTTAAACAAGGCACAAAATGACAGAGAGTTGCTTAATATATATACATAAAAAAAGTAGGAACTGTAATCTGGTAAAAGAGTAACAGCATTTAGGGCAGGGGCAGTTTGACAGTGATTCAGTCACTCTCATTCCACATTTCTGTCACCATCCTAAATCACTGCAGCTCTGTTCTGTGCAGTGTCAGAGCAGCCTGATGACTGGCTGTGATAAATCCCCACTCTGCAGCACCACAGCACACACTGTTCTTTCTCCTGGCTGTGTGTACTCTGAAGGTATGGCAGGGCTACACATGACATGCTCATCCCACTGCTCAGCAGCACCTTCAGCTGGGGCCCTTGCAGGAAAACAGGCCTGAGTGAAGGCTGAGGCAGCTTCAAAACATAAACCAGCTGAATTTCAGCACTTCTAATAAATTTASAAAGTCCACCTCCTATTTGTGCCAACTTTTTTTGAGGTTGTTTTTCCCTTTATTATAGAAGAGCTTCTTACCAACCTATTTCCCACCTAAAAAAAGTCCTGTAGAAGAAAAACCTGTGAAATGAATCCACATGCAGGAGAATGCAAACCATTTACATCATGAAAGTTGTTGATTATAAAAATCTTACCTCATCACAATCTCCTTCAACCATAGCATAAATAGCTTTCTTAACCAAGTTTGTACCTGAAATACAGATTTCAGTAAGCATCAGAGTTGCAGAGCAAAAAAAAAATGCCAGTTTACATATGACTAATGTGTGCTACCTATATGACATGACACCTGGGGAAAGCAGGGAGGAAAGAAAGAAAAATAAGGAGTTGCAGTCGAGCTGCAGTCTCAAGTTTGAACATTAAAATAATCTGTGAAGTTATCCAGAGACTCAGCTCAAGTGCAAGATTCTTCTAACACAGGGATATTAGAAACAGGCTGCTATGCTTAACACAGTGTTATATATAGCCTTCCAAGATGTGATTCATTCCTTTTTGTTGCATTTGAAGTCAAAATCTGCTGGCATGTACTTGAAGGACATTCATCTTCCAAGGGAATTTCCTCTTACTAAAACAAATACTTCTATTAGTAACAGAACTTATGAAACCACTGCTCTTATGGCTCACTCCCATTTGGATTTGCTAGTATCTAATAATATTCTTGAAGCCCATGCCTTCCCCTCAGTCAAGCATTAATTTAATTTTTTTAATCATTAGTTTTCATCTATTTCACAACAGTTCTATAAATGTAATGTCCCTACCTGTCTGTAGCATTGGGGTGAAATTGAAAGTTGATTTCAAAGTTATTAGTGGTAAAAACTGCTGTTCAATGAAATTGCATAAATCTCACTTCCATAAGAAGGTTATGGAAAAGGAAAACAAACCCCAAGGAATCTACAGAATGTTTTAAAATATTCTCAAAACTTCAATCAATTAAGATTCTCATTGAATCTATGATAAAACTGTTCTATATTTAAAGCAGAACTTCAGATTAACAGCACGCTTTGAGAAACAGCAAGGTGGCAAATGCAGGAAAAAGTCAACATATATAATGCTAAAGTAAGCAAGGCTTTAAAGATAAATTCTATGTATATAACTCTAATTTCACAAACTGACTGAAGCAAGGGAAAAGCCTTGCAGAGCTCTTCAGAATACCAGCATTAGTTCTTATTTACTTATGAATCCAAGCACCTGCAATTAAATTATGGCAGAACTCCTTCATGACTCAGCTAAAAGGAAAGGAGACACTGATTTCTCAGTATCCTCTTCCCACTACAGAAACCAACAATGGCTTTTGAATTGCACTGGGGAAAGGAAAAAATCTGCACATGCTTGAAGAGTCGTGGTAATGCTTTTTTGGAGGGATGTTTTTTTGGAAGAGAACAAACACAACAGTACATTCTGCAATGGATCACTGTATTTTTCAATTGCAAGTAATTTTCTGTCTTTAATCACAGAAATATGAGCTGTTCAGTGCGGATGAGTGGTGAAGCACATTTCTAAGCTTTAGAGCTGACGTCCATGTTTAAAGTTAAAAATACTTTACAGAATGTAATTTCACAATAACCAGCACAAAAAAAAATATGAAGTTCCAAAAGAACAGATATTTAATTAAGCCAACTTGGATGACTGGTGTTAGAATGCAAATCCCTTCATCAGGGCAAAATTGATTAACGAGGGAGGGCAAACTCCCTGCCAAGAGTGATTTCTTTACCATGTAACTTCCCAACAAAACAYATCTTCACTTCAATCATTCAAGTAATAATACACAGCTATTTTTCTTAATACAATTATGAGCTCCATACATTCTTCCCAACGGGTGATATCTGCATAATTTATAGGGGGAAGTCAGGAAATAAGTTCACTGTAAAAAAGGAGACTGAACACAAGAGGGAAATGCAGTGATGAGAGCRCACATAAAACCACAGAGCAGTTCCCACTGTTGTTATTTGGCAGAGGTAAGGGGCTGCTGCCTGCCTTTCTTTTTAGCCTCATCAGATCCCAGGTGTGAACCTCACAGGGCATTTCAGGTTATTTTAACAAAATCAGAAAAGCCACTGGSGAGCTCGTGTGGTTGAGTAAGGCAGGGATGACACACAAACCACCACATCCTGAAGTTCAGCTTAAATCTTTATGACAGCTACAGTTATCCCAACTAGAGGATTTAAGGAAGAACAAAAAAAGGCTATTCTTACCAATTCCTTTTCTTCTGTATTTGGAATCCACTGCTAACATGGCTATATAACCTCTGCGGAACATCTTTTTGTGCATATCCAGCTTGCAGACGATGGCACCTACACACTCCTCACCTACCATGGCCTTAAAGACAAACATACACGGATGGAATTCTCAGTTTGGGATCCACAGTGCTACCAAAAGCAGTAAACCAGTTCATTTCTAAAGTGAAACAGCCACACAAACTTTGTTTGTATAAAGTTATAAAAAGGTAACGACATAAATTTTAAAAATGGCTCCAAAGGTATTAATATGAATAAAAGACACATTTCTTTATTACATTCCAATAAAGTTCCAAGCCAATTAACAACCAATGGATTGGAGAGAACCACATTATCATTTCACAAAGTCTACAGGCAAGAACATGTGTGATTAAAAAGGGGAAATAAATAAAATAAAAGACCAGGTTAAGGCATAAATTACCCATTTATATGAGCTTCTGCAGAGGAAAAAAGTCCATTCCTGTTTTATACTGATCTGAATTTTCCTGTTCAAGGGCTGTGGTAGATAACATGCTTAATTTTTGTCTGGTTTTAATGTCAAGGCCACAAAGGATCAGAGCAAAGTGTTGCTGCATTTAATCTTTAGAAATTGTCATTTTCAGTCATATGACACCCAGAGAACAAACAAAAAAGCACAGTTAATTTCACACATTTTAACTATTGGGAGATTTCATTTGTTAAGAGCCATGCACTGGCAGTTAATCCCAGTGGCATTGTCACAGTAACCGTGGTCAAGGAGACGTAGCCATTCTGAAATATTAACAAGAAAAAGCCCAAAAAGCAAAGAACCCGACTCCTCCCCCAAACATTTATCAAACCACTTGCACAACCACTGTGTTCACCAAAATTTTACCATGAAACATGTGAGAGAAAGGAAAACTAAGTCATGTTAACTGAAGGATTAGACAGCATAAGGGATTAATGACATTATAACCTGCAGCAGTAAAACTGAGTAATGCTGCAGAGTGGGACAGCATCCAAGGGGAGAACAAATTCCTGTGCACTCAGGAAAGATGGGCAGAGATAAAAAGAAACTCATAATTGGGTGTAAAAGTGGCTCCACAGACTCTGACAGACCTGCAGAGGGAACCAGCCTCGGGCTCAAGCGCCGCAGCTAAACCAGGACTACAGCACATGATTGGCACAAGCATGTGCTGGCACAAGTGCTGGTGGATAATCCAAATTTACAGCTCTAAGACGTGTCAAATGAAAAGGACTTGCTAGAGCCAGTACTGCCAGGCCTCAGAGCAGCCCACCTGTGAACCCAGAGCTCACTTCTCCCAAGTCTGTGGTATAAACTCAACCACCCGAGCCTTTGTTTGCTGCAGGCTAAAACCCCATGGACAGAAGATTCCTTCGTGCAGCTCATGCTGCAGGCACAGTCTCTTCACCCCAAAAAGAACAAAGTCTTTGAGCATCTCCAGCCGGATGGTGGGTTATTAACCAAGTCAGCTGTCACCCAGGAGCTGTAGCAAAGGTGAAACGAAGCAGCCAAAGAAGGACAAGCTGCAGTTCCAAAGCCCTACGAGACAGCACAATCCTAACTCCGTTTCTAATATAGCTGAAGCAAATATAACTATTGCTAAGTTTTTATTTGGCAGGAAAACACATCTCAGCAGTATCCAAGAACAACCACCCCGAACAATCCAACAAGTGGTTTTTAAAACAACAAACAAAGACTGTAGCATGATCTAACCGGACTGAAGCACACAGCCTCTAAGCAGTCTTTCGTTTGTTCCAAAACACAGTTTACTCCATAGAAAAGAGGAGCTGTACTTAAAACAATGTCTGCAAAGTTTCAGCTCAAGGCAAGCTCTGTATCTCAGCTCAGACCTGAGAAAAGCAGGGAGTTAAATAAAGAGTATCATCAGACAGACTGCTCAGAACATTGCTATAATTATGCGAGTACCTAGATGTAATCTTATACCTCACTGAAAAAAAAAAAAGCACACCACAAAGTAGCATGTTGTGGTTATGCTCTGCCCTGRAGTGAACACGTGCAAACTGTTGATCCTAACAGTTATGTGGAGAATTTTTAAGATATATTTTTTTACCCACTTCAGGAGTAGTAACAATCTAGACACTACGGATCTGTGCTCTTTCTTGTTCAGGGCACTTTTCAGAAAAGTTGTATTCATGAATCATGAATTTAAAATGCTAAATGAACAGCAAAGACTTTCATTTCAGTGATCAAAGAAGCAACTACCCACTGGTTTTACCACTGCTGCCAGAGAGCTGAATAAMGAATGACTTGGTTACCAGTTCTCCAAACACTTAAATCTATTTCTCTGTCTTTAGGCAGGTAAGTCTGGCACTGAATCTACAGCTGTTCCACTACAGAGGGAGTGCTGCACTTCCACCTCAATTAGAGGGGTTTTTGTTGCCTTTCCTCTCCTTTCCAACCTCATCTAAAGCCAGAAATGAACCTGAACTGTGATGCGAAACTTTGCAATTTAATTTCCTGGAGAAGGTTAAACTGTGTAAATAAAAAAACCCCAGACTGAAATAGGCAGAGTCATGAGGAGGGAGGAAAAGTGGCTCCCACACAACACCATTTATGAAAAGATAATCATGGGCCAAATTTTCTTTTCAGGTATATGAGAGTACTTCTAAACATACAAGTTTCTACAAACAGAATTCAGCCCTAAGTCACTATTATGTATTATAAACCCCACAGCGTACTATAAGATTTACTTCAATACTAGGTTATTAGTACAGGATTAACATACATTAATCCAAATCCAATATTTGCATCAACTTTGYTCCTATGAATAGGTTTAAATGTTTAAAACAAACCAGATTTTAATATACTGGAAGAGCTAGTACAGAAACATCTGTAAATCAGCAAGAACATTACTTTTCACAGAATTAATCAATTTGTATTAATTTCATTATCAAAGATGGCATTATGTCTGTCAGCCACAGTCTGAGTATGCATTTAATATCCAGATCCTGTGAATTTTGTTTAAAGAAGATTAAAACGGCCAACTAGCCCCAAAAGGGAAACCTTTTGCAATTCAAACGCAGCAGAACCTGCACTACTGCATCACATTTTCCTTTCACACCTGCACCACAATCCATCCCAAAGTATCCCAGCTCTGCAGGAACTGGCTCACATTTAGGGATCATGTTACAGAATGCCATTAGAGGATACATTTAGGCTAATGGTTTTAACCTCCTGTCTGGCACTTCAGCCAGAGCTCTTCCCCATACCTGGCAAATCACTGTGTCCCTCTGTTTCCACTCTATGAATTGGACACCAGCAATTCCCGGGCAAGGAACACTCTCTCCCACTGCTGGAATGACTGCCCTGGCTGCTGTCACCTGCTCAGGTGCTGCAGTGCCTTGAGTTTTCTCAAAGCCACAGACAGTGAGAGCCTGGCTCTGACACTGTGATCACTCCTAAAAACAAACTGGAATACGGAGAGTTTGCAAATTGGGAATGGATCCTACAAAACTTCTTCCTACGTCTGCCATGTGGCCAGGAGACTTCTCAGACAGCCTGCTCACTTTTCTGGTTCTTCCTTTAAGCCCCAGGTTTTCCACAACTGAAAAACAGGGATGATGTCTTACAAGTCTTGATTTCAACACACTGAGACTCTTGAATAAAATCCAATTTAAAAAAAAAAATGCAAAGCATTAGTATAAAACAAGATCTTAACTGCAGTCATTTAGGATTTACAACACATTTAAAACCACTTACATGGAATTAATAGGTTATTTTTAAACTCGTGAAAGTTTAAATTATAAATGCTGCTGTAGCTAGTGGCAAAGTTAAGAACCCAATAAAAGCACAGATTTTCCAGATTTTTCTTAAAAGGCAGCTGAGTGGTACAGTGAATTACAGGAGAGGTTACAACACCCAGCCAGAACTYTGCTTTTATTACGTTCTGTCTTATCCAAACTCTGGCACAGAGCAAGGTTTCCTAAGCTCACCTCTCCCACGCTAAAGGATTTTGAAAACAATTTTCTGAAATATTTAATTTATCAGTCTGAAATGCAAGTTCCAGAATTTTAACRCTGCTAAGACTAGAAGCTACAAAACCACTTTAAAAGGAAGCTACAACTTCGAAAATGCATTTACAATCCATCTGGGGACAAAGATGTAGCAGTGCTTAAAAATACTTCACGTGAAACAGAAGATACCCCTTGCCCCTGTCATTTTTTTGCCACAGGAATGGTTATCATTTGAGGAGAAACTGGGCTGACAGAGCTTCTGAGAATAAGTAAAAACCAGGCATTTACTGGGCACCCACGTCTAATACACAGAGCAGACCTGCTTGTCCAAAACCAGGCAAAACCTGAGGCAGTTTCATAGMATCATAAAATCCCAGAAGGGTTTGGGTTGGAAGAGACTTTAAAGATCATCCAGTTCCAAGCCCCTGCCATGAACAGGGRCACCTTCCACTGGAAGTTCATGGAGGAGAAGGTTTTTACGTTGCCACAGCTGAGATACTCTGCAGTGTAACACTTCACCACGGAGCAGTATTCCCAACTTGCTAACCCAGAAGTCAGGAAAATGGTTACATGGATGAATTTGACAACGAAATCAACAGGGGTTTAAGATTTCAGGTATCTCCAGGTCCTTTTAAAGTGGAATGTTAACTTCCTCTTTGAATGGACAGTTAGGAAGTGGTTTGATCCAGAAAAACACACTAGTGACCAGTCAGGGTTGGTCCTCTGCCTTCCCTCCAGCTGCACATTCCCACCTCTTCTCTTGCACTGGTGCCTGTGATATCCTACAGGAATACAACTGGAGCTCTAAACCAACAGAGCATGACCCTAAAACATCTACACACACACACACACTTATAAATACATGCTGGTCAGAGGGCTACCTTGGCTTCCAAAATCAGAGAAACACAAGGGCTGGSACGAGCCAAGGAGAGGGAGTTGAACAGAAAGGGAAGCAAGTGGCACCCTGGGTTGCCATAAGAGYAACCAGACAACCTTGGGAAGCCAAGGCAAAATTCAGCAAGTTTCAAACCCATGGAATAAAGATAATAATGTCCCCAGAAATTAGCTTTGCATTGTCAAGATAGGAAAGTGATGTTTTAGATGGTTCACTGAATAAAACATCAGAATGAGACAAATGCTGATTATTTAGGGAAAATACTCATCCCATCTTAMATTTCAGTGGTGTCAGTGCTTTCCCCTCACAGGGAGGGAAAAGGAGAGGTGCCCACGACAGCACAGGGGAGACAGGTGAATATTCACTGGAAGACTTTTAAAATAGTGATGGTGAAATTCAGTAAAGGAACTGATTGGACCCTTACAGATCTTTTTCCAAATACAATCAAATCACAGGCAAATCCCTCTTCCCAAAACAATCAAAACCCAGCCAAAACCTGAAACCAGAAGGGTGTGGAGCCACAAGGCATTAAAAACAAACGATGCTGTGAGATCAGGCACTAAGCTTCATGTTCAACATCCTGACACTTCTTGCTAATTGGAATATGCAGTCCCTGACTGAAGATAAATATTTTAAAGTGATTTATTAGACAGAAGTAGTTCAGGAATCCATTAACTGCAGGMTCAAATTATACTTCATAGAACAGAAAGTCTTCAAGACAACCTCTAAGAAACAAACCTTAAAAATATGAAAACCAGTCACAAAAAACCCCAAATGAACCAAAACCCACATGAATTTGACTCAGCATGATGCAAGACCTTCAAATTATTAAGCAGATAACAATTTGCTGGCTTTAGACATTCACAGCCATATATTATTTTCCACAGTTTTATGTAGTTTATATGGTTCCACCTTTCAAAAAAAAATGGCAAATACACTGAGTTCAAGAAAAGTTTTGTGGATTCTTCACGGCTATCAAAAAATGAAGCTGTCACTACAAAATAAGCTTTCTCTTCCTTGAGTGATATCTTAGTCTTTGAATGCACTTATTAGAAATCATCTGTTTTAGTGTTCTGTCAAACAACTTGTCATTGCTCTTCTCACAACAAAATTATCCAGTTATTCCCTGACAGAAAGAGCCACAATGATTTAAAATCTAAACAAATGCAATGTGATCTAAGAGTATCCAGCACTGCTTTAGCATTCCCAGGAATACACCTGATGCTGAAAGTATGGACTTTTGTAGTTCACGAGCATTTTATTCTCAGTGTGAGGTAAATCAGTCACACGCAGAGCGCAGTGTTTGAAGAACATCACTGTGCTCTGATCAGCATCCTTGTAATGGCAAACATGACTTTGCATCCAACAATGCTCTCCAGTATTTTCGTATTCTGTTTTCTTCCAGAAGGTCAGCTTTTTGCTTTGCTCAACTTCCTGTAATCCTACTGTATTCCCTCCGCAGGGTTTTAAGAGGCGCAGTTCTGAAAATCCTCCTATAAATCATATAAATCCTGCTATAAWTTATACCAGATCCTAAAGCAGGAACGTTCAGGAAGTTTAAAGCCAGATGGACTCCATTAGCCTCACCTCCTGTACTCATACTCAATCAGAATTTCACATACCCCTGAACTGAAGGGTGTCTTGGCTCTGGCTAAATCAGACCTTTCAGAAAGGTGTCCAGCCTTGATTAAAACATCAAARGAGAAGAACTCATCATTTACCTTAGCAAGGAAGTGCCACACACTCCCATAAACGTTCTATTTTGCAGATRTAAGTGTTGCTATGAGCAAATCAGGCACAGCTAAGCTCTTGCTATGCACATACACTCCTCAGGCCAACTTCTACTCAGTTTCATACACCTGTGGATGAATTATCATCCTAAAAGCATGCAACTGAGACACAAGAAGGGCTAAACATTTAGCAAGGCAGGGGGGCAGCTAAACCRGTCTTTCAGTAGTGCAGGAGGAAGAATTTAAAACTAAATACGTTGTTAGCACAGGGAGACAATCTGAGCAGCATGAGAATTCCTGCATGCTGAGAGCACTCTCACACCTGTAAAAGCAACACAGTTGGACTGGTCTTTGTCAAAGTAATCTCACAGATCAAAAAGTCTACTAAACCTTTCACAGTACCTCTCCACCTATCACTTAACATTTATGTGCCAGCCCTGCTTCAGTCAGTTTTAAAACCACTGTGCAAGAATTACTAAGCAGTTATACGGYATTAGCGGACTAAGTACTTTCTTTTTTAAATCCAGACACAGGAACTGAGACAGAATCATAAAATGAGCTACCAAAGGTCACAAAAGTCAATGTCAAAACCAAGATTAGAAGMCCTGAATTCCTGGATCCTAGCCCTGAGCTCAAACCCTTTCCCCACCACTTAAACCATGTGTTAACAGATGTAGGAACTTCGGGCACGTGCTTTACTTGTATATGCACAGGTCACAAGGGGACAGGTATTTCCAAAGAATCTTGGCCTTATCCACAAAAAGATCATTAAAAGTATTTCCACAAACGTCAACCGTTCCATCCTCTCCTCCCCAGCCCCAAACCACTCCCAACTCCTGCCCGCCCTGCTCCCTCCGGCACTTACCAAAAAGCAAAGTTGTGGCCAGTTGTGGATAAAATACCTATATGTGTAAATGGAGTAGGGTTCAGACAGATCTTTGGTGATCAGTCTCATGATATCGGGCATCTGCAGCTCTGACTCATACTGGACGTATCGTATCGTTAGGTCCTCCTCGGGCTGACAGTCCGTTCCCGAGCCTTTCAAACTGCAGGCTGCTGCTAAGGACCCGGAGAGTAGCTGCAGGGACTCCTCCTCCCCTCCTTCATCCCCCTCCTCCTGCTCTTCCTCCTCCAAGCCAGTCTCTCCTGCCAGCCCATTGCGGGCTGCAGTCTTAGCAGCAGCAGTCGTGGTTGTGGCAGCAGGCTGGCTCCTGTCCCCTGTCGCCGGGGGAGAAGGAGGAGGAGAGGGTGCAGTCCTTCCCTGGGGAGGCAGGTGGTTGGCGTGGGGGGACGAGCAGGGCGCTGCGGTGGGGGGCGACGACTGCTGCTGTCCGGAGCCCATTGTTTTGCTGGCTCGCTTGTTCTCCAGCCCCTCGGGGGCCGCCCCTGCCTCCGAGCCGAGGATCTTGCCCTTGAGGGAGGCCCGCAGGTGCCGCAGCTCGGGGCTGATGAGGCCGTTGAGCTGGTGGTTGTGGTGCGGGGGGTGGTGGTGGCGGTGGTGGTGGCGGTGCTGCGGGCCCCCCTTGCCGCCGTCGCTGCCTCCTCCTCCTCCTCCTCGCTGCTGCTGCTCCCGTCCGCCCGCGGGTCCCTCCTCTTCCTCCTCCTCTTCGGCCTCCTCGTCCTGGGCGCCGGTGCAGGCGGCGGCGGCGGCGGCATAGGAGGCGGCAGAGGAGGAGGAGGAGGAAGCAGCCCCCCCTCCTCCTCCTCCTCCGGGGAAGGGGGAGAGCGTGTCCCCCTGCGGGGACAGGACGCTGCTAGGCCCCGGCGGTACCTCGGCCATATCCTACGGGAGAGACCGACACAAACTCACCGGGGAGGAGGAGGAGGGCGCCAAACCGAACAGGGGCGACGGGAACGGGGTGGGTGGGTGGGGGGTGCGCSGSSGSC